>JARHVA010006488.1:0-207500 GCA_037957365.1 Torreya grandis | reverse complement strand
TTTATAAGAGATTAGTCACACCTTGATGACCTAAATATAAAGCATTATGTAGTTCATTTAGTACTACACTCCTCAAATTTTACTTATTTCGTACATAAATCCTTCCTTTGTACCTTAGCATACCATCATTTTCCAACTTAAATCCATCATACTTAGGATCTTGAGCATTATGAAATAATGATGTATTTTCCTACTCATAAAACTCATCTCCTAGAGATAATTTAACTACCTGATTATGAAAGGTACTCTTAATAGTAGCCAAAGTTGTTATATACCTTTTGTGACTAAGGGCATCTACAACTCTATTTTCCTTACAATTTATGTAGATAATGTTAAAATCATAATTCGATAAGAATTAGAACCATCACCTCTGATGTGCATCCATATTAGGTTGGGTGAAAATATATTTGAGCCCCAAGATTCTAGTCTTTAACTTAAATGGTTTAACAAATAAATAATGCTTCCAAACTTGCAAAGCATGAACTATTATAACTAACTCTAGGTGATGTAGGGAATAGTTTACCTCATATGGATTCCAAATTATTAGATTCATAAGTTATAATAGACCCATATTGTGTAATAAATCCTCTAAGACCATCTCTTGAAGCATTATTTATGATAAAAAAATTATCCATTTAGATTGGAAACTCTTAACACTGGTGCTGAGGTAAGCTTCTTTTTCAGATCCTAAAATGCTTCCTCGCACTTATCTGACCACACAATTTTTTTATTTTTTATTTAAGAGAGGTAATAGGGTTAGCTATCTTGAAAAAATTTGGCACAAATTTTATGTATTAGCCTATCTAACCCATAAAACTCTTGACTTCATGCACATTTTTGGGTGCTAGCCACTCCATAATGGCTTTTATCTTTGATAGATCCATGAAAATCCCTTCTTAAGATATAACATGTCTAAGATATTGTACCTTCATTTGAAATAAGGAATACTTAGACATATTCCCACAAATATTACACTCTTACCACCTTTGTAAACCAACTTCAAATGCTTTAGATGCTCCTTCTTTGATTATGAATAAATGATGATATCGTATAGAAAAATAGACACAAAATGACTCAAATAATCCATGAACACATTGTTCATAAGATTCATGAATGTTTTAAGAGAATTTGTGAGCCTAAAAGGAATAAATATGAACTCATAATGCCTATATCAAGTCTTGAAAGCTATTTTTGGAATGTCTTCCTCTTGAATTTTGAGTTGATGGTACCCTGCTTGAAGATCAATCTTTGAGAAAAATGATGATCCATGTATTTAATCAAAAATATCATCAATGCAAGGTAAAGGATACCTATTTTTGACTATTTCATTATTGAACATCATGTAATCTATACACAGGTGAAGGGTTTCATCCTTATTCTTTAAAAACACAACTGATGCACCCTAAGGTGACATGCTAGGTCGAATTAACCCTTTTGATAATAATTCCTATAGTTGAGTCTTCAACTCAACCAATCCAAGTGTTTTCATCCTATAAGGAACCTTTTACTATGGTTTTTATCCTATAATAATATCAATTATGAAATCAAACTCGCTCGTATGTGGAAAATCTAGTAATTCCTAAAGAAAAAACATATCGATAATCCTAAATAAAAGGATAATCCTTAACGGAAGGTTACTTAGGTTACTCTTTTTCATTTATTTTAAAAATAAATTCTTGAAATACCTTCTTTTTATCTTTCTTTAACTAAATTTTATAAATCTACTTGAGCTTTATCTCCTTTTTTTCTCATTGGATCATCTAAACATTCTACCTTTGTGAGGAAGCAGTCCACCTTAGCCTTATGTTTAGCTAACTAGTTTACCCCTAGGATCAAATCATATCTCCCCAATGGTGTTATAAGTAGGTCCATAATTATATTGAATTCAAGTAGATTAATCTTAGCTTTGACCAAAGATTTGTCAACCTTGACCTTAGATTTATTCCTATACAGAACTGACCATGCATTTGACAAAAATACAACTTTTATAGATAACTTATTAAGCATTATAGGAACAATTAAACATTAGGTATCCCCTATGTCAATAAAAATCAAAATTGGATGGCCAAATAAAGTACCTGGTAATTTAATAGGAGAATCCTAAAACTTAGCTTGATGATTATCAATAGCTACATGAATTCTCTATTCCTTGCTAAGAAGTAGAACCTTTATTTTTACCATTAGACTTCCCTTGAGTACATTCATTGGCATAATTATCACCTCTACATGTGAAGCAACCACTAGGTGTTCCTTTCCTATCTAATTTCTGGTTCCCCTTAAAACCTCCTTTGAAACCATTTCCTAGTTTCTTGTTCTTAGATTCTTTATTTAATTTTACATTCTGATTCTTGAATTGATTCTTAGAGTTTCCACTCATTTTCTAGTTCTTATTTTTTAAGTTCATTTTAGTTTTAAGAAGATGCTTATACTAAGAGTTGGGGGGGGGGGTGAATCAATATAATGTTCTATTTTAATTAATGAAACTTAATATCCAAAATCAAAGCATTCACATAAAAAAGACACAATTTAAAACTAATTTTACGTGGAAACCCTTTCGAGGAAAAAACATAAATGAATAGCTACTTGAAATTAGCATCCAAATCCAACCATATAATAATAATATTTTTACATAAAATTCATATGCACCAACCTATTAGAGACACCAATATCTTATTGCTAAGCATGAACTTAGGGAGAGATAAAAATCTCTTTTTCTAAGGTACCAACCTATTATCAAAATAATCTTTCTACCTTTTTACTATTGCTTTATCAATTGATGATGACAAATTCAACTTCCTCTTTTTCTTCTCCTCAAAAAAATTCTTATGCTTAAATGATTGAAAGATTTTTTTATTATTTTATTTCTCCATTGTCCTTTCATCTTATATACCCTTCAAAAAATTTTCCCAATGGAGGTGTCCAAATCAAAAGACACCCTTTCATCAAAATGTGTGCGTTTAATTTAATTTTATTTAATTAACCCAAGTGGGCTGATTTTCCCAAGGCTGTCATATATCAAATGTGTCAGCCCTTATTTGATAATCATTATTCCATGTGTTTGGTGGGGAGATTAATACATAAAAAAAACATAAAAACCTTCCTTTAGTGCTCAACAAAACTCCTCTAAGCTGATTGGCCTTTTTTAACTAATGTTGTAATAAATTAAATACATTTTTTATTACTAGTATTTATTTATTATTATTGGTCCCTTTCATACTTGGGCACCCAAACCAAGTCATTTTGTCCTTCCATCCTTTGATATTGATTTTTGAAAATACCATCTTTGTATGAGAAAAATTTGTTAGACAATTTTGTTGATTTTTTGTTTGACATCAATGACAATATTCCAACAATCTCCCCCTTTGTCATTAATAGAAATCCTATAAAAAAAATAGTGCATGATCTCCTCCTTGATGTAGTTCCCTTCCTTTTCTCCCCCTTACTTCAATTCTCCCCCTTTGACATTAATGGAAAAGGGATGCACAACAAAATAGATCTTATCAACACATCAACAAAACTAAATAATATAATGATTAGCTCCCCCTTAACCCATGCTTCTCTTGATAGGTTTAATGACTGGATAAAGAATTAAGCACTCCCAAATTCTACCTTAAAAAATTAAAAGTTTTTGTGGGAGTGGCTTTGTGAAAATATCTACTATTTATTCTTTTGTAGTAATATAATCTAACTTTACCTATTGATATGCAACCTATTCTCTCAAGTAGTGATACTTGACCAAAATGTGCTTTATCCTTGAGTGCATAACTAGATTATTCAAAATATTAATTGCACTTGTGTTATCATAAAGTATGGATATTTCCTATTCATAATCTATCTTAAAATCTTTCAACATCTACTTCATCCATAGGACATGTGTACAACAAGACACTGCTATGATGTATTTTTCTTCAACCATGGATAATGATATAGAAGGTTATTTTTTACTTAGCCATGACACTAGAATTGTGCCTAGATAGAATGATCATCCACTTGTGCTCTTTCTATCATCCATGCTTCCTACCCCATATACATCTATGTATGTTGTTAGTATGAAATTTTCACCTCTTGGATACCATATGCCATAATCCAATATGAATTTTAGATATTTGAATATTCATTTGACTACTTGTACATGCATTTCTTTTGGGGTTCCTTGAAAATGTGCTACCAAACTTATAGCTTACATAATGTCTAGCCTTGATATCATGGTGTATAACAAGTTGCCAATCATGGATCTATAAATTGTTTGATTTACTTCAAGAGATTCATCATTTTAACTCAACTTGTTTCTTGTAACCATGGGTGTGTTAACATGTGTGAAATATTCCATTCTAAACTTCTTCAACATCTCCTTTATATACTTGGTCTGGGAGATGAATATTCCTTTATTGGATTAATAAATTTGTAAGCCAAGGAAGAATGATAACTCACCCAACATGGACATTTCAAATTTCATTTTCATATATTTTACAAATTCTTAGGACATTCATTCATCATCTCCTCCAAAAATGATATCATTCACATATACCATAATAATTGACTAATTATCACCTTTAGTTTTGATATAGAGATTTCTATCAGTAACTCCACTTTTAAAACCTTGATCTTATAGATATTTATCAAGCCTCAAATACCAAGCTCTGGGTCTTAATTTAATTTGCATAGTGCCTTCTTCAGTTGACACACATAGTTCTTGTTTTTTGATGAATTAAACCTTGTGGTTGTTCAATATACACTTCTTCCTCTAATTTTTCATTTAGAAAAATGGATTTGACATCCATTTAATAAACTTTGAAATTATTGAAAACAATGTATGCTAAAAACATTATAATGGCCTCTAATCTTGTAATAGGGGAAAAGATTTATTTAAAATCAATACCTTCAACTTGATCATACCCTTTTCAAACCAATATCACTTTATTTATTGTTACTTGATCATCTTCATTCAATTTTTTCTAGAAAACCCATTTGGTAACAATCACTTTTTTATCTTTTGGTCAAGAAACAAGCTCCCATGTCTCATTTTTCTTGATTTGAATCAACTCTTCTTCCATAGCATCAATTCAATGCTTATCACTATTAGCTTCTATGAAGTTCTTAGGTTCTATTTTTTATAACAATGATAAGTTCACATGTTCAGATGTGCTCACAAACCTTCTTCTCATTTGCACTCTAGAATCCATATCACCAATAACTTGGCTTTTTAAGTGATGTTTTTGAACAAACCTTGATGGTCCTTTTGTATCCTCATTTTCATCTTCTTCTTGATAATGTAATGGTCTTTCTTCTTCTTCCTCCTTGTATTCTATTTCTTATAAATGATCATTTTATTATGTATTAACCTTCTGAGGCCTTGTTTCATCCATCTTTACACTGGAAGTTTCCACAATTGTTTGCAACCTTTTATTATAAAATCTATAGGCTTTAATTTTTGAAGAATATCCAAGAAATATACCTTCATTAGCTCTTGAGTCTAACTTTCCCAAGTCTTCTTCATCTCTCCTAATGAAACACTTTCACCCAAACACTTTAAATTATTTGACAGATGCTAGTTTACCCTTCCATAAATTATATGGGTTTTTTCTATAATTTACTCTGATTTGTCCTATATTCAAAATGTAAATTGTGATATTAACTACGTCTCTCCAAAACCTATCTGATAGCTTTGATTCATTTAACATAGTTCTAGCAATTTATTGAATAGTTAGATTCTTTCTTTATACAACTCCATTTTGTTGTGGAGTCCTTGCAGCTGAGAAATACCTTTTTATGATACGATGCTCATAAATGTCATTAAATTAATTTGAGTGGAAATCACCTCCTTGATCTGATAGCACTTTATTTCTATATTCATTTCATTTTCAACCAAAGCTTTAAAAACTTTAAACTTATTTAATGCCTCAAATTTTTATTTCAAAAAAGCAACCCATGCCATTCAGGAAAAATCATCAATGAGGAACATGAAATAACTCTCACCTTGGATGCTTTGTGTTCTTGATGGCCCACAAATATCTATATGAATCAATTCTAATGGTTGGGTGGTTGAGTACTCCTTTGATCTAAAACTTTATCTTGTCTATTTTCCATGTTGACATTGCTTGTAAAGGATGTTTGATGGGTTTGTTATCTTTGACATATCTATTACAACTTGCATAGTGCTAATTTTCACTAGATTATTGAAGTGCATGTGACCCATACTTTTATGCCATATCCAAATTTCACCAATTTGAATCATGTATCATTTCTTACCCTTAACTTCACTGAGTATGGATCGATTATTAGTTTTTCTATTTGCATCTATAAAAAACTTTATTTTGTCTATTTTTTTGACCTCAAAACCTTGAGAATAAAATTCAAGTGTGTGTCTTTGGTCACACATTTGGATGAAAATTATAAGGTTATTCTTCAAACCTTAAACATACAATACATTGTCTATTTCATTTCTTCCATTATCAAGGCTCAGGCACTTTTTCTAGTGATCCATATTATGGCATTATATCTAAATTTCACTATGCCTCCACTTATTTAATTCAATATGATAAGTTTTTATTTATCACCAGTCATGTGAATTGAGAATCCAATAACAATATACCAGTATTGTCCTTAATCTTGTGCATGAAATGTTTTTTTCACAAGCATGGATTCTTTGTTTTGATTTTCTTTCTCTTGTTTTCACTTCCAAATTTTTGTAGGTTCTCTTTTCTTTATAGTTAATAAATCACTTTCATTTTTTATATAGGAGGTTATAAACCTATACTTATACAAAATAATGCTATATGACCAAAGTTATTACAATTATAACATATAATTTCACTTTCCTTGTAATTTGATAATGGTGTAAATGAGTTATAGTTTCTACTTGAAACTCCATAAGTACTTATACCATTATTCCATGCATACATATTTATTTAATGTGTCATACGCTCCATTTATATATTCCCAAAATTATTTCTTGAATAACAAAAACCATAGAATTAATTTGTGTACCTAATCACATTATACTATCTTGTAGTGAAGATTCTTTTAAAATTTTGTACAGGTATGTTCTTACCTTGTTTATCATTGGGATGAGTAACATGCCATTTTTTAACATTATACTTATCACTTTAACCTTTTATAGATCACTTGAGTGCATTTTTCTATCTCTTTTTCTTCTTTATATTCATCCTCTTAGGTGGTTCTATAGTTTTTGCACTCTACCCTTCTTTAGTTTTCTTCTGGTTCTCTTCATAACAAAGACTAGTCTTGATGCATGATGACCTTTGGAAATTGAGAATCTCATATAATAATTTTGTGTTTTTTCAAACATTAAATTTCTTTTAAATTTATCACATCTTGTCCAATTCCTTCATTAATAAATCAACTTCTAATTCTAGCATGGCAATGTGGTCTTCTTTTGCCTTAAACTAGACTCTTACTTCCTCCTCTACCTTATTAGATTCTTCTATTTTAGTATTTAGAATAATTATGAATTTTTATAAATCTTCAAGGCTATGAGACATTTATATTTTTAGTTCACTATTTTCTTCATATTTTTGAATTTGTAATATTTGTTTCATATTCTTCTTCTTAAGAAATTTTATCTCACCTAAAGCATAGATGATTTCTTATTCAAGATTTACTTATCCTTCATCCTTGACATCTTCCTCCTCTTTCAAGGAGTCTTCACTTATACAATCATAATTCACTATTTCTATATCCATGAATATAGTTTCTTCTTTGTCACTACCTAAAATTCTCTCATCACTCTCCTTAGCTAAGTTGTTATCATTTTTTGAATAGAAACTTTTTTTGTTCTTACCAAACTTTTTCTTATTTCCATTTTGTTTGAAGCTTTTCTTGTATTTAGGTTTTATTTCCTTTTTATTTGTTTACTTATTACTATTTTTATAATCATCGCTATCATCGTTATGTGGACATTTAGCAGTGAAGTGCCCTATTTTACCATAATTGAAATACTTAAAAGGTAGCTTACCTTTGTATTTATCAGATCCATTATTAATCTTTCTAAAAAATAAGGCCTCCTCATCTTCTTCATCACTGGTGCTATCACTTGATTCGATATCTTTATATTTCCATTTATTAGAAGTTGTGAAGGTTGTCTCATATGATTTCTCCTTTTCTGTCCTCATTTCATATGTTGTGAGGATATCATGCAATTCATCCATTGTTAGTGTATGTATATCTCTCATTGATTTGATGGAGGATATTTTGGCATAAAATATTAAAGGGAGAGACCTTAATACTTTCTAAATAATAATTTTATATTTAATATTTTCTCCAAGACCTCTAATAGTGTTGATGATTTCATCTGTATGAAGCAGATAGGATGTAAATTTTTCTTCATCTTTCATTTTCAAACTTTTGAACTATCTTCTATGTTTGAATCTTGGAATTATTCACCTTATTATCACCTTATTAAATGTTTTATAGTTTATCCCATATTTCCTTCACTAATTTACAATGCATCACCTTAACAAACTCTGATTCTAATAGACCACACAAGATTGCATTCATAGATTTTGAATTGTTCTTAGGCCTTCTTTATAGCTTATTTAATTTGTGAATATGATGGAGTAGTATAACCATTTAATATTGTTTGTTAGATATCACACCCTAAATCCATTAAATAGTTTCTCATTATTATACTCCAAAAAACATAATTTGTTTTTATCAAACAATAGAGCCTTATTTTTATAGAAACCTTCTTTTCCAGCCATGTGTGCTCTTAAGATCTACCTTCTAGCAGTTAGGTTGTTTTTGAAAGAACTATTCTGATACCAATTGTTAAGCACACACTTATAATGGGGGGGGGTGAATCATTATAATGTTATCTTTTACTTAATGAAACTTAATATCCATAATCAAAGCATTAACATAGAAAAGACATAGATTGACACTAGATGTATATGGAAACCCTTTTGGGGAAAAACCTCAAATAAATAGTTTTTTGGAAGTGCCATCCAAATCTAGATGTATAATATTTATCTTTTTACAAAATTCATAGGTACTAACCTACTGGAGGCACCAATATCCTATTGCTAAGCACCAACTTAGTGAGAGACACCAATATCTTTCTCTGAGGCATCGGTTTCTTATTGAAATAATATTTCAACCTTTTTACTATTTATTTATCAATGAATGATGGAAAATTCAACTTCCTCTTTTTATTCTCTTAAAAAAATTTCTTATAATTAAATTATTGAATGAATTATTTGTTATTTTATTTCTCCAACATTATTTCATATTATATACACTTCAAAGGCTTTTCACAATGAAGGCACCCCAATTAAAAGACACCCTTTCATCAAAAGGTGTGTACTTAATATTATTTTATTTAATTAACCCAAGTGAGATGATTTTCCCAAGGCTATCATATATCAAGTAGGTTGGCCCTTACTTGATAATCATTATTCCATGTGTTTGGCATGGTGATTAAGCCATAAATAAAAACATAAAAGCCTTCATTTAGCACTCAACAAAACTCCTCTAAGATGATCAACCTTATTCAATTAGTTTTACAATAAATTAAATACATTTTTTTGTTGTTGGTCTTTGTTTACTATTGTTGGTCCCTTTCATACTTTGGCACCCAAACCAAGGCAATTTATCCTTCCATCTTTTGGTATTGATTTTTGAAAATACCATTTTTTGTATAGTGAAATTACATTACTTTATGACATTTACATTACTTTCTGACAATTTCATTACTTTTCCATTTGACATCAATGATAATATTCCAATATTTAGGACCTCTAACATCTTAAATTTCTTGCTAACCTAAGCAAGGAATTTCAACTTTTACTCTTGCTTGAATACCTTTTTAAAGACTTGGTCCATAGTATATGGCCCATGCACATCCACCTTGCATCTAATTTTGGGTTTTAATCCCACAATGAATTTCCTAATGAAAATCCACTCATTCTTCTGATATTGAGGGACATACTTTAGGATCTTGGTGAATTTTTCTCAATACTTAGTTATTGAAAGCTCTCCTTTCTTCAGATTATAAAAATCTATCATATTTTGATCAAAATAAAGATGGGGAAGCCAATGTTATCTAAAAAAATCCACAAAATATTCAAATTTGGTGTAGTGGAGTCGAGATTCATCTTGAGCTTCTTATTTTGCCACCATATTATTTCTTCAGTAACCAATTGGTAAGCTCCCCATACTTCTTTTGTGACCTCCAAGCAATTCTAAATTTTAAAATAATTATGAATATTAGTTAGCCATGTTTATTATCCATCTCCCAAAATTTTTCCATTGAACTTGGGTGGATTTACGTTCTTCATGTCTCATGCAAGCTTTGCAGCTAGACAAGCTCTCACATATTGAGGCACCACTTCATGCCCATGCTCTTGAGGAACTTCCTACTCCACATGATTCTCTTTAGGCTCATCCTAATTATTATCTTCTTCAAGTCCATGAACTTCATTTTCAAGGGTAGATATATGATCTTTAGTCTCATTCATTTCTATGAGAATATAATCTATCTTTACAATTTGATCAGCTACTTACTAGTTGGATCAACTAGAGGGTTGGAATTAGAAGTACCCTTACCAACTGGTCTACCATGCACCATTCACCTTTCTAAAATAAAATGGAGGATAAGAATACATTATTGGACTCATTAATTCCAATAGTTTGAGTCTTAACTTTGATACCACAATGTTAAAACCCTATTGAGCTAAACTAGAATTATTAGGTGTGTGTGTGTGTGTGTGTGTGTGTGTGTGTGTGTGTGTGTGTGTGTGTGTGTGTGTGTGTGTGTGTGTACACACACACACACAAACACACACACACACACACACACACTAACTCATTAAAAATTTCCTTTATAAATTACAAGGACATAATATTTAATTAAATTCATTAGAATTTAACTTCTAATAATCATTAGGTTGAGTAATTGATTCATTTAGATAATGATCTCTATAATAAGTATTGATATGATTTCATAATTAAAACACAAAATAGTAACATAAATATAGAGTTATAATACAACCACTACTTAAATAAATATCAAAATTGATACAAAATATAAATCTAACTACTGTAACTATAAAATACTATCATGAGTTCAAATATACATTATAGTATAACTGGATAATAATTTATAGTTTATTTAATGTTCCACATAACATATGAGTCTTAATGAACTTGTTTAATATCCACAAGTAATCATGAGTGTAGTATATATTAGTTTACTAATAGATGGGAGGGAGAACATCATTAGATTACTTTTCCACACCAACCATAGACCATTAGATCCCTTGTAAAATATCCTAACTAGGGAAAGACCCTCCCTTCATGGATGGGTAGATGATAATGGTGTGAGTATTGGAAAGTCAATTATAACCCATGTGTTGTAATATAACTATTACATGAATCATATCATAAATAAATATATTCTAACATGATATCATGCAAACATGAAAAATAAATCAAATAGGTGAAATGACAATGTTTAAACTATAAACATTACTTTGTCCAAAGTTTTAATATATTTTTTAGATCTCTAGGATCAGTCAATTTCACACACACTACTCAATTTGATTACTTAATTTCTGCCTATTAGTGACACTAAGTAAACATGTGAAGTCCATCTCACCTATTTACTTAGTGTCATTAATATAAACTTAGCATACATATCTATTAAATGCCAAAAGAATAAAGTTCAAATATATAGTTTCCTAACACATAATGCCATAAAAAGTGTATAAACAAGGAAAATATAAAGTACACATAAGTTCCATCATATGCATTATAAGAGGTTAAAAAAAATCCTCTAAATAATTCATAGCTACAACCAATAATTCAAACAACTAACTATTCAAATCCACATAGACAACTGCAATAATTTAACATTTATTCATTATAGGTATCATTTTACTTAAAAATAAAATCTACAACTATGTTGAGTTTATCTCTTGAATGCCATTCATGCATATAAGGATTACTCATTTTATGAAATCAACCAACAAGAAAACTAAACCAACTTATTATAGCTTCATCTTATCTCCCATGTTTCAATCAAATTCCACCTAGGATACTAGTATTATGCATTACAACTAAATGTATTTTCCTAAATAGTTTCCATTTTAAGTTTAATGCATATAATAAACCATACATCATTAGTACCACACACACACAAACACACACACACACAAACATATATTAATTCACATATAAATAATTTTATGTTTACATTATGTTGCTTACATCAACCCCATATACTTATAAAATGTATACATACATATGTATAAATATACCCCCCCCCCCCCCCCCCCCCCCCCCCCCCCCCACACACACACACACCAAGATAAACATCACTGTTTAACCATAACATCTATATTGAATTCATCAATGTAGACTAATAGTCCAAAATATGTACATAGGTAGCATAAATACTATGAAATCAGGTATATAATCACAACTACCACTTATTTATATACACTTACAACACATTGATACATAAATTGAACAAGTCATTCCAATGGCTATAACATAAGCTTTTCATCTAATCCATTAAGTCTAGTTCCCTTAGTTATACCTTAGTTAAGACCTTGTTCTCCAATTTTAATCCAACTTGATCAATATGAGAGAGAAGACTGAAAATTTGTAACAATTTTAGCCACATCCAAATGACAAATATATCAACACATCTAAAACACATTATTACTCTTATACACTATTCTTAGCCATATATAAATGTAAATATTACTACTGTACACCATCTATGTATACACTAAGAGTATTTAAACCATGTTTTCATGACTAATCTTATTAAATAAGAGATGAACAACAATATATAATGCACCATAATAATCCTTTTACAAGAGAGCATATACCATAATAATTTCTATCCATAAATAAAACTATGCATTCCTCTATTGTCATGGAGGTAATATTCACTCATAAAAATATAGGGGATTTAGTTTTAAATAGAGAATTATCCCAAAAATGATATACAAAGTTGAGTGTAAACAACTTTATAACCTTATATAAGTATACAACCTCAACATGTATCCCTAAAAAAAAACTTGCATCAATTTATAAACCAAAATATTCCAACACAAATACATACATAGTAGGTTTCTACATAATGCCCCTAAAATAATATAACTTAACACTAAAAAAAAATCACATGAATTTTTTAGGTATGAAAAATGAGTGACAATCATATAATACAATTAATTAGCTATAACCATCCATATAAGGTTTTACTCAAATCGACTATGGGGTTGACACCTACAGAAGATATTTAAGTTGAATCATAATTTCATGGTTTTAATAAAAAAAAGATGCCATAATAGAAACAATATTTAACTAAGTCAATAAATTCTATGGCCCTTTTTTATCATCTATGGATACCATACAATGCATAGCTAGGGTCACTTTATAACTTACAACAAGGTTTTTCCATCTTATTGCCATAATTAATTATGGGATTAGTTTTCAAGCATGCTCATTAATTTGATCTTATGAATAGAGAAACTCCATCCAAAGGGTCAAATTTATGAACCCATTAAATACAATTTAATACTCAATACATTTATCAAACACCAATAAAATAAAAAACTTGTATTTAGTTATGGAAATACTAGAAATAGGCACAAAAGCAAAACCCTACCTCAAAATTTAAGCTTCCTCTTGCCTAATGAAGATAACTAGATTTGCCTATAACCAAATTGTTTTATTTTTTCTCCTTTTTATCTACCTATTTCCTTTTCCATTATAAATCCCTTCCTCTTTTATATATTTTTTACATTCTAACAAACAATCTATAATTATGGTGAGCTTCCATCAACACACTAACATTTTTGCCCATAAAACCTCACCATAACACAAAATTTTCTAGCATGGCTACCATATCAAATCTATCATTTAACCCAATCAAAATTAAAGCTGATTAATAAAATTTAAACATCCATTTACAACCCTAATATCCTCATGTATGGTTTGAATATTCCCAAAATCACATTATCATGGTATCTTTAGAAAACTTAGGGTTGACATTCAAAATGTAAAAATGAATAATGATTGATAATTTCAAAATATTTTAAGCCAATTAGGTGTTTAATATTACATATTAAATGTTTTATTCTATAACCAACTAAAACACATTAATTTATTATAATGTTTTTATCACCATGATAAAAAAGTCATATAAATCATATTTAACATTACAAGACAAAAGAACAAAGCAATGCATGGAAACATGATGTAGGAGCATAATTGGTGGTACCAATTTTGGGTTGATATAGGTTTTATGGGTATTTTATAATTTTTTTACACTTTTTAGGATTTTTAGATAGTCATATAATTTTAATTGTTGCTCATATGGCATTTTCTTGCCATTTCTACAAATTTGAATTTTTGAATTTCTTGTCAAGGTTTTGAGTCATTAGTTATGTTTGTAGGAGTTTTAAAGGATGTATTAATTTTTTTAATGTTATATAAAGGGTAAATTGTACCTAATTATATACTTAAACCATATTTTTAGTCATTTTTACAAGTGTGTTAGGAGTTGGGTAGTTAGAAGTCTCTCAATGTTCTTAAGAGAGAATACAAGAACCATTAGGTAGTTATTGGACATATATAAAATTTGTAAATGTTTATGTGGGAGTATGTATGGGGATGGATTCTAGGTTGAAATTAATTTTAAAACCTAATGAAATGGATGATAAAGTTTCTTGATTTTGAAAACTAAATGTACAGATAATTTATAACCTGTACTCTATGTTCATGATAACTGAGAAGGCATATGTTTGAGGGAGAGAATATATAGAAGGTTGATTGACTAAATAAATAAATTTTGCCACAAAATAT
This sequence comes from Torreya grandis, assembly GCA_037957365.1. Classification (NCBI taxonomy): domain Eukaryota; kingdom Viridiplantae; phylum Streptophyta; class Pinopsida; order Cupressales; family Taxaceae; genus Torreya; species Torreya grandis. The sequence goes on along the minus strand of JARHVA010006488.1, from coordinate 192,665 downwards.
TTCACCTTAGAAGAGGGTGTTAAATATTCTTCCATATTAGGGCAACATGTGAACACTTCCAGGTATGTGGGTGAACCTATAATGGAAGTGAGCCTCTATATTTAAGGGTTAGTTCCCTGAATGTATCTTGAAATGCTCACACCTAATTAACTAGTTGATTATGGGGAAACAAGTTAGAATTTACATGAAATGAACCTAATATAAGGGGATTATACACCAATATGTCTTCTATCTGATCATCATACTTTTTTTTTACTAAGAAACAAGGCACACACACTAACTTCCAAGTCCCATGGATTATAACATGAGTATTTCAATATGGAGGTGAGATGCACAAGAGCTATCAAAGGTAAGTGAATAATAGGATAGTTGAAGATAATAAGGCTCATTTTAAACTTAAAATATATGCTCATACATTTTAAAACACTTCATATGACTTGTTATAACAAAAACTCTTGCATAAACATGAGAGGATAAGGGAAGAAAGGATAGAGAATTATCTCTTTGCATCACCATACATCACTTGCACACTTAGACAATTATTCAAGAAATATAAATCACATTTGAATTAATTTTAATAGGAAAAATATGACATCATTCTAGTAGGGCTTTGCCATACATGGAATGGAATTATTTATAAAGGCCAAAATGCAAGTTACTTATAGCATTTGAGAGAGAAGCAGGGAAAGAGAAGTCCTAAAGGGGAATCAAATGAGTTAAACTAAATTTTAATTGTAGTTACAAATAATTATACAAATTATGATCATTAAAACTTTCTTATTGATCTAGGTCACTTCAAGTGGTTTCATAGTTGCATTATTCCTTCATTGATACTCCTTAACAATTGAAACAATGGGATCAAGTTGTTAGAGATTTATCTTGTTGTTAGATAATCTAAATTAGTTTGTCTTGACATTTAAAATTGGAGAGAAAGGTCCCTTTCATGTAGTTGGTTTTGGTGATGAAGCCATTAGAGTCTATGTGTATTCCTTCATGGCATATTTTGGAATGCTAGCTCTTGTCTAAATTGGATCTTGCTCTAACTTATCCCCATGTTCATAGGTTCATTATAGATGGAAAACCAATCTCAGACTATTGGTTTTCCTATAGTCATAATGTCTATGGGTAAATTGACCACATGGCCTCATTTTAGACTCCCATTAGGTATAAAAGACCCATTCTATATTTTTAGGAACTAAGGTTTCACATATGCACATATATTTTTTTAAAGAAAGTGAACACAGTCATAAAATAACACCTTGCATGCCATAAAAAGTCAAAGCAAAAGTCCATATTTAGCTCTGATGGCGGTCCTTTACATTATTTATTCTTGAGTACATGGCTATGTATTCTCCTTGGCATTTTATCAAGCTCTAATGGTAGCATGTGCCCTTTGAAAAGATTTCCCTGGTCTGACCTTGGTCATGTATTCGATATCTAGGAAGTCCCTTAGTTTTTTAACCCTTAATTCATTGGTCATTGATATCTAACCTAGATCATTAACTCATTGACCCATCTCATACCATTGATCTTGCTCAATAAGAATGACCATGAATTATTGATTTACCTTTGATTTGTCAACTGTATCCAAGTTGGTGCCACTTTCTAGCCTTGCATTTGCATTTAGGATTCATTATTAGTCTATCATCTTTATGCACTTATGCCACATGGCAATCACGCATTGGTTTTAGGATCCTATTATTAGTCTAAAACCTCATGCACTTATGCCATATGGTTGCCTCTTGAGCCCCTTAACCTTTTGATTCATCTTGCACTATTGGATCAAGATGTAAGATACAATGTAGACCATCAAATCTACTAGGACCCATTATTTGAAATATAATGGCTACTTCACAAGCTCAAATTTGATGTTCATGTTCCTATCAAATTATTTTTACATGACCATCATTGATGTTTATGCAACCATAAAATCTAAGATCAAAAGGGTTTATTTTACTTGAGATTTAATTTGATGTTTGCATAGATGTCTTACTCTACTAGCTCAACTTTGAAGCTTCATAACTTGAGCCAGAAAGCTTAAGCAGACTTGAAACTTTTAGAGGATGATCTTGGAATCAAAAAATCCATGGTGTTACAATATTTTGGATCTTGCAACTTTTATAGGTGCATTTTTTAAATGCACAAGTGAACTAGTTCATTCATTTTTGGATGACGTCTTGGATGACTTAAACCCTTAAACCTGGCAAGCTAAACTTGAAAGGATTAGATATCAAGATAGAAGAATAATAAAGATATGGAACTTGTAGAGAATGATATTGGAACTAAGGACATTGATTTTTCATTGTCTAATGGTCATGCTAGGATTTTTTAGCAGATTTATAAAATGCCTAAGTGAATCAGTCCATTCTAGTTCCTCATGACATCTTGATGATGGTCTAGCTTCACAAAGCTTATTCTTAAACTTTTACAACTTTTAATGAACTCCTTAATGCCATGTGTGGACCCTTTCCATGATCTCAGATTACATTTATCACCATGAAGACTACCAATTGCATATATGACCCTAAAATGACCCTTGAGACACCAAATGACATAAGGACTAAGCTAGACTATGACCAAAGCTAGAATGGCATATGAAATGACATTAAATAAGCTATAAAATACCCTATTATATTATAAAAAGGCCCCTATAAAAGATTATGAATATAGGGGGTTGACCCATTTTGGATTGGGTAAAAATGGTCAACATTCTTGGTAATTTCCCAGGGGTGGCATGCTTGTTATGCCATGACTAGTTTCCTAATCCTATCCATTGGGCTATGGAGTCACATGTATGTAGGTTTTACATGAAAATTGCCTTTAATACACACAAAAAATGAGGGAAGACAAATAAGAAGCAACACATAGATAAGAAACTAAGCAAAACACACTTGTGTTGCATGAGTACTTAGGGAACACAACACACACAACAAAGAAAGCACATACCTAATCACTAACTAACCTGAGATGAACACTTCTTCTATAATCAAAGGGGAAGTCTAAAAAATCACTTGATTTATGACATGAAGGGTTAAATGAGACATGTAGCCTTTTGATCCGTGACATTGATGCCTCCATCTTCTTAATGGTATTTTCCAACTTCATTGGCATGATGTTCAATGAGAACCAAGTATCTCCAAATAAGATAGGTATGAAAATGAAAACTTATTACATCCAAACAATGTCAAATTTCTTATATGGATACTCAAAAGGTATGGAAATGAACACTTATTACATCCAAACAATGTCAAACTTCTTATATGGATACTCAACTATGACCTCTAATGGCAGTTGAACAAGGCTTCCCTTTTTGGTTTCCATAGTGTCCTCAATAATATTGGGCTTCTTTTCAACTTCAAGTTCTTCAAACTCATCAATGAGCCTTGCATATTACACCCAATCTTGGTCATTGTCGGGAGAATATTTATCCACATTCTCAAGTACTTAAACCTTAACTTATAAAATATCTTCAATCTCTCAAAATATCTTTTTTTTAGTTGTTAATCATCTTTATCCTCCATGAAAAACCTTTTTTCTACCTTCCCAAGTAATTAGCCCTTAATGTATAGTTTTGAATATATGAGTATACTCTCATCCTTGCTTTTCTCCTTGAAAAATTACACTTGATGTTTAGAAGCATCAATCTATTATTATTAATGATCCAATAACTTTAGATGTGGATCAATATTAGGTGGGTTTTTTTGGCTCTTCTTGAGGTGCAATAACTTCCACCTTGTCCTCACTTTCCATGTCTACAATCTCTTAAACACTAGCATCATCAAATTGCTTTATGACAACAAATTATTGATAGTAAAAATGACCTTCATATTTATTCTTGATGTAATATTGGTTAACATGATCATTGGTATCATTATCGACCTTGTCATTAGATATAGAATCTCTTGGAGAAAAAAAAGACTTACCCAACTTGCCACACTCTTTACATATGGCATTAGAATTTTCCATAGTTCCTATTCATTCATAACATGAGACCTTTCTCCATGATTATTGAGATAATCCTAAACATTTTTGTTAGAGGAATTATCCAAATTATATGTAGACTTCTTGGGAGGAGTAACCTTACCAGGCTAATCAAACTCATGACATATGAAATCAAAGTTTTGCCACAAGTCATTTTCATCCATCTCATGAGTGTCATATTCAAGAGAAATTTGATATAAATTGATCTTATGAGACTCTCTTAGGACTATAACTTCTTGAGTCTTGACTTAACCTTCCTCCTTGATAGTATACTCCACTTTATGTTTGAGATGGTCATCCACAATTCACTTATTAGACATGGAGTCTTCTTCAAATACCTCTCTCTTCAAGTCTTGGACACATTCCTCATGGACAAATATAATAGGATATTTAATATGTTTATTTTCATATAATAAGGTAGGATTATGCATGTGGTCACCAAGGGGAGTCCTTATGGTGATTTCCTCGTCATAGTCACTCATGACATCCTCTTGGTCAACCTTGGCTTGGGTTTTTTCCTCTTCACTTGCTTCTCTAAAGATGAGTTAATGTGAATAAGATGGAGTATGAGGTGAAGTGGAAGGTTTATGTATTGGGGGAGGAATATCAAATTTTGGAGAGGGGTTATGAGTGAATTTAGGAAAGATAAAATCACTAGTAAGCTTATAGGAAAGTGACTTCATGGACTAATTAGAAAGAATAATATTTACATAAGTAGGAGTTGCATCTTTCCAATATTCTCCTTGAGTTTATTCAATAACAACATGTTCATTTTCAAAATATTTTTCCTCCCACATACTTAATATATCTATTAAACATTGAAGGTACTTCTTTGCCAAGTCCATTTATTCTTTGACCTCCCATTGAGATCCTTCAAGTTCTTCAAATGTATCCAACTTTTGCATAAAATTTTGGGTATCACCTCTTAAAAATTACATGATATGATCAAGGACCATTTCATACTCATCATCCCATGTACTCAAGTTCTCTTCATTAACTATTAACTATGGTATGGATTCCAACAAGGATTGGACATGAGGTGGGGCTGATGGAGGAGGATGAGGGTAATGATGGGGATCAAGACCAACCTTAGCTTTTTGTATTTGACCTTTAAAGAATTTAATTATTCCCTCTTAATATCTTGACTTATATTCCATGGAATCATCTGATTCCTCATGACAAGACTCATAGGAGTACTCTTGAGGTTCGTAAGAATCATGGTATCATTGATATGGATCATATTAGGATTGATAGGGAGGCATTTATTTATAGGTTTCTTGGTAGCCTTATTCATATGGTTGTCTAATAAAATGGTGTCTATATGGGGGGTGGGGGTGAATGGAGGATTATAGGTCCACCATGGCTCATAGGATTGATAGCCATTTTGATAAGATTGTTGGATAGTATATTATGGTTCATAACAAGGCTGATAAGGAGGTCCATGGTAGGGATATTCACCATAACTATTTATGTTAACCTCATTTATCAAAGGAAATACAAAAATTGATCAACATATTCACTGAGATATACCTGAGCTACTTATAACTATAAGCTATCATTTGGATTTGCCATTGGTGCTAGATTGCTTTCTTCCAAAAGATGATAGAGGAAAGACACACCAACAATCTTTCCACTCTCTTGGACCTTGGTCCCATCGGGCATGCTAGAATTTTTGTCACCAAATATTGCACCCCAAAATATGGTGTTCAATCATTTTCCAAATTTAGGTAACATGGGAACACTTCTAGGTATGTGGGTGTACCTATAATGGAAGTGAGCCTCTAGATTTAAGGGATAGCTCCCTGATTCTATATTGAAATACTCACACCTACTTAACTAGTTGATTATGGAAAAAAGATTTAGAATTTGAATGAAATGAACCTATTAAAAGGGGGAAATACACCAAGATGTATTCCATATGACCATCATACTTTCCTACACTAAAAACAAGGAACACAAACTAACTTCCAAGTCCTATGGATTCTAACATGAGTATTTCAATATGAAGGTGAGATAAATGAGAGCTATCCAAGGTAAGTAAACCATAGGCTAGTTTCAGAAAATAAGCCTCATTTTAAACTTAAAATATAGGCTCATACATTTGAAAATAATTCATATGACCTATTAGAATAGGAACTCTTGCACACACATGAAAGGATAATGGAAGAAAGGATAGAGAATTATCACTTTACATCACCATACATCACTTGCACACTTAGAAAATTATTAAATAAATCAAAATCAGATTTGAATTAATGTTTAAAGGCAAAATATGACATCATTATATTAGGGATTCACCATACATGGAGTGGAATTATTTATAAAATCCAAAATGGAAGCTACTTATATGAGAGAGAAGTGGGAAAAGAGAAGTCCTAAAGGGGAATAAAATGAGTTCAAATTAATTTAAACTATAGTTAGAACTATTTCTAAAAATTATGTTAATTCAAGCTTCTTTATTGATCTAGGTCACTTCAAGTGGTTGCATAGTTGCATTATTCCTTCATTGATGTTCCCTAACAATTGCAATAGTAGGATCAAGTTGATATAGATTTGTCTTATTGTTAACTAATCTGAATTGGTTTGTCATGGTGTGAAAAAGTGGAGAGAAGGATCGCTTTCATGCAATTAGTTATAGAAATGAAGTCATTATATTTCATGTGTATACCTTCATGGCATCCTTTGGAATGCTAGCTCTTGTCCAAACTGGATCATGCTTGAACTTATCCCCATGTTTGTAGGTTCACTATAGACATTAAACCAATCTCAGACTATAGATTTTCCTATAGTTATAATGTCAATGGGGACATATGGACCATATAACCTCATTATAGACTCCCATTAGGTCTAAAATACCCATTATATATTTGCAAGAATTGAAGGTTCACTATATTCATAGGTCCTTTAAATAAAGTAAACACAGTCATAAAACAACACCCTACATGCCATAAAAGGGCAAACACAAAGTCTATATTTGGATCTAATGGTGGTCCTTTATGTTATTTATTCTTGACTACATGGCTATGCCCACTCCTTAACATTTGATCAAGCTCTAATGGCAACATATGCCCTTTGAAAAGTTTGCCCTGGTTTGACTTTGGTCATGTGTTCAATATCTAGGAAGTCTTTTAGTTTCTTAAACTTTAATTTCATTAGTCATCGATATTTGACTCAGATCATTGACTCATTAACCCATCTCACATCATTGAACCTTATTCATATGAATGACCATGAGTCATTGATTTTCATTTGACTTGTTTACTCTATCTGAGCTGGTGTAATTTGGTAGCCCCATGTTTGCATTTAGGATTCATTGTGAGTCTATCAGTTTCATGTGCTTACACCACATGTAAATCATTCATTGGATTCATGATCTTGTTATCATTTTTAATCCTCATGCACCATGTGGTGGAATCTCAATCCCCTTGACCCTTTGACTTATCTCACACCATCAGATTAATATGTATGTTGTAATGTGGACCATCAGATCTAATAGGACCCACTATTTAAAATCCAATGGATAATTCATGAGATCAAATTTGACATCCATGATATAATAAAATAATTGACATTCACAAAACCATCAAATTTAATCTCAAAAGGGTTTGTTTTTCTTGAGCTTTATTTTGATATTTGCATGGACGTCTTATTCTATTGGTTCAACTTTCAAGCTTCATAACTTGAGCTAGAAAGCTCGTGTGAACTTGAAAATTTTAGAGGATGATATTGACATGAAAGAATCCATGTCACTTCAATATTTTGTCTTTCATATATTTCTAAGGTACATTTATTAAATGCATAAGTGATTTGGTTCATTCATTTTTAGATGACATCCTAGATGGCCTGGTCCCTTAAACTCGACAAGCTAAACTTTGAAGGTTTAGATCTTGAGATAAAAGACTCATCGAGATATAAAAATTATAGATAATGATACTAGAACTAAGTACATTTAATTCATGTGGTTTGATGGTTACATGAGGTTTTTGTGAGCATATTTATAAAATACCCAAGTGAACCGGTCCATTCTAGTTTTCATGATCTTCTGATGATGGTCTAGCTTCACAAAGCTTGTTCTTGAACTTTTATAGCTCTAAATTAACTCTTTGAGGCCATGTGTGGACCCTTTCCATGATTCTAGCTTGTATTGATCACCATGAAGACCTACCACTTACATACATGACCCTAAAATAACCCTTGAGACATTAGATGACACAAGGACTAAGCTAGACTATGACCGAAGCTATAATGGCATATGAAATGACATAAAATGAGATAAAACATACCCTATGACATTATAAAAATTCCCCTATGCAATATTATGACTATACGGGGTTAACCCATTTTAGATTGAGGTAAAAATGGTCAACACTACCTTGGTAAGATTTTGTTTCATTATTGTTAAGGTCATCTCTATAGTTTAAAATTGTTTGATTGTATATTTCATGAGGTACTTAGTTAATACCCTATAGAAGTCTATAATTGCACATATAGTCCATAAATAATTTTGAGTAAATTGACTAATAAAGGTGTTTAAGAGGAAATCAATGTATTAAAAATGTATATAGGAGTCCTACAAACCTTATCCAATCATTTTATAACTTTGAAATTGATTTGAGAACATAATAAACTAAAATAACCTTTCTCAGGTTAACACAAATTATATGAACACACTATAAAACCAAAAACCTTGAAAGGAATGATGAATAGAGGTGTCTTAGGAGATCTAGTCCATGGAAAAAGGTGTAAGGGGATTTTATAAACCATATTTTTTTTTACATATGTTTTAAAGTCATTTGAAAATTTGAATAAGTAATTTGACCCTTCTTGGGTTGGTCACAAGCAACCTTAACCTTGTGCTAGGATTTTAAAACAAGAATTCAATTTGGAGGTGTTTTCACCATATAAAAATCACAAAAATTAATTATCTTGGATTAAATGTATACTAGGATATTTTTGGAGTTTTATTTTTGTACTTACCTCTATGTATGGAATATAAGTGATTGTGTATAATTTAGGGGTTTAAAGGCCTAATTAGGCCTAAATAGAGCATTAAAAGGTACAAAAAAATGAATTATGAGTAAGTTTGAGGTAATAAACTTCATAAAATAATATAAATTAATAGAGGGTGTCATAAAATCCTATTATTCTCTCAATATTAGATTATACCTATCCATAGAAGGAGAAATTGCCTTAAAAAAGGCTACAAGAAAGCTATAACTGAGGAATGAAGTAATGAATGGTGAGAACATTATGTTTGGAGGTTGTGTGGGTGGAATGAGAGATAAAAAATCAATTGAATGAATATTTTAATGAACTTAAGTTATTTAGTATAAGCAAGGAAACTTATAATTATCTATTAAGGCCTATAGATCTATGAAACAAGTACAAATAACAAGGTTGAAGTGGGAGAAGGGAGAAAGACTAAAGCAAGTGGATATGTGAAGAAGGACAATAATAATGAGAAGATGAAAGGAAAAGGTATAAAAAAATGATAAGTGACCTTAAGAAATCAAAGAGGTTTAGAAACTCTAGTTAAAAGGATTAAATAGCCTAGGAGACAAGTTTGCTAAGAGAACACAAAGAGAGACTAACAAGAATAGAGCAAGGCTAAAGAGAGAGAGAGAATGAGAAAATAGAGTATGAATGGTGAAGGTATATGATCAAGGGATTATTTTAGATTAATTTTATTATTAAATTGAATCCAAGTAGTGAAGGATGTTTATGAGCCACTGAGTAACTGAGAGTGAACCAGAAAGACTTAGTACATGCAAGAGAACAAAGAAATAAAGAGGTTTATAGATAAAGTTTAAAGACAAATAAAGATAGTGTTAGATATAGGTATATAGAAGAGGTAAGTGCATATGTTTTCATATATAATTAGACAAGTTTTATATATACCTCTGCATCATTTGGTATCAGATCTGGTAAGTTTCATGGAAGAGTTAAGTTTTGTGTTTGGACAATTTTATTTTAGTTTTCATGAAGATTATGTTGAGTAGGTATTGAGGGTTCCTTGAGATGTTTTTATGAGTTAATAATGAGATTTTAGGAATGGATAGATAGGAATAAAGGTGAATAGTTCTGTGGTGACTCCCTTAAGCCAAGAGGCTTAGAAAGAGAGAGAAGAGAGCTAATAAAAGTTCAAAATGAGAAAGATTAAGAAGAGCTTGAAGATAGAAAGTTAGAATACCCAAGCGAGGTTAAGAAGATAAGGAGATAATTAGTTAATTTTTTCAAGAAGAAGAAGATATGTCCAAGTGAGAACTAAAGAGAGAGGGTGGAGATATAGAGAGTGTCAAGAGTGAAAGAAAGATAAAGGGATTGAAGCAAGAAGGCTACCACAAGGAAATAGAGAAAGAAAAAGTTGACTAAAATGAGATTAATAAGTTGAAGGTAGTCTTGATAGGTTGAGAGAAAGTTTTAGAAGAGATTAGACCAACGTTTTTGGTTGGAATCAAAAAATTAGTGAGATGGCCTCTCAAATAAATGATGATGAGGAAAATAAATCAAGGAGAAGATTGTAAAATGAGAAGACAATTGAGGATGATACCCAATAATCCTAAGAAGATAGAGAAGAGGGAAAGAAATCCTCATGAATTTCAAAATAATGATGTTTTTTCATGTGTTAATGTACATGTGAGAGTTGATAAATAAGATGAGTTAGTTGAGGAAATGCATAGGATCAAACAAGAGGATTAAGCATTTGACCAAGTGGTGTTCAAGAGGAACCAAGAGGAAAGAGAGGCTCAACATAGAGTCTTGATGTTATAAGAGGAAAAATCAAGCCATTCATCTATGAGGCAAGGTTTTGTGAAGCATAAAGTGATCCTCACTCAAGAGGATGCAAAAGAAGACAAAGAAGTAATGGGATAATAGAACAAGCAAAGGTCTGAGGATTTTGACACATATTCTAGTTTGTATGAAGCCATGAAGAGGGAAGGTAACTTTGATCCTCATCAGATGTATAAAGAAATGGTGAAGGAAGTGACAAAATAGAATATAGACCTATGACATGCAATAATGGTGTTTAAGATAAGAGTAATTATGAAGGCAAAGAACAATCATGCACATGAAGATTACATGATGAAGTTATAGTTACTAAGGTTGAAGGATAGGTTATAAATGAAGGAAAAATAATAGAAGGAGAAGAACAAGATGAGTTGTGGCTGATGTAGTGATGAGGAATGATCAATTTAGGATATATGAATATGTTTGGCAATAATGACAACATACAAACAAGGATAAGAGCTAGAGTATGCCTCAAAGGTATAAAGAGAAACATGATTTTGATAATGATTTACTAATATTTAAAGGTATTTCTTACATGAATCTATAAATAAGAAAGAATAAGTACAAGTGTGGAGCTAGAGAACATGTTCACCTATATGAGAGACTAGTTGCAGTAGATAGCAATAAGATAAATTATTTAAGAGTAGTAATGAAGCATGAGTAGGAGCTCATGGGAAACATTTATAGGATGGTATTACGATGCAAGAGCATTATTGATAGTCCTAATTTTGGGTTGATATAGGTTTTAGTGATCTTTTATAATGTGTTTACACTTTTTAGGAGTTTTAGGTGGTCATAAAAATTGAATTGTTACTCATATGGCATTTTCCCACCATTTCTACAAATTTGAATTTCTTGTCAAGGTTTTGAATCATTAGTCATCATTTTAGGAGTTTTAAAGGATGTAGTCTTGTTTTTCAGGTTATATAAGGGATAAATTTAACCTCATTACATAATTAAATCATATGGTTTGTCATTTTAACAAGTGTGTTAGGAATTAGGTTGTTATAAGTCTCTCAATGTTCTTGAGAGAGAATCCAAGAACCCTTAGATAGTTATTCAACATATATAAACTTTGTAAATTATTATGTGAGAGCCACTATGGGGATGGATTTGAGGTTAAAATGAATGTTAAACCCTAAGGAAATGGATAATAAAGTTTCTTGATTTTTAAAACTAACTATATAAACCATTTTATAACTTGTACTCTATATTCATGATAACTAAGAAGACATATGTTTGAGTGAGAGAATCTATGGAAGGTTGAATGACTACATAATTACTTGTTTTCACCAAATATTACACCATAAAAGAGTGTGTTCAATCTTCTTCCATATTTTGTCAACATGGGAACACTTCCAAGTATGTAGGTATACCTACAATGGAAGTGAGCCTCTAGATTTAAGGGCTAGCTCCTTGAATGTATCTTAAAATGATCACCCCTATAATGGAACTAGTCTTGGATATGAAGAAGAACAAATTTTTTTAACTCAAGACAAAATGAAGACTAATGTGAACTAGGAAAATAATACTTTGAAGACAAATCATTAGACAATGAATGAAGGTACTAGTAGAATTAAAAAAAAATAGATTAGATAACCAAATTCCATGAGGTATGCAAGATTCAATGGTTACTGTTTCACATGTAATCAATTTGAGCATAGAGGTAGATATTGCAAGAGAACTGATAGATATGAGTTTATATGGATCTATGATGGGGGTCATTATTCAAAACATGTGAATAGAATTAAGTAATTTAATTATCTTGATGTGGGACACTTTTCAAACCATTATCCACATAAGGTTAGACAAGGTGAGTCCTCTTCAAAAAGAGGAGGTTGTTTCATTTGTCATGACATGGGACACAATAAATGTTTCTATCCAATTAAGGTATGGAAAGATACATCTCTTGAAAAAGGTATGGTGTGATACAATTGTAAATAGAGAGGTCACATTGCTAGGTTCTGCAAGCAAAGGTCTATAATTCAAAATAGGTTCAATGAGGCTCCTAGAGTACAAGTAAGAAGGAAAGTTAACACATGGAATCCAAAAGTGAAAAGTATGAGTCATGATAGATCTATATGTCCAAGTAATCTATTTGATATGGTGGAGAAAGCTATAAAATTTTAAAAGTGCTAAGAGGTCTCATTGTTTGCTCATGTTGAGAATGAAGAGACAAAGCTCAAGGAGAAGACCAAGGTGTTGGTTAAGGATACTTTTGAGGTGTGTATAGATCCAAGTGAACATCCTATTATTGATAAGAAAGTATCATTTAAATAAAATCAATTGTTAGTACCTAGTGATGAGGTTCCAAGTTGCAAGGAAGATTCTATAAATGAAAAGGTATGTCATGAATCTATGTTGTCTCCATGTATTGTCAATCCAATCATAAAATAAAAGGAGAATATTGTATTGGTTGAGAATGTTACCTATATTAATCCTAAGAAGAACTATAAGTATTAGATGACCAAGGATGAGAAGGAATATGAGGATTTGTGGGCAACTCTTGGTTTCATATTGTCTTAGGACATTATGAAGTAGGGTGTCTCTGCCTATGCTTTTTAGGAGACATATTTCTTATGAAGAAGTAAGTTTGTGTGCTCAAGACCATAATTAAAATCTAAACAAAAAATAGTGTTTATCTAAGAAGGTCTTTGGTTAAGGGGGAGCAACAAGTTCATGATCTTGCTCCATAGGTTTGTGAAGGAGATATTGTGTAGGGTCAAAATGGTTGTTTCTAGATGGCATAACGAGTTTGATGCAATGTCAAGTAGAGTTTGGTGATAAAAAATGTCTATGCACTTATTTTTGATGTGCTCCAAGTATTTTTGTGGTCTAAATGTATGTTGAACGCAAATTGAATATTTTTGAGTGCTCTCAATTTTCCCAGTTTTTAGAATTAAGGGCATGCATGCCTAAAATGGGTTATAGGAAGTCACAGCTATAAAAGGTGTGAAGGATCAAATATTGGTCCAAAAGTGTGTAATGGGTGTCTCTAGGTGTGAAATAAGTTTCAAAGGTGTGTGTTGACCAAAAGGAGGTTTGTTAACCTTGTTTATTTTGAGTTTTTAGGGTTTTGAGATATGATAGAAAAGTGGTCTAAATTATGACTTGATATTTAAGGATTATTAATAGGTTTAATGGGCCAAATGGGTGGTCAAATAAAGCTTCATAGAGATATAAAGGTTTGTGGATTTAAATTTATTCATGTTTTTATCAAGTTGGAGGCCTAATTAGCAAATTGGTTTGTGAAGGAAGTATGTTGCAAAAGATGAGCTAAGTGATGGACATTGGTGTGATTGAGAGGGAATATGAGAGTGATCCATATATGAATTTTTAGGTCTTGAATATGTGTATACTAAAAGTTTCTAGCTCCACAAGTTCTAGGTAGAGCTATAAGGAGACTAAATAAACCTGGTTTGAAGAAGAGTGATTTTTGTTTAGTTTCTCCAAAAGAGCAATGTATGTATGTTTTAAGGAGAGTTATCAAGTTGGTTGAGAGCATGTTTCATATTTGGTGAGTGGCATGAAGTTTTATTGGTGGTCCTTGTGATAACTTGAGATAGAAGAGGCTGGTTAGTGTGTGTGTTGATTCTTCAAGGTGTATGGAGATTTGAAGTTTCTCAAGATGTGTAATGTATATAAAATCTTAGGGGGAGTCCCTCTCAGTTGTTTATTAGTGAGTTCCATCAAATTTTAGTAGTTTTGTGTGTTCTTTCTTCATTGATTGCAGTTTTTGGTTGAAGAGGATGTTGACATGAAGCAAGAGGAAAATTTCAAGGCAAAAAGAGGTAGGATCAAGGTAAGATAAAGTTTTTACTATATTTTTATGATGGTCTACTATTTTTGGTAGTATTTTTAGGTCCTTAGGATCAGTTGGTGCCCACTTTGTCATTTTTTAAAAGGTGGTGAAAGTTTCTATTATGAGAGTGCTTGAATAGAGAAAAAAAGGTGAGTTATATATTGATGGGTGTTAACATCAATGACAAAGGGGAAGATTGATGGAGAGTTGTCAATGATGTCATGGAGGTGTCCTGGTGAGTGGATTAAGTGCTTTGATAGCGTAAGTAATAATGAAAAAGTGTGCAATGTGCTTGTCAAAGTGTTCTTGAAGAAGGCTTGGTTGATCTTTAGAGTTTGCATGGTTTGAGATGTTAAAAGATGATTATGGTGATTTGAGGATGTGAAATAGGTCCCTATTATGTTTTATAAGCTTTTAGTGCTTGTGTGCACAAGTGGAATTCATCTGATAGTCCATTTTTCTCATCTAGACATTTTAGGCCCAATGGTAGAAAATTTAAGTAGGCAGTTTGATGACATCATTATTACAACATGTGGATGAGTCATGGGGAGTTGGTCATATGCTTGTGATCAAATTAGTCCCTATTTTATATTAAATAAATCTCAAGTCATGAACCAAAGTGCAGTCAAAGATATGTGGGTGCAAAGTTGGGTTCCTAGATAGTTTGTTAGTGTTTTCCCATACATAGCCAAATTTGCATGAGGCAAGAAAGAGTCGAGTAGGAAGTTTGGTGATGTCATATCTTACACATGTGGATATTTCAAGAAAATTTAATAATATGTGTTTATTTATTTTTGTTCCTAATTTATTTTCACCTAATTTTAGATCATGCTCTAAAGTTCATCAAAAGATATGCTTGTGTAAAGTTGGCCTTTCGGGAAATTCTTGACATTGTTGGCTTTATGACAGATAAATCTGAGGAGGAATTTTAGTGTCATTATATCTCACACATTTGAAGGTTATAATAGTATATTAAAACATGATTGGATTCTCCTATGTGAGGATATTATATGGTCTAAATTTTAGAACATGCACTTGATCAAAGCAAAAGATATGGAGGTGCAAAGCTGGTTTTCCAAGCATATATGCAATGGTCCCCATACTTAGTCATTTTAGATCAAGGGTTTAGAAAAAGAAAAAATAGATATCCTATGGCTCATGGGAAATAATAAAGATTGATCAAAAGGTATGTGGTGCATGATAAGGACCAATCTGATTTGTAAAGATTGATGGTGCATAGAAGTTCATACATCTAGATCTATGATGCACAATAAGTCAAAGAGGTCAAAGTGTTCAAAGTTTACATCAAGAAGAGATAAAGATAGAACTTCTTCCAAGATCAGTGGTGAGTGGGTGTTCATACTGATTGAGATTAATGGTATGAATTAAAGTCAAAAGTTTAAAGTGATAGTTTTCTAGCATCACTAAAGCAAGGATAATATCAAAGAGATCAACAAAGCGTATGAGGTCAAATTTACCATATTACATGAGATGAGGTTAACTGGTAGAGGTTTATGTGTTTGGGAATTTGGTAAACTATGCATTAAAGTTTTGAGAACATCAATGGTGAATTTTTAATATGAGCATCAAGCACATGATATGTGAGCATAGTGTTCGAGGTTTAAGTATGACCGTTCATTTTTGAATATTTGAATTTAACAAAGGAAAAACCAATGCTCTATATTTTGGCCATATTTGTTGATACATGCAAAATTTTCTCATGGTGTAAAGATAAAACCTATAGAGAAATCCAAGGAAAATATATAAATATATATTCAAAGGTTTTAAGATATGTACAAACATATTTATGAAGGTTCAAAGTTAACTATGTGTTCATGTGTAATCTGTAAGTAACCCGAGAATATTATTCGAGCTTGTTTTGATATTGTTTCAATATATATTGATGAATTGGATATTTATGAGTGTTTTATACTCCATGAGGATGATATTTGTGAATTATAAAGGTTTTAACAATCATATGTAGTATGAACAAAGGTTTAGAAGTTAACTATGTTTTTATTCATGGTGACTATGTGCACAAAATGTTGTTTGAGAAAATTATACTTAATCAAAAGGGTGCTATGTTTATTATTAGAACTTAAGAGGGACCTATGTATCATGTTTCATGGGTCCATGATTTTTAAAGTGATCCTATGTTCTTATTTTTTTGATTAAGTGCTAAATGGGTGAATAGGTCTCCATGAGACCTATAAGAGCTACAAGGGCCTAATTGAAAGGTGTAACTACTTAAGGGTGACCCATAGCTGATATGAAAAACCTATTAAGATTGTATTAAGATGTGTATTAATGAGATACATTCCTTAAGGGTTAAGGTATGCCTAAATGGTTGACCAAGATGGTGATGATCGTGATTACTTTATAAATAGTGAACCAAATGTGTTGGTTTCTATTCTTGTGTGAGAGACTTGTGAGAGAAATGAGAGAGGCTTGTGTGTTTGAATTTTAGATCAAAGGAGAGGTATAGTGACCTATAAATGATTTGAGTATTATAGTAGATTGAAGACTATATTTATGACGTATAGGTCATAATTCTAATAATAGAATAGTGCTCTTACTATTTGAGTATAAATGAAGGTGAAGAGTGATAATCAGAGGTCAATCATCAAGTGTTAAAGACATAAATTCATAAGTGGATGTGTTCATAGGTGTTTTTATAGAAAATAAACATCTAAGGGGGTTGCATCTTCCTTTCAAGGTGAAACTTGATAAAATTTTGGTTATTGTTTATAATGAAATTACTTAGATATTCACACAGAATGATTTTATATTTTGCAGAATATGAAAATATGAGAGATTACACAATGATAATTGATAGTAAAACATAATACTAGATAATATAGAAAATCCACTTCAAGGGGGAAACCTCCACAATAATTAACTATTAGTAGAATACTTCACACGTGATGCTTAAATACTAACCACTACCTCCTATATATAATCTACTTATCCAAGGTTATTCCATAGGCTGACCTATCTAAGAACATAGATAAATGTAACAAGTACATAAAAGAAGTATGTAAACCCAATTTGGCCACACATATCCCTAGACACATTAATGGTTAATGGAATAACAAGTCCTTCCCCTTGAAAACAACATTGTCCCCAACATTATGGCAACTCTGGATGCTGCTATACAAATGCTTCATC
This sequence comes from Torreya grandis, assembly GCA_037957365.1. Classification (NCBI taxonomy): domain Eukaryota; kingdom Viridiplantae; phylum Streptophyta; class Pinopsida; order Cupressales; family Taxaceae; genus Torreya; species Torreya grandis. The sequence goes on along the minus strand of JARHVA010006488.1, from coordinate 174,925 downwards.
CTCCCAAGTGGCATCTTCACATGGAAAATTCTTCCATTTGATTAGGTATTCTGTAATTGCTCTAGAATGCAATTGCCTGGTGCATCATTGAAGGATCACCTCAGGATCAAGAATAACTTTAACTTCCTCATCCAATTTTGGTAACTCTATTTGAATGGTAACCCTATGTCTAATGAATTTCTTTAGGCATGATACATGAAATTTTGGATGTATGCAAGTGGATGAAGGAAAATATAACTATAGGCCACATTGCTAATTTTTTGCAAGATATAATAAGGCCCATAATACTTAGGGGACAACTTTTTATCCTTATTTTATTGCTTCAATGACATTTGTTTGTATGGATGTAATCAAAAAAATTCCCAATCACCAATGTCAAAATGCCTCTTACTTCTATGTTAATATGCTTGTTGCTTCATGTGAATTTGGGTCATATCTAAATTTTCATGCAAACCTACAAGGACCTCCTATTGATGGTGAATATGTTCTTCAACTACATGAACCTTAGGATGGACCTTCAAGGTGGAAGTCATGGATGGAGGGTGGTATCCATATAGTGCCATAAAAGGAGACATTTTTGAAGAACTATGAATATAAGTATTATACCACCATTCAACAAGTGGCATCCAATGAAACCATTTATCTTATTCATTAGAAACAAAACAATAGAGATATCCTTACAGACATTTGTTGATTACCTCAGTTTTTCCATTAGATTGAGTATGATAGGATGAACTATGAGCCAATTGAGTGCCTAAAAATGTAAATAACTCAGTCCAAAAATTACTAGTAAAAATGGTATCTCTATCACTGACAATGATCTTAGGAGTCCCATGTAATTTTTGAATTGTATTGAGAAAAGTAAAAGCTACTGTACTAGCAACAAATGGCTGGGATAATGAACAAAAATGAGAATACTTACTGAGATGATCTACAAAAACCATGATAATATTTTGACCATTATATCTTCATAAACCTATAATGAAATCCATAGATACCTCTTCCGAACGCTATCTAGAGATAGATAAAGGCTATAAAAGACCTAGAGTTTTGATGGTTTTGCCTTTATTTTGTTGACAGATCATAAATTCAACCACATATTTATGGACATCCCCCTTGAGACCTTCCCAAAAAAAATATTACTTGATCCTGTGATAGGTTTTCAAAAATATTGAATGACCCCCAATTGGAGTGCATGAAGTTCTTAAAGGATTTTTTGTTTAAGAAGAGAATTCTTACATAGGTAAAATATATTTTTGTACCATAATGCATTACCTTTCCATGTGAATTTTTCAAGTCCATCTAAATCCTACTATTTTTTTTGAATCAAATCATGAGAAGTACTATCATGTTCCCATTCTGAACATGCTTCCTCTATCCAATATACCTAGAAAATTGTTATGGCACATAGCAATGCCTTAACTGATTCATCTTTTCTAGATACTGCATCTGCCACCACATTGTCCTTGCCTTTTTGTAGACTATTTCAAAATCATAGCCTAGAATCTTAGTTACCCATTTCTATTGTTATTCAGATGAAAACATTTATTTTAAAAAATATTTAAGACTATCATGATCAATTTTTATCTAAAAGTGACGACCCATCAAATAAGGTCTCCATTGTTTGACTACATGAAAAATGGACATTATTTCCTTCTCATAGATGGGCTTGTGCTGATTTTTACCCTTGAGTTGATGACTTTCAAATGCCAATGGTCTATATAATTTCATGAGTACAACACCCATACCATACCTAGATGCATCACATTCAACCACAAATGTCTTAGAAAAATTAAGAGTGGCCAATACTGGAGTAGTGCACATAGCTAATTTTAATTGTTCAAATGATCAGGTAGCTACATTAGTCCACTGAAAGGAGTATTTATTTAACAAAGAGGTAATTGGGGATGTAATACTACCATAATTTTTGACAAATCTATGGTAATAACCAATAACTCCCAAAAATCCCTGAATTTGCTTGAGTGTCTTAGGAATTGGCTAGTCCACCATTGCTTGGATTTTTTTAGGATCCACTTTCACTCCTTTATAAGATACCAAATGACCCAAATATTCAACCTCACCATCCCCAAAATTACATTTGGAAGGTTTGTCATATAATTAATTTTGATCCAAAATGGAGAGTACGTGTTTCACATGTTGTAAATGGTCTGCCCAATTTTTAGTATAAATGAGGATATCATCGAAGAATACAAAAACAACTTTCCTCAAAAATGGCTTAAAAATAGTATTCATCAAACTATAAAAAGTAGATGGTGCATTTGTTAGGCTAAAATGCATAACCAAAAACTCATAATAGCCCTCATGAGTCCTAAAAGCAGTTTTGGGTATGTCTTCATCATGGATCCTAATTTGATGATAACCAAAACGTAGATCTAACTTGGTAAAATAAAGAGCACCATTTAATTCATCTAGAAAATCATCAATTATAGGAATTGGAAACTTATCTTTGATAGTGTACTTGTTGAGTTCTTTGTAGTCAGGGCACATCCTCCAAGTGTCATCTTTCTTTCTCACCATGAAAATTGGTGACGAGTATTCACTTTGGCTATGGTGAATGATTATGTCATCCAACATCTATTGTACCATCTTTTAAATTTCACTTTTTTGGGCATAGGGATACTTGTATGACTTTATATTGGGTGGTTTACTATCTAGAATAAATGTGATAGCATGATCATGCATGTGGCTAGGTGGAAGTCCTTTTGGCATGTCTCCAAAAACAACATAATGAGCATCAATTATTTTTTGTAAATCAAGAGGTGAAGATGGATGAGTTGGTTGTACGTCCATAGAAAATAAGTGGGCAAAAATACCTTAGCACCCTTACAGAGAATATTTGTCATTTGATGGGAGATAAAAAGTTGGGGAGATCTATATTTTAATCCTCTTAGCTCAAATGTCATTTTTTAAGAATGAAAATGCATGAATAATTATTGAAAATTCATCTCAATAGTGCCCAAAGTGGTGAGCCACTATACTCCTAAAACAATATCAGCTCCACCCATCAGAATAGAAAACATATGAGAATACAATAAGTATTCTCCCATGGCCAGCTTAATATTATGATATTTTCCTAAACAATTGATAGTACCACCATCTATAATCATAACCTAAAATTCTAGAGCTAGATAAATGAAACAGTTCAAATGAGAAACTTACTATGGATGAAGTTGTATGTGCTCCCAGAATCAATCAAGATAGTGACCTTCTATTTTTTAAAGGAAACCCATCACCTTATGAGTTTGGGGGAGTACTAATACCTAACAAGGCATGGCATGAAATAGTAGGCTTAGAGTCTTCAGATTCTTCCTCAGGAACTTCTATGTCCACATCATGTACTTATGCATCCTTTTCATCATCATTGGCACCTTTAATGTAAAATATCTTCTTCTCAGCATAATGATGGTCTTTGCTCCATTTTATATCATAAACATAACACAACCCTTTGGCTCACTTCTCCTCAATTTTTCATTGTGTTAATCTAGTGGGCTATGGAAATTATGGTGCTGGAAAGTTGTGCTCATGACCAGTAGTGAAAGTTTTCCTTTTGACCATCTCTTTTTCTTTTATCACACATGCCTTAAGGATAGATTTTGATATAGATTATGTGATAAACATTCAAACTTCATATTGTATTCTATCTTTGAGGCCACCCAAAAATAAATTTGTCAAATTTCTCTTAGTGATATTTTCCACCCTTAAAGAGAGATTCTAAAATTGATGAATATAATCCTTCATAGGTCATGTTTGCCATAGCTTGACTAGTTAGCTGAAATAGTTATTAGAGACATTATTCTTATAATGAGTTTTCAAATCCTCAGCAAAAATAGTCCATATAATAAGAGCATCATTATTTTTCTTTTGAGCACATAACCAGTGATACCAAATGAATTACTCAAGTTCCATATACAAGGACACCACAATCACCCTCTAAGAACTAGAGGTTTGATGTAGCTCACATAAAATCTCAATTTGGTTAATCCAAGTGAGAGGATTCTTACCATAAAACTTATGCATGTCCAATTTTGGCAACATTTGTTTCATACTAGTATGGGAGTTATTGAGAGGAGGATTTGAATGCTGAAATGGAGGATTGTTAGGCTAAAAATGAGATGTGAGGGTAGTCAATTTCATAGTGATATGTTGTAACTCATTATGAACTCCATTAATCTCCCTATGCATCCCTAAAACATCAACTTGGATTACAACAAAGTCATCATGCCTCACCAAGTTTTTTATGTCCTCTTGAAGCTGAGAAATCATCAAATCTAAAGTTCCAGATTCCATGTCATCGGTAGGAGTCTAGGATTTTTTGGTGCCCCTTTTCTTCCTTGAGTTGAACAACCTACCATAAACAAACCCTAGGAGGGTTTTAACCCCCCCAAAAAAGTGTACCAATAGAATACACTATTTTGATCATCTCACTGAGATGAATCTAATGACTACAAGTGTGCAAGGGGAAAACAAATTCTAGATTTTTTTTATAACTATTTTTTTTCAAAAAAGCATTTTGAGTAATACTGCATTGATGAAAAAATTTAATTCTTTTTAAATTTCAAGTTATGTTTTTTTTGCTTTCACTACTCCCAAAAGCCACACCTTTCCAGATCTAAAAAAAATGCCATAGGAAACTTGCCCAAATTGAAGCTTTGATACAACTTATAATAAAATTACTTCGATATTCACAAAATGATTTTATATTTTATAGAATAAAAAAATATGAGAGATTACATAATGATAATTGATAATAGAATAGAATACTAGATAATATAACAAAGCCACTTCGAGGGGGAAACCTCCACAAAAATGCACTATTAGTAGAATACTTCACACATGATGCTTAAAGGCTAACCACTACCTCCTATATATAGTCTACTTAGCCAAGGTTATTCCATAGGTTGACCTATCTAAGAACATAGAGAAATGTAACAAGTAAATAAAAGAGGTATGTAACCCCAAGTCAGCCACACGTATCCCTAGACACACCAATGGTTAAGGGCATAACATTGTTGCATCTCAATTAGATAGGTTTTATATCACCTTATGGGATTATAGTCTCATTAAATAGGGATTATAGTTCCTTGATTAGTTATAGTTAGTCTAAATTAGTTCTTGTTATTATAGGATAGTATTCCAATTGCAAGTTATAGTGTGTTTTATCTCCCAAGAGGGTTTCCCACATATGTCATGTGTTATGTGATTAATCTTACATTGTCTCTCTTGCCCATTGATATTAATGTTGTGTATGCTTCATGAATGCTTATGGTAATTGATTAAGAATTTGAAAGGATTGAATTTGAAGTTGGATTTTCTATGATCACTAATTCAACCCCCCCTTCTTAGTGATTGTACCTCTTATAATTGGTGTCAGATCAAGACCTTTGGGAAAGGCTTAATAACTTGAAGGTGATCCAAGGTACAATATTGGGCAGTCATCAAGGAAATTTCTCTACTAAGAAGTCACCGATGTTTAATGGATCCAATTATGATTTTTGGAGTGCAAGGATGAGGACATACATTTTATCCCTAGGGTTTAATGTATGGTAATATATTTTGGATGGTTATATTATTCATACTACTCCTGCATCTAGTGATATAGATAAGAAGCTATTTGAGAATAATTTGAAGGCAATGAATGCCATCACTTATGGGCTTACAAAGACTGAGTTCACCAAGGTAATCCATTTTAAATTTTCTAAAGAGATTTGGGATTAAATGTAAATCATTTATGAAGGATATTCAAAGGTCAAGCTTGTTAAGTTGTAGACTCACAATAGGGAATTTGAAAGTCTCAAGATGAAGGAAAAATATTTAGTAGTATCCTTTCTATAGAGAGTTGATGAAACTATGAGCATCATCAGAGGTCTTGGAGAAAACATTGAAGAATCTATTGTAGTTCAAAAGGTATTAAGGTCTCTATCTCTCAAATTTGATCCAAAAGTAGCTACTATAGAATAAATTAATGATCTTACTCAATTGAAGATGGATCAATTGCATGACACCCTTACTACCTATGAGATGAGAGTAAATGATGATATATAACTAAAGAAGGAAGCAACATTCAAGACAAAGATGAATCCTAAGAAGAAGTTCCAAGGTAAGAAACCTAAGGAGGATGACATTTATGATATTGATGAGGATGAAATAATTGCTTTGATTACTAGGAAATTGAACACAGGCTTAGGTAAGTATAAGGGTAAACTACCCTTCAAAATTTTCAACTATGGAGAGATAGGAAATTTTGATCATAAGTACCCTCATAATAATGAGAATAATGGTGATGAAGAGCATGGTGAAGGCCAAGATGAAGGCATGAAGACATATAGGAAGAAAGGATTCAAAAAGTATAAAAATAAGAAGTCCTTTAAGAATAAGAAGAGTTTCTACACCAAAGAAGATTGTAGTTCTTCAGATGAGAGTGAAAATAATGACTCAGAATATGATCATGAAGATGATGGTTCTATTTAATATGAAGCTCTGTTCATGTATAAATAAGGAATTTGATCACATCAAAAGGAGTCTACTTGGAGTGATTTATATTATTATGAAGATGAGATTTAATATGAGACTGCATTGACAAATGCTCTTGAAAAAATGAAGGTTGATAAGAAGATCAATAAAAATATGAAGTCTCAAATTAAATACTATGAGGACAAATTCAGTGTGTATGAAGCAATATTGAATGAAGGTACCAAGGAGCACGAATATATAGTCAAACATCCTAGTTGTCAATTATAAATCCTATCTACAAGTTTAAAATCTAAAGAAGATGAATGTTCAAGGTATGTGTCTTAAAATGAGTCTTTGAAAGATGAGTTAGAGAAGACATCTAGTAAGATAAAGACCCTTATGAGATTTGAAAATAGATCATGTGATATAGACAATATTTTAAGTGGTAAAAATCATGATAGTGATAGAATAGGTCTTGGATATGAAGAAGAAAAAAATAATGTAACTCTAAAAAAATAAAGACTAATGTTAACCAGGATGATCATACTTTGAAGATAAATTATTAGAAAAGGAATGAAGGTGCTGGTAGAATGAAGACAAATCAGATCAGATAGCCAAATGCCATGAGGTATGCAAGATTCAATGGTTATTATTTCACATGTAATCAATTTTGGCATAAAGATGGATATTACAAGAGACATGTTAGAAATGATTTTTCATGGAACTATGATGAGGGTCATCAATCAAAAGGTGTGAACATAATTAAGTAGTTTAACTATCTTGATGTGCAACACTATGCAAACCATTATCCACATAAGGTTAGACAAGGTGAGTCTTTTTCAAAAAGAGGAGGTTGTTTCATTTGTCATGACATGGGACACATTAAAAGTTTATATCCAAATAAGGTATGACAAGATACATTTCTTGTAAAAGATATGGTGTGCTAAAATTGTAAATAGAGAGGTCACATTGCTAGGTTCTACAAGTAAAGGTATACAAGTTAGAATAGGTTTAGTCAGGTTCCTATAGTGTAAGGAAGAAGGCAAGTTAACACATGGAAGCCAAAAATGATAAGTATGAGTCATGATGAATCTACAGGTCTAAGTAATCTATTTTTTATGGTGGAGAAAGATATAAACATTGAAAAATACTAAGAGGTCTCATTGTCTACTCATGTTGAGAATGAAGAAACCAAGCTCAAAGAGAAGACCAAGGTGTTGGTTAAGGCTAGTTCTAAGGTGTGTATGGATCCAAGTGAACATCTTGTTGTTGATAAGTATCATTCAAATAACATCAATTTTAAATACCTAGTGATGATATTCTAAGCTATAAGGAAGATTATATAAATGAAAAGGTATGTCATGAATCTATGTTTTCTCTATGTATTGCCAATCGAATCATAAAATAAAATGAGAATGTTTCATTGGTTGATCATGTTACCTCTCTTAAGCCTAAGAAGAAGAAGAATAACTATAAGCATCAGATGACCAAGGAGAAGAAGGAATATGAGGAGTTGTGGGAAACTCTTGGTTTCACACTGTTTTAGAACATTATGAAGTAGGGTGTCTCTATCTATACTTCTTAGGAGACATATTTCTTATGAGGAAGCAATTTTGTGTACTCAAGACCATAATGCAAATTTGAACAAAAGATGGTGTTGATCTAATAAGGTCTTTGGTTAAGGGGGAGCAATAAGTTTATGATCTTTCTCTAAAGGTTGGTGAAGGAGCTATTGTGTAGGGTTAGAATGGGTGTTTTTAGATGGAATAATGAGTTTGATGTAATGTCAAGTAGATTTTGGTGTTAAAAAAGGTCTGTACACTTCTTTATGTTGTTCTCCATGTATTTTTTTAGTCTAAAGGTATGTTGAAGGCAAATTGAATATTTTTGAGTCCTCTCAGTTTTCTTAGTTATTAGGCTTAAGGGCAAGCAGGCCTAAAATGGGTTATAGGAAGTTAAGGCTCCCAAAGGTGTGAAGGATAAAATATTGGTGTAGAAGTGTGTGATGGGTGTCTCCAGGTTTACAATAAGTTTTAGAGCTTTGTGTTGACCAAAAGGAAATTTTTTGACCTTGTTTATTTTGAGTTTATAAGGTTTTGAGCTATGACAAAAAAGTGGTCTACCTAATGAGTTGATATTTTAGGATTATTAAAATGTTTAATAGGCCAAATGGGTTTTAAAATCAAGCTTCACATAGATATAAAGGTTTATGGATTTTAATTTATTCATGTTTTTTTCAAGATGGAGGCCTAATTGGCAAATTAGTTTGTGAAGGAAATATGTTACATAGGATGAGATAAGTGATGAACATTGGTTTGATTGAGGGGCATATGAGAGTGATATAGTTATGAAGTTTGAGGTCTTGAATGTGTGTCTACTAAAATTTATTGACTCTAAGATTTTTAGGTAGGTCTACAAGGAGACTAGACAGGCCTAGTTTAAAGAAGAGTGATTTTTGTTTGTTTTTAAAAAAATAGAAAAGTATGTATGTTTCAAGGAGAGTTATTATATTGGCTAAGGTCATGTTTCCTATTTGGTGAGAGGTGTGAAGTTTTGATGGTGGTCCTTGTGATAACTTGAGATATAAGAGGCTAGTAAGCATGTGTGTTGAATTTTCATGGTGTTTGGAGATCTGGAGTTTCTCAAGATGTGAAATGGATCTAAAATCTTAGGAGGAGTTCCTATTAGTTGTTTTTTGGTGAGTTACATCATATTTTAGTAGTTTTCTATGTTATTTATTTATTGATTGCAATGCTTGGTTGAAGAGGATGTTGGCATGAAGTAAGAGGAAATTGTTAAGGTAAGAAGAGGTAGGATCAAGGTAAGGGGGAGTTTGTACTATATTTATAAGATGGTATACTCATATTGGTAGTATTTTCAGATCCTTAGGATCAGTTTTTTCCCACTTTGTCATTGTGTCAAAGGGGGAGAAAGTTTTTATTGTGAGAGTGCTTGAAAAGAGAAAAGAAAGGTGAGCTATAAATTGATGGGTGTTGACATCAATGATAAAGGGTAAGATTGTTGGAGAGTTTTAAATGATATCATGGTGATGTCATGAATGTGTCCTGGTGAGTGGATGAAGTGATTTGATAGCCTAAGTAATAATGATAAGTTTAATGTGCTTGTCAAAGTGTGCTTGAAGAAGGCTTGGTTAATCTTCAGAGTTTGAGTGGTTTGAGATGTTCAGAGATGAGTATGCTGATTTGAAGATGTGAAATAGGTCCCTAAGATGTTTTATTATATTTTATTAATTTTTTGAATAGGTCGAATTCATATGATATTCCATTGTTCTCATCTAGACATTTTGAGTCCAATGGTATAAAATCTAAGTAGCCAATTTGATGACATCATAATTGCCACATATTGATGAGTCGGGGGGAGTTGGTCATATGGTTGTGATAAAATTAGTCAATGTTTATTATGTGATAAATATTAGTTCATGTGCCTAATAACAATTAAATATATGTGGGTACAAATTTGGGCTCCCAAGTAGTTTGACAGTGTTTTCCCATAACCAAATTTGCATGAGGTAAGAAAGAGTCGAGTAGGTAGTTTGGTGATGAATATCTTACACATGTGGATGTTTAAATAGAATTTGATCATATTATTTTGTTAAATTTTGTGCCTAGTTTATTTTTTCCAAATCTTATATCATGTTCCAAAGCACGTCAAAATATATGCATGTGCAAAGTTGGCTTTCCAGGCAATTCTTGACATTGTTGGCTCTCTGACAAATAAGTCTAAGAAGGCATTTTAAAATAATTATATCTCACATGTTTGAAAGTTATAGGAGAATAATTACATAGGATTATCCTATGTGATGAGATCATATGATCCAAATTTTAGAACATGCTTTGAGTGAATCAAAAGATATGAAGGTGCAAAGTTGGCCTTCCAAGTAGATATGCAAGGGTAAATACCAATACCAAATGGACATCATATGGCTCCTAGGAGATTATACATATTGATATAATAGTGTGTGGTGAATTATAAGTACTTAGATTATTTTCAAATATTTATGGTGCATATAAGTATGTACATCTAGATCTACGATGCGTAGCAAGTCAAAGAGGTCAAAATATTCAAAGTTTAACATCAAGCGGACATAAAGGTCAAGATTCTTCTAGGATCAATGGTGAGTGGGTTTTTTTAATTATATATATAAGTGGTGTGAATTAAATTCAAAATTTAAAATTTTAAGTTTTCTATCATGACTAAAGTGAGGACTATCTTGAAAATATTAACAGAGCATATGAGGTCAAAGTTACCAGATTACATGAGATGAGGTCAACTGGTAGAGGTTTAACATTTGGGAATTTGGTGAGATATGAATTAAATTTTTGATAATATTTATGGTTTATGTTTAATTTTATTAGTGAGGACATGATATGTAAGCAAAGTTTTTAAGGTTTAACTGTGACCATTTGTTTTTTAATATTTGAATTTAACAAAGGAAAAACTAGTGCTATGTATTTTGGTCATATCTTTTGATACATGTAGAATTTGCTCATGGTACAAAAACAGAAATTGTAGAGGACTCAAATTAAAATATATAAATATATATTTTAATATTTTAAAGTGTGTATAGATATAGTTATTAATGTTAAAATTTGACTATGTGTTTGTGTGTATTCTGCAAGTAACCCAAGAAGATTGTTTGATCTTGTTTTGATATATCTTGATGTATTGGATATTGAGGAGTGTTATATAATACATTAGGATTATTTGTGTGTATTATTAGGGTTTTAAAAATAATATTAATTATGAAAAAAATGTTTAGAAGTTGACTATGTTTTCATTCATGGTGACTATATGCACCAAATATTATTTGAGCAAATTGTGCTTAAGCAAAAGGGTCCTATGTTGGTTTATGTAACTTAAAGGGGACCTATATATCATGTATAATGGTTAAATTAGTTTTAAATTGTTATTATTTTCTTAATTTTGTTTGATTAAGTGATAAATGGGTGAATAGGTCTCCATGAGACCTATAAGAGCTATAAGGGCCTAATTGAAAGGTGTAGCTACTTAAGGGTAACCCATAGATGATATGGAAAACATATGAATATATATATATATATATATATATTATCAATTCTATATATTCCTTAATGGTTAAGGTATTCCTAAATGGCTGATCAATATGGTGATGATCATGATTACTCTATAAATAGTGAAACCAAATGTGTTGGTTTCTAGACTTGTGTGAGAGACTTGTGAGAGATTTGAGAGAGGCTTATGTGTGTGAATTATGGAGATAAAGAGGGGTATAATTAAAAGAGTATGAGTTTAAGATCAAAAAATATTGAGGACTATTTGTATGACCTGTAGGTTAGAATTCTATTGGTAGAATAGTGCTCTTGTTGTTTGAGTATGAACAAAGGTGAAGAGTGATAATCAGAGGTCCAGCATTAGGTGTTAAAGACATAAAATAATATGTGGATGTGTCAATAAGTTTTATTTTGGTATCTCATCATCTAAGGGGGTTGTAATCTCATTTTAAGGAGAAACTTGCTAAAAATATGGTTGTTGCATCTCAACTAAACATGTGTTATAATACATTGTGGGATTGTAGTCCCACTAAATATGGATTATAGTCCCTTGATCAGTGGAAGTCGATATAAATTAGTTATTTTTATTATAATAAATTATTCCAAATACAAGTTCTAATGGGTTTTCTCCCCTAAGAGGGTTTCCCACATATGTCATGTGTTATGTGATTGATCTTGCATCATCTCTCTTGGTCATTGATATGAACATTGTGTATGAATCATGAATGCTTATGGTAATTGATTAAGAACTTAAAAGGATTGAATTCAAATTTGGATTTTATAGGCTCAATAATTCACCTCCCCCTCAGTGATTATACCTCTAACAAGAGAGACGAACAAGAACAGAGTAAGGCTAAAGAGAGAGAATGAGAAAATAAAGTATGAATGGTGAAGTTAGATGCTCAAGGGAGTATTGAAAAGGAGGTTTATCAATAAAATGAATAAAATTAGTGAAGGAGGTTTATGAACCATTTAATAGGTAAGAGTGAACCAAAAATACCTAGTACATGTAGGAAAACAAATAAATAAAGAGGTTTGAAGATAAAGGTTAAAGACAAAGAAAGACAAGGTCAGATCTAGGTATTAATAGAGGTAAGTGTATATGTTTGCATCCATAATTAGACAATTTTTGTATAGACATCTGCATCAAAACACATTAGTAATATTACACATGGTACAAAAAATGAATATCAAATAATTGACAAACAACAAGTAAGATACTAAACTATGTGGTGTGTGTAGGGCTCTTCTCTTATTCTTTTAGCCCCCAACATCACCATCTACTCCACTCTCTCTAATGATACTCTCCCTCCATATCATTAGATAGGGTATAATATATTATACATCCACCTTGATAAAATAACTAGTAGTTAGCCCACATCATATTTAGTCCTATAATATACTACTAAAACTAAGAAAAATTGAATAAACATGATCATTTTTTACAATAACACACATGTAAAAATAACTATTAAGTTACAAATCACAAAGATAAAATACATAAAACTATCCATAATCCAACACACACACATATATCACTCTATTAGTAAATCAAACAATCATCAACCATACAAATCAATAATTAATGAGTTATCAAGTTTAGAGAAGAATCATGATGTGACACCTTAAGGAGATGTGAAAGGAAAAATAGAAGAATCCATAGGAGATAATAAATAACTAACCATTTTTATACAACCATAAAAATAAATTATAGAATCCAAAATTTTTTATTATTAAAAATTAGTAGATAGACCAAGGTCATAAATTAATTTGAAACTAGGTACACGATTCATCCTCTAGGATGAATTTAATAAAAATAGTTAATTGAAACTTTAAGAATTTTTGTTTATTATTGTGGTGAATAAAAATAGGGTTTTCATCCACTCAAAACACATATAAAAAACCTCATAGAGTTTAAAAAATAAATTTATTTTGATCCAAATATAATTAAACTAGTAATAACCCTAATATAGGAATCCATAGTGGAAGGTTAGGGCCAACAATGAAAATATATTTTTTGTGTGTGGAAATAAAAAAATAGATCAGAAAACCCTATGACAAAAAATATGATTTTTTGTGCATGGAAATTGTAATTTTTTTTGAAACCCTAGAATTAAAAAAAAAATCTTATAAGGATGGTTCCATCAATGTGTACAAGTTCACCAATATGTTTTACCTTAATTATAATTAATGGGCATGCTTAATCTAGTTAAGATCTAACTTTTAAATGTAATTAATATATTTAGAAATGACATTCAAGCATACATTTTAATCTAAAAGATTGAGATTGATTCTTTTGATTTGATAAGTGGCATATGATTAAAATATAAATCACTTAGGTGATAAAGATACTTATATTTTATGCTTGACTATCCAAATGTAATTATATTCTAGAAGTGAAAATTAGGATAAAGTATGTATATGGTTTGTTCAATTTTATATGTGATTTGTTGCTTACACTAGGATGGTTCCATAGGATTATATTAGTATCACCAGCCAATAATGACCTACTGGTCAATGTTGACATGTGTGAAAGTAAGGCATAATTACTATATGGTGTAATGCAAATATATTAGCATGTTTTGTATTTGTGATCCTAAAACTTGATGATGCACATAGTTCCAAAAATTAGTATTCTTTGCATTGAAATCATAGGTGTGCTTGTGAGGGATAGAAACCTAAAAAATGGTGGAAAATAATGGGTTGAACTGACCCCAATCACCCTCATATGATTATTTACCATTCCCTATGTATCTAATACTCTAAGGATGGAAATCAATCCACACATAGTTATCCCACCTAGTGTGATTGTATAATTATTATCTTTCACTATATATTGAAACTAATGATGTGGATTTGATACTTAAAAATGTTTTCTTTAAATTGGATTTAAAGTTATTCAAACTTGGACTTTGACTACTCTTAATTATATATTTTCAATTTGGGAATAATAGGGAAGATTTTCTCAATGTGCCAAAATACATAAATGTATAACACATAAATGCAAATTCTCTTTAAATGAGACCTTTATTTATTTATAGATGGATATAATTGAATAATTTATCATTCCATTGAGACATTATGATAATGGGAAAACCTTAAGGATGGGTTTTATTATATATAAAAAATATTTCTTAGAGTAAGTAGTTATTGACTAAAAATACTAGTCGACTTTGGTTGAACTGGCTTGTGTACATGTAAATATAACTAAGACTATAGAGATACTTATGTAGGATTTTTAGCAAGTTTGAAATATATGGTGAGCTTATTTTAGGTGTGTAATAATATAATGGAATGGTTGAATCATAAGATATCATGCAAGCATGAAATAATGATAGATTATTAACCTTATTTGAGTTATCAAGTCATGCATGGTATATGTGTGTCAATCTTGTCATTGTAAAATATTGAAGACCAATTTTTTGTATCTATAATTATCTCCTAGACTTAGGTCATTAAAGATATTTATTAGACATGCATGTGCCTCTAAAATTTTAGTGTAGGATTTTTACCATCATGTGGTTTTACCTAAATGATCTAGATAGCTTGTTTAGGTGTCACTTAGGTGTTTAATAAAGGTCATTGGGTAAGATAATCCCATGTTCATGAGGATGCGAGGCCATGTATATCTTCCACCTATATAATGCACCTTCCTATGTAAATTTAGATAGCTAATTTGGAATGTTATTTCTTTTGAATGCTTTTGCACATTGTGAGTTTCTTACTCTCATGTGTTCATGATTTCACTACTCCATACAGTTTCACCTTTGTGAATTTGATCCTATGCATTTATCGATCCTCAAGTGTTGCCCACTTTGACTTGGTATTAGAGTGGGGATGGTAGATTAATTCCATGGATTATGTTGTGATCTTGCTTACATTATATATCCTTCTTTATGTTCTTCATGATCTCAATTATTTTTTAAGGGTTTGGTGGGGTTTCATAAAAATTTGTGAAAACTTAATCATTGAAGTCCATTAGATTTAGAATATGCCAAGACCCTAGGAACAATTATAAACATGATATAGTTTTGAAAAAATACATTTTTTATCATTTAGGAGTGTTTGAAGGCAATTTTTGGATTTCACACATATTTGTACCATATGTTGGTCTAAGAGGAATTTTTTTTGGGTTTTAATAGGTTTTATAAAAATTTAGTGGGTATTTACTGATTTTGGAGGAAACCTTATGGATTTTTTAGATCTAGAGGTTTTGTATGCATTTTTTTCTATTTTAGTGGGTTTTATAACTTAGGAAAAATTTGAGAGCTTGGTGGACATTTCCCCTTGCCTAGACAAGTGTTAGGTTCCTCCCCTCCTTACAATTTTTCCTAATTGATTTATATAGCTTGGTAGGATTTAAATATTTGATAGATATTTTATCCTACTTACATAGCTACCAGACTCCATAATTATTACTTTCATGGTTTCTAGAATTTAAGACACCTGCTTGCACAATCTTTGGACTCTGCAACCCCTTCATAAACCCATCATAGAGCATGACACCCTTGCATGCATGCATAATAGAATATAACACCTTTAAACATAGTGTATACATAACCTGATCCCACTACATGCACCTATAGTAGAGCATAACCCTCTTTCCTACATAGTCATTAAACACTAGACCTCCTACACACACTAATGATAAAATCTAGCCCTGTTGCACACATATAGAAGACTTTGTCCCTATTTCATGCACCCTAGGAAGAATTTGAACCATCTACACACAACTTAAGTAGACTCCAACCCATTTTCATGCACAACAAGTATAAACTACCATCTACCTAAGCATAAAACCATTTTTATAGCCTTTTCTTTTTACTTGATAATAATCACAAGGACATCAAATTCAAGCCAATGACTTACAATACTATTCATGATCTCAATAACATCACAATATTATGTGAATCATCAGGAGATAGAGCACTCATCATATCCCTTATCCCATAACAACATGGGAGTTTATGCCTTAGTCACAACCAACCAAAGGAGGCATAAATTTTCCATGAAAAGTTTAGTCAAATATTTTACAATCCCAAAAAAATAATTTTACTAGGTGAGTTTTTTTTTTAATAATTTCAAACTCTCATAATTTTTATCTTATAGCTCATTCTAGGCACCATTTTTTTGAAATTGATAGTTTTCTCAAGCTCTATGCATTTATGCTATTCTCAAGCCTTTTAAAATTGATCCTATATAACTTCAAGGGGGTTGCTTTATTTCTTATATTTTACACACTTTTATTGATTCTATATATGTGTTAATTGTATATGGATTTAAATGTCTTGTTTGTATATGCACTCAAATATGAAGTGCTAACCTATGTAATATCAAGGCTCACTTGGATGTATTTTTGACTAAGTCTAACTTCCATCACATTGAGTGTGAATGATTAATTGTGGTCATGTTTAATCCCCTATCTCTAATTGGGAGATACTAGATGATGATAACTGGTTCTACTCCAGTGGTTCTTCTTGGAAATACCAATTATGCTTCATGGTAGATTACATGGAATGCTTACTCATAGAACATGACCTTATTCCATTTTTATATGGATATATTCCTTCCCACACTATCCCCAATCAATATAATGACTAGTTCAACTCTTGTGACTGTGTCTATGGTAACTTATTGATGCACATTTCATGGGTTCTACACTACCATGTGGAGCACACAGAGTGTGCATCCACTTTTTGGAGCACTCTTTAGACTCTTTTAAGAGATCCTATTGATATTTTTATCACTCCTCATCTTCTTTTTTTCTCTAAAGATATGGTTGTACTCTCTCATCTTACTCCTATTTATTATGATGAGTCATTCTAGATGGATAATGCTCTTCCTTATATCAAGCCACCATTAGTGGATGAGTTTTTACTTGACCTTAACTATACTATTATAGATTTTATATCCATTTCTATTTAAATTTATCTATTCTAGATCCATCACATATTTTTACTTCATAGGACTATAATTTTTACAATGAGAGTATACCTATTGAGAGAATTGATGAATCATATATTCCTATGGATATTCATGCTATAAAAAAATATTCATTTACAGTCTAATCTTTAGTTTCAAGGGTTATTGATTTATGTTATCCACTTCACATGGACATTATTTCAAAAAATATTTTATGCTATTATTCTAATAGGTTTACTTCAGTGGAATTACATTCAATTCTTGTGCATGATCTTGTCAAACCAATGCCACACTTCAGTTTGGGACCATATTTAGAGATCTTTATGTTTCTTCCTTTGTCTTCCATTATGGAATGAGTAGACTTTTAGTACACTTATTTTTTCTTCATAAATCAAAGGGAAGCCACATTTTTCAATATGGATGGAAATTCTTTAGTATTCAGGTAGATGAAATCATTATCGACCTTGGTCTTTTTGTGAGATCTATTATAGGTAGCTTTAGCATATTCTATGGGTAATTCTTAGTTATCTATTTTCTATGTACTTGGGTACCTCATTAGGTCTCATTTTCAAGACCCAATTATTATACCCAACAAGGAATACTTAAGGGAAGGGTGTTGGTTTAGGATTTTTACCACCATGTGGTTTTACTTACATGGTCTAGTTATCTTGCTTAGGTGTCACTTAGGTGCTTGAAAAAGATAATTGGGAAAGATAATCCCACATTCATGAGGATGTGGCAACATGTCTATCTTCCACCTATATAATTTACCTTCCTATGTAATCTTGGATAGCCAAAATGGAATTCTATTGATCTTGAATGATTTTTCACATTATGAGTTTTTTCATCTCACATGTTCATAATTTCACTACTCTATATAAATTCACCTTCATTCATCCAATCCTATCAAGTGTGCCCACTTCAACATGAAATAGGTCTACTACTATGTAGTTTTCCACTTAGGGTGGACTTTTCCTTGCACCCTTTAATGAGTAATTTTTAAAATTAAAATTATCATATGGGTAAACCTGCATATCTCACATTTTATATAGTATGAAATCACCTAAAGAGTGAAGTGTATAAACATATCAAGCCTAAACATTAAATATAGAGAAATATATAAATAATTCACTAGAAATACATATTCACATTAAGATTAATTACACAAAATCTCCCAAATCTAAAATGCCTTAAGGGAGAAATACATGAGCTAGGTCTGAATACCATTTACAAGGTCAAGTCACAAATCATCAAATGTTGAAATCTATAGATAATATTGTACAATCTACCAATATTACATAATATTTCAAACACTCAACTATGTGGGAGATCCACATTCAATTTTAATTCCCTAATTAGAGTATTGGATACATAGGTAATACTTAGTCATAATGGGGTGACTAAATCTTGCTAAACCCTTCCATTTCACCATTTATCCTAGTTTTACAATTGTCTTACAATGCATACATAGGGTTTAAAAAAAATATAATATAAATATGGATATTCACATAGGGTTTTAGACATCAAAATATACAATCATCCTTATCAAAAACTAGAATTTTCACTAACATAATTAAAGATAGATAAAAATATAGTAGAAAGTTCCAAAATACATTAGATAGGGTTATACTACATAGGTGTCTACTGAGTGCTAACTTGTCCAAATGCATTCAAAATATTCCATTTCGAATCCAAACATTCACATGGCCATTTTATATTTTTTTGATAATTTTATCCCTCTATAGACCTACTTAGACTTAAAATAAGATAAGTACATCATTCATGTAGTATTTTATAGAAATACAGAGTTACTATATGTTGCTCCTATATTTTTTAGTAACTGTATGTATTAAAAAATCTTATTTATTCATGGGTTATCCCACATGTTTCACATGTAATTTTAGATGAAATCATCCAAAGAGATAACTAAATAAATATATCAATCTTGAGAATTTATGAATTTAGAAATATATCAAGCAATCAAGGGAAATATATCTTCACAATGAGAGGGATTACCCAAAATATCCCAAACATGAAACAATTCAAAGGATAAATCCCTAAGCTACATCTAAATATCATTTTAAAGGTCAAATCATATGTTATCAAGTGTTGAAATCCATTATATTACACAATATATTATTATTATAAAGGATTGCACACACTCAACTAAGCTGGAGAACTATGTTCAGTTGGAATTTCCTCTTTAGATTATTTTATACATAGACACCACTTAGTCACATTAGGGTGGATAAAATTATCTCAACCCTTCCCTTTAGCCCTTTATCCTAGTTTTAAAGTTTTCATACAACTTAAAACATAGAATTGAGGAAAAAAGGTAAACCATGATATTTACATGGATTTTAGACATCATAATATATAATCATTCTAAGTAGACATAGACACAATGGGAAACACAATAAAAAATTAGTAAAAATACAATGGCCAATTTTTTAATACATCCAATAGGGTCACATTAGACAAATGTCCAGGGAGTGTGGAATTGGCTAGGTGTAGGTGGACTTTTAATTTATGGATCCAATCATTCACATGCCAATTTTAAATTATGTTTGATGACTTTATCCCTTTATGGAATTTCAAAAACCCAAAACATCATAAGTTCATCATTCATTTATTTTTTTCTATAAATAACAAGTTATTATATTTGTCTAGTAACACTCAGATTTGTTTAGTAAGTTTATATCCTAAGCATCTTATTTATTCAGTAGTTTTATTATATTAGGTCACATTAATCATAATTTTAATAGAACATATTGGTGAACCTATTAATTTTATGTAGCATATCAAACCTAGTTCCCTTAGGGTTTATACCCTTTATCCTAGGGTTTCAAAACTTATGAATTTATTGTTGATTTTTAGACCTAATTTATTATTTTAATTAGTCATAATTCACACATGGCTATAATGGATATGCATATATGCATATTTTTTAATTTATAATTCAATATATTTTAGTCATAATTAAATGTTTTTCCCTTTTAATATGAAAAAAATTATAATCATGTAATTAAATGGATTTAATTTTTGATAATATGACTAAGGTTATTTTTTTCATAAAAAAATAAAATACATCTTAGTAATGCTATTTTTTTAAATATTCAATTTTATATATTTTTAATTACACATAAAAATAAAAGAGCATGTATGACTTATTTTGTTTCTTCCCCTAAACCTTTATGTAGAGATGGATATCATTCCTCTCCTATTATTTGTTCTAGACTTATATTAGGTTCTAAGGTTCATATTGTCACAACATGAAGAGGAAGGGTGCCAGGTAGCCAAATGATTCCTCCTCATCCATAACCACCACCCATTTTTCCACCTAATCCAAATAATATTTCTAATTTATAATTACTTAAACAATCACCTATCTATAAATACATTATATATGTAGCTTTGCAAGATAAAATTTAACCAAGTGATATAAAACCAAATTATGTGGTTTTTTTAAATTAATACATTATGATGGACTGATGAAAGTATATCTTTTTAAAAATTAGATTTATTTCGCACACACATTATAAATCAATGCCTCCCATTTTGTATTCAATCCAAAATAAACAATATATGAGGTAAGTAGGTTTTAGTGGCTAATGGATTTAGACTTCATATTTGTAATATTTATTTTCTTATTTTCCCTTATATAGAAGCTAAGGATCTTGACTAATTATAAATGAATATTATATAATATACCTTAGAATGTGTTAGGATTAATTACATTTAACATCATTTTGGGTCCTAAAAAATTACTTATAGTATGTTAGGTAATGTTAAATTATCTCACTTATAATATTATTTTAGAAGACCTTTGATTAATGATATGAATGTAGTTCCTTCAAATTTACATGAATGTCTAAGATTAAATCATAAAGGATACATTTATTCTTTTCCTAAGGATCAAGAACCACTCAAACATTGTGCAATTATACAACCTATGAAAAATTCATACCTCACATGAATTTTTCTCTACAGGAGTGTAGAGATCCTACTTTTCAAGATAATATACTATAACAAGTATTTATTTAACTTAATCTTTCATAACCACAAACAAATTTGAAATAATATGGATTTAGACTGAAATATTTGAAAGATTTTAGATATATGAGATATGTATTAGGGAAATATACACAAGACATTATTAGTCCCATTGTAACACTTCATTATAAAGGTAAGAAATATACTGGTTAGATAGATAATTTGACATCTAAAAAGGAAATAAAAAAAACTAAATATCTACACACATTTTATAAAGTTAAACCATGGGTCTAAAAGAAGGTTCATCATTCATCAACTTCATAGTTAGTACACCCCAAATATATTGATGACAAGGAGTCACGATAAATTTAGACATTAGATGAATTTTATAATGAAGAGTCTATTCTAAAATATTTTGGGGAATATGAGGGTTTCTCTCCCTTATAGATAATAATGGGTTTCCTAATGGAAAAAATGGCCATATGTATTTTGTAAAAATTGAATGTCCTAATATAAGTGTACAACTAAATGGTCTAGACATAATTCCCAGCACACAATATGTTGATGATAGTTTAGATTTGATAAATGAATAAACACTTGAATTTCATTTGAGAATAAATAAAGACCCAAGGATGATACTTCTAACAACATTGTTAAAAGATGATGAAGATAAAAATGAAAAGATTACCAATAATTATTTTCTATAGATTACTACAACATGACAATAATTGATACCACATTAAGATGAATAATTTAGTATTGTATCCATATTTAAAACTAGTTAAACAAAAAATTAGGAAACTGCATCTGAAAATGGTTTTGTTGGTTAAAGATGAAATTAAAATTATATTGAATGAAGGATTTACTATATCTATTAGGCATCCCAAGAGGGTTTACAATATATTTATAGTTACAAATCCTAATGGAAAAAATTGATAGTGTACACATTACCATGTTTTAAACAAGTCTTTCCAACAAATGATTTCCCCTTATTTAATATCAATATGTTTTTTGACCCTAAAATTGGTTATGAGATATTATTAGTTATTGATGGATATTATATATATATATATAATAAAATAAATATAAATCCCAAATACTAATAAAAAAAATAATTTACCCCAAAATGGGGAACATTTTTATATGTGGAAATGCCCTTTGGATTGAAGAATGCAGGGGCCACTAATCAAAGAGCTATGACACATATATTTCATAATTTTATACATAAGATAGTAGAAGATTTTATAGATGATTTACTTTAAAAATATAAACATCGACAAGATCATGTTATAATGTGCAATTAAATCCAAAAAAGTGTGTGTATTTAGGTTAACATTAAAATTAATTAGTTATATCATATCTCAATGAGGCACTGAAATGGATGCCAAAAAAAGGTCAAATATATTTTAGACATGCCTCCACCAAAATGATTGAAATAGTTATGATATTTATAGGGAAAGATCCAAGAAATAATATATTTTTTGATCAATTATTTGATAAGACACAAAATTTTGCATGATTGATAGATAAGGATATAAAATTAAAATGAGATGTCAAATTTCAACAAAGTTTTAATACAATAAAATAATATCTATTTAATCCAAAAATTCTTATGCCTTGAATACCAGACAATCCTTTGTTATTATACACTACCTTAGGTCATTTATTGGTAAAATAAGATGATGAGAACAAAAAACATGTGTTCTATTAAATGATTTTTACATTAAATGACTATGAATAAAACTAAAATGCAAAGGAAAATATATGTTATCTATAATTTTTGTAGCAAAAAAACTTTGACGTTATATGGTCAATAATGAAAAATATATTATTAAAAAAGTGGATCCATTTAAATTCCTCATTTTAAAACCACATTTGTCATGATGCATATCCAAAAGGGTGATTATCTTCATGGAATTTAATTTAAAATTAATATCCAAAAATTCAATAAATGGACAAGTAATTATTGATAAATTAGCCTCAACACCATTACTTGAAAAAACATATATTGATGATACTTTTTAAGATAATTTTAAATCATATATCATTGATGAAAATAAATAGACCATGTAATTGTAAGAGTCTAAATTTTCCTTGAGTGTTGATGCAAGGAATAGTTTTGAGTGTTGACGTAAGGAATAGTTTGAATTACTTATATAGACACCTAAATTCCACCACATTTAATGCCATAATTGAATTCACTAAATATAAATATCAAATTGGTTGAGTCCTATGGGAAAGGGAAATGGAAAATAGTATCTAAAAGGAAGGGGAAGGATCTTACCTAGATATTCATCACCATTAAAATTATTGCTAAGTCCCTATTGATATTATTTCTAAATTCCCTCTGAATAAATCATGTGCCTTCATTGTGGTATATTTTGAGGAGGAATTGGAGGAATAAACCATGGAGGATTAGGAAGAATTTGAGGTTTTAGGTAATAGTTAACATGAGTTTAACAAACCAGCTAAGAATTTGTAGGATGACTTGTAAAAAAATGTGTTAGGTGATGAGTTTGAAGGGGATTATAAGAGGAAATATCAAGAGGAGTTTTGTAGTGATGTTAGTATATAAGATCAT
This sequence comes from Torreya grandis, assembly GCA_037957365.1. Lineage (NCBI taxonomy): Eukaryota > Viridiplantae > Streptophyta > Pinopsida > Cupressales > Taxaceae > Torreya > Torreya grandis. Next base: position 150,907 of record JARHVA010006488.1, on the reverse strand, counting down.
CTCAAAACTATGGATATGGACATTGATTTCCATAAGAATTTATTGTCATGGAATTTTAAAGATAATAATTTGAAAATTCATGGTGGTGGTAGCTTTAGTGTTCATAACAAGAGTGTTTTTAATGAGAGTGAATATCTTGTTTCTATATGTAGAAGTTATAATTTAGAGTTGAAAATTTAGAAGATAAGAAGAGCATGACATATGTCATCATTAAAAAACTAGTTTAGATTAGCAAGGTCATCATAATAAGTTATGTTTAACATCAATGTTCTTATGGAAATTATCAAAGTAGGTAAATAGAAGCAAAGTGGAGGCCATGCTAGTAAGAGAATCAAGGTGTTGGATAAAGTAAAAACTATGGATCTAGATAATTTAGACATGGATGACATTGTAAAGGTCCTCAATGATTTGGGGAAAGAGTGAAACCTTGTTGGTACATTTTCATTTTCTCTAACAATGGCCAATTCTATCTCTAATCTTTATCTAGGTTTCCTTTCTGAGATATTAAACATAATCCTTTTCTTATCCCTATAAATCTTAGTTCTGCCATTGTCATAAATTTCACTTAGGCCACACAGATTTCATACGTGTAAAATATTGTTATACCTTATCTATCACCCCGATTATTATTCTCACATTTCTGACCATCCAGTGGTTAAATTGTCACAATGACAAAACAAAATATCATTTCAAAATCTTATCATGGTAACCTCTGGCTTATGAATATAGTGATTGACTTTATATTACTAAATTCCACTATGTGGGTCATTTAAAAGACCAGGTCGAGTCACTTAGTGAACAAAATCAACAAGATCCTTCGCTACACACATCAAAGCTATGTATCTACCTAAATAACAAAATAGTAAATCCCACAGCTCATCAATACTGAGGACCAAAAGCTATCTCCATACCCATGCTGACCACAATTTATCAAAAATAATCAGGCCCCAGAATGCTTCTTTTATGAAAGCCAAATGCATCAATACTATAGGCCCTTTTCCATGAGAGGACCCTAGCCAGGTAGCTGCTGCCTCTGCAAGATTTGTTACCATTAGTGAGTATTAGATGGAAGACCCTCAAATCTAAGCAATCAGTTAACATTTGTGCCTTATGATGGTATTACCATTCAGGCATAAATAGCCTTTCAACATTTTTCCCTTTCCTTGGGATTTCAACTTTTTGTCCAATTTCTTCAAGTAAACACTAGGTGCTTATCATTGTCCTCCATTGCATCTTGGCATGTTGTGATCAACTAGACATCTTCTTTCATTAAAAATTTATCTATCTAGGAAGCTGTTGCTCTCCCTTCAACAATGGCCCAAATAACAAGTGACTGCCCATGTCTACAGTCACCTACAGCAAATATACCTTCAACACTGGTTTCAAAGTGGCCAAAGTCTGCTTTGAAGTTTTGATCGGTTATCTCTCTCCAAACCTAGCTTCTCTGCAATGTTTTGCTCTGGTCCCACAAAGCCCATTGCTAATAAAACAAGCTCTAATTTTACAATCACTTCAGAGCCCTCTATCTCTTTAAACTGGAACTTTCCACTTTCATCCTTTTCCAACTTAACTTGAATAAATTCAAGTCCTCTAACATTTCATCATCATCTCCTATCACCCCTGTGTGTCTTCAGATTCTGTATCACAATAATCAGTTGATGTACATCTTGATCATTTACATCTGGGTCATCTTCATCATTTTCAGTCCACTTTTGGAGAACTGTAGTTGGTCCTTTTTTTGTTGACTGATCAGATTCCATCTCAACTCAAATAGAGGAAGCACATTATAGAGATCCTCCTCACCTTGGCTTTTCTAAAACTAATGCTTCAGATCTAATGTCAATGATCTTTTGCTTCATTCAAACCCTGCACCTTCATCCAGTCATGGTTTAACAGCTCTACCATAGACTGAAGGAGCATCAGTGATCTCCTTTGGCCATCCTCATGAGCTCCTTCCTTCCTTATGGATCCTTCAATGGCTAGAAAGCTATATATATATATATAAAATAAAGGCCCAGCCCTTTCCCATTCGAGCCTGCATAAGGTTTGAGCTCTGTCATCGAGCTACCATTATACAGTCATTTCAAAAAATAGGGAGTCCTCTCTAACCTCTATGCCCAACTTGGGCACTAAGACCAACAAGAAGGATTTACAATTCAACCAATATACTAATTTGAAGAAAATTTATCTCAACTAATATCTTATGGTTTTAAGATTTTAACCACTCCCCTCATTTGATTTTTAAGCCAAGTTTGGCTTCCAACATGGGGATTCTCTCTTACCTAATTTTACCCTTTCACTTTTCAATTTTGACAATTACATTTACTCTCAAGGTAAAGGTTTGAAATCTAAACACAATTTGGAGGGAAAACAAGAATTTGAAGTTGAATTCAACTTTACACTAGAACATCATTTGAATTTGCATGTTTGATGACCTCAACTAGTCCTCCATGAAGCTATTGTAGATGCTCCTGCATCATACTCTCCCTGTAGAAAAGATTTAAACCTTAGTTTAAATGAGATGTTTCCTCCATGCTTTAGTCTTTACTATATCCCTGGATCCCAAGGTCTTGTTGTGAATGCCAATGCTGTTGTTTGTCTTTGATAGTCTTTGTCTTTCATCTTCTTGCTTTTCTTCCTTTTCTGGTATGTTCTTCTCCTCATCTCCTTTTTAGCTATCATCTCCCACTTCCATGCTTCTTCCTCTTCATATATGTCTTCTAGATCTTCTTGTTGTTCTTCTTGGTTCAAAAATTTGTCCATTGAACTATGGACTTCATTCATCTCCACAACTTTAACACCTGCATACAAAACATTCAAAGCCACCTTAGAATCAAAATCTTTAGGCCATGAAGCCTCTTGGCTGTCTTCACATTCTTGTTCCTTGATCAAAACTGTCCTTGCCTTTTTGCTTTGCTCTTGTCTTGTTTCTCTCTTCCCAATGGTGTCTTCACCATGGCTTGTACCTGTATGTAGCTCTCTTGAAGAACTAAAGAGCTCTTCCAACATTCTCATTTCTTCCTTTAGTGAGCTCTCATTTATCTCACCATTCTCTTCATCAAACTTGGGCTTATTAACTTGAAAGATTTCTTGTCCTTTACTAGCCTTACTCTTCATCTCATCCTTTCTTGAGCTACCTTCATGCAAACCAACTTCTTCATTAATATACTCATCAAATACAATTGAAACACCCTTACCTTGTGTCTCCTTGCTCTTTTCAATCTCTGCTTGAAGCCATCTTGTTTGTTCTTTGTTTTCAATGAGGCATTGCTTTGCTACATACTCTCCCCTTTCCTCATCATCTATCCATTTGGAACTTTCTCCTTGCTGAATATTAGTTTTCATAGAAATTTTACATTCCTCATTTTCCATAAAAAGATCATTAAATGATTCAAAAACATCATTATCCCATTCATTACAATAAATTGACTTACCTTTCATCTTTGTATCCTCATGCTCTACCTCATTATTCTTTGAGAAGTTTTCTTTCTCACCTTTAGCCATCCATACCTTCTTCATAGCTTTAGGATGACACTTGTTCAATTTACCAACCAATTTCTACTCTTTCACATCTTCATGTTATCTTTTTTGATAGCTGGCCTTGCTCACTTTGTATTCTACCTCTTCCTTCATGCTTTGTATTTGCTGCTTGCTTGAGTCATCATCTTGATTGAGATTTATGTCCTTCTTTATATTTGTCTTCTCAAACCATGTAGGCATCCTGCATCTATGCTCTTGTACCAACACTTCCTGTTGCTTGGGAGTTTGCTTCTTCCACCATTTAGGCATCACATATCCATGGTTAATTGAAAAATCCACCTTTCTCTTTGCTTCTCTAGCATTTATATCAACAGTTTCATGCTTATAAGAAAAATCAATTTTTGAACTCACCTTTACCTCCTTAATGGGCTGCTCCATTAGTTCTTTGACTTGCATAGCTTCTTGATTGTTTGTACTTTCTTCTTCCTTTATGCTTGACTGCTCTCTTTCCTCTTCTTGGCATTTAATGGCATCATGGAAGTCATCTTCATCTTCCATCTCTTCTCTTGCTTGTAGGGGTTCCTCAACACCTTCCTCATGCATTAACCAGTGCATCTCTTCTTCTTTATCAACAACAAAAAACTTTTTCTTTTCTCTTACACATTCACTTTTGTACTTGGTGTCTTCTCTTGCACCAATCTCTTCATTCTTCAAGGCCTTTCTTTTGACCTTCACAAGGCTGCTCATACCTACAATTACCCATGCAATGACAACATTAGATATAAAAATAAGAGACCACAAGGTCCCTATGAGTGTTCTCTTCACCAACACTCTTATCTTTTCAAGTGCTCTTCCTGGTACTTCATCTTTTCTTTCTTCTCTTCTCTTTTTCTCCTCAATGAGAACCTTCTTCTCCACCTCCTTCTCTTGTTGCTCACTTGGCAACCTACTCATCTTCTTGCCTCTATGGGCTTCTCTCTTCTTGGTAATCTCATTTTGCCTTCTTCTCCTCTTCACTAGGAGATCAATTGGTCACTTCAACCTCTTCCTCATTGGCCATACCCATGCTTGCTTGTCCATCTACATACAAGACTCATATTCATCTATAACATTAGCTAAATCTCTTTTCAAACTATCAATCTCTTTATCAATTTCAATACTAGTCATACCTTTCTTCTTTTGGATGCTTGTTTTCATCTTGTTACTCTCATGTTCCTTACTGCTCTACTCTTTTCTCAGTAATATTTCCATTTTTGAGATCTTCACCCAAGTCTTTTCCACCTTGGTCTCTTGATCCCTATAGGTCCACTTGTCTCACCCAAGCCTTTCTCCTTGACTGGTCTTTTGACAATCTCCTTGATCTCACCTAGGCCTTTTGCATCCTAGTCTTTTGATCCTACTTAATAGCTTTATTGAGCTTCACACTGAGTCATTGGTCTGTAATATGACACTACTTTAATCAAATATCAATAATTTCACAAATCCAAGCTTACCTTGCTTTGGATCTTCCTCTTGAGCATTCACTATGCTCTTCTTCTAGAGCTTCTCTTGGCTCTTCACAAAGCCTTCCTTGGCTTTTTCTCCTCTTAAGCCTCAATTGCTTTAAGACTTCCTTTCCACCTGTTTGCTTCTCAAACACAATAAATTCAAGTCAAATATCAAAGTAACTCATACCTTTCCTCAACAAGGTCTTCTAGCACTTTGTCCTGTTGATCCTTTTCTCAATCCTGCAGCAACTTATTAGAAACCATGATCAATTTACAAATCCCAAGAGCTTCAAGCTCTGATACCAAAAATGGTTCATTTTCATTTTCTCTAATAATGGCCAATTCTATCTCTAATCTTTATCCAAGTTTCTTTTCTGAGATATTAAACATAATCCTTTTCTTATCCCTATAAATCTTAGTTCTGCCATTGTCATAAATTTCACCTAGGCCACATAGATTTCATACGTGTAAAATATTGTTATACCTTATCTATCACCCTGATTATTATTCTCACATTTTTGACCATCCAGTGGTTAAATTGTCCTAATGACAAAACAAAATATCATTTCAAAATCTTATCATGGTAACCTCTGGCTTATGAATATAGTGATCGACTTTATATTACTAAATTCCACTATGCGGGTCATCTAAAAGACCAGGTCGAGTCACTTAGTGAACAAAAGCAACAAGATCCTTTGCTACACACATCGAAGCTATGTATCTACCTGGATAACAAAATAGTAAATCCCACAACTCATCAATACTGAGGACCAAAAGCTATCTCCATACCCATGCTGACCACAATTTATCAAAAATAATTAGGCCCCAAAATGCTTCTTCTATGAAAGCCAAATGCATCAATACTATAGGCCCTTTTCCATGAGAGGACCCTAGCCAGGTAGCTGCTGCCTCTGCAAGATTTGTTACCATTAGTGAGTATTAGATGGAAGACCCTCAAATCTAAGCAATCAGTTAACATTTGTGCCTTATGATGGTATTACCATTCAGGCATAAATAGCCTTTCAACATTTTTCCCTTTCCTTGGGATTTCAACTTTTTGTCCAATTTCTTCAAGTAAACACTAGGTGCTTATCATTGTCCTCCATTGCATCTTGGCATGTTGTGATCAACTAGACATCTTCTTTCATTAAAAATTTATCTATCTAGGAAGCTGTTGCTCTCCCTTCAACAATGGCCCAAACAACAAGTGACTGCCCACGTCTACAATCACTTGCAGCAATTATACCTTCAACACTGGTTTCAAAGTGGCTAAAGTGTGCTTTGAAGTTTTGATCGGTTATCTCTCTCCAAACCTAGCTTCTCTGCAATGTTTTGCTTTGGTCCCACAAAGCCCATTTCTAATAAAACAAGCTCTACTTTTACAATCACTTCAGAGCCCTCTATCTCTTTGAACTAGAACTTTCCACTTTCATCCTTTTCCCACTTAACCTGAACAACTTCAAGTCCTCTGACATTTCATCATCATCTCCTATCTCCCCTATGTGTCTTCAAATTTTGTGTCATAATAATCAGTCAATGTACATCTTGATCATTTACATCTGGGTCATCTTCATCATTTTCAGTCCACTTTTGGAGAACTGTAGTTGGTCCTTTTTTTTGTTGACTGATCAGATTCCAGCTCAACTCAAATAGAGGAAGCACATTATATAGATCCTCCTCACCTTAGCTTTTCTAAAATTGATGCTTCAGATCTAATGTCAATGATCTTTTGCTTCATTCAAACCTTACACCTTCATCCAGTCATGGTTTAACAGCTCTACCATATACCGAAGGAGCATCAGTGTTCTCCTTTGGCCATCCTCATGAGCTCCTTCCTTCCTTCTGGATCCTTCAATGGCTGGAAAGATATATATATATATATATATATAAAAGAAAGGCCCAGCCCTTTCCCATTCGGGCCTGCATAACGTTTGAGCTCTGTCATCGAGCTACCATTATATAGTCATTTCCAAAAATAGGGATTCTTCTCTAACCTCTATGCCTAAATTTTGCACTAAGACCAACAAGAAAGATTTACAATTCAACCAATATACTAATTTGAAGAAGATTTATCTCAACTAATATCTTACGGTTGTAAGATTTCAACCACTCCCCTCATTTACGTTTTAAGCTGAGATTGGCTTCCAACATGGGGATTATCTCTTACCTAATTTTACCTTTTCACTTTTCACTTTTGACAATTACATTTACTCTCAAGGTAAAGGTTTGAAATCTAAACACAATTTGGAGGGAAAATAATAATTTGAAGTTGAATTCAAATTTACAATAGAACATCATTTGAATTTTCATGTTTGATGACCTCAACTAGTCCTCCATGAAGCTATTGTATATGCTCCTACATCACTTATGCTAAAATAATTGGATATGTAATCTTGTTTAGCCCTTTTTTATTATGGATTGTCTATTACTTTACTATGTATAGTCAGTTGTTTTGTATTTTTCTTATTGGATTTCAACTTGTTTAACGCAATTGGGACATGACCCAGTCAAAAACATTCATTTTTCACTCAATAAAAAATTTACTTCCCTATATATAGACGTAATCACCCAATTTATTTACTAACTCACCATTTAAATTTTGTATTTTTATCCTAAGTTCACTATTATAATTTTCCCTCCATAATTAAAATAGGTAATTAATATTAATTAAATAATCCATTTCTAATTAATCATGCACACATAATTCAATAAAACCATTAAATAATTCTAATATATAAGTCACCAAACCACATCCTCAATTCTCTCCACCAAAGAGGTTGAGTCACCCAATCATCTCCCTTATTCTCTCAACCAAGTGTTGAGTCATCCAACCAACTCCTCAACACATAAAACTACTATCATGAGTCATTAATATATATTGATTCATTTCTAAGAAACTTTAAACTACCAACTAACTTCCCCCATATTTCTCAACCACTTAAATAATTACATCAACTTATCCACTTCAATGAGGACTCAAATCTAACCATTTAAAATTGGAATTTTATAATAATTCCAAAATAAATATGACCATATATTTTATTAGTTTTTGGAAACTAAGGTCTAGTTCCTAAATAATAAAGGGTGTGGAGTAAGGGAAAAAATACATTAAAATATAGATTTATGTCAATTTAATCAAATCATTTGTATAGGGAAAGAAGTAGACTTATCTAGAAAAATAGGTTGTAACGAATGATTTTGGAGCTAGAAACTATGATGAAGGATAGTGAAGATGTTAGGAATTTGGATCTATATTTCATTTTATGAAAGGAAATAAGCACCAAAATAAGACACCTTGGGGTCTGGTGTTATATTTATTTTCTACCACTATTATCTTGAAGACCTAAGTTTTTTGGGTTTTGTCTGTTGTCACTGTATGAGCCTATATATGAAATTTTGGGGCTTGAATGTCTATAGATCTCACTATAGGTCCATTTCAATCTCCAAACCCTGAGTCTATCTACACACACTAAACAATGAATACATCAAAAGTATAAGGGGGAAAAACTAGGTTAAGGGAAGTATTATCACATGATCTAGAACCCCTACTATCCTGATCACTACCTACATTAACCCTCAATGTTAGGGTCCTTGATCAAATGTAACTCTCCCATAGGGAATGTGCATAATCAACATGCATGGTAAATGCAAGAATTAACTTTCACCTAGGCCCTTCCTTGATCAAGCATGCAAGTCTATATGTGATGCAAAATGTTAAGCTATCCTATTGATTAATTTTTTATTATGTACTATGCCAAATTAGTAAGTGCTTGATATACAATTCCTTGTGAAGTCCTTTATGTATGAGACTCTTTGTTTTGAATTTAAGAACTTTATTCACATTTGGCTGACATTGGAAAACTTAAGGATGAAGCTAAAAAAGGGGTTGGTACTCATTAAGTGAGGGAAATTGACTGTTAGGACTCAAAATGACATTAGATAGGAGCATTGTAAATGGACACCCTAGGGTCCACTGCTGTAGTCCAATCCTAATACTCCTATCTTATAGGCTCAAGACCTAGGGAGTGGAATAAGCATGGGAAATCTGACCTAGTTGAGCTAGAATGACCATTTGAAAGGCTTGATATGATTGGGAATAGGTAAAAAGGTGACTCAAGCATGAAACAAGACCAAGATGATTAAATCAAAAGACATGGCTAAATGTGAATAAAGCTCATATTCTCTAGTTGGAGTCTCCTATGAAATGACTAAGAAAAGATAAGATATGTGTGGTTTCTTGACCAATTTAGGGTGTATACACCATCTATTTCTCATGTGATAAGTGTATAAATTGATGTATTTTATCCATATTGAAAAATCCTCCATCAAAATATTGAATTGTTATCAAATTTTCCATTGAGTATCATCTTGAGAATCAACATCATCCAATGAATTATTTTGAAGTTCTATTGTATTAGATATTTGCATTGAGAAATAACATACTGAGATCACAATAAAATCATCAGAGGAGAGATAATAAATTGGTTTATAAGGTGAATGTAAAATATTTTTATTTTTATTTTGTTGAAGCTCAATCTGAGATTCTATGTTAAGTTAGTGATTTCTATTTAGAAATCTAAATTTCATGTACTACATTATGGCATGACTGGCAGAACCCATTTCCAATCATATAATTTTCTAACATTTTTATTGTTTGTTTTGAAGGTTTAGTCTTTTTTTCTATGCAAAATGTAGGATAATTTGGATTTATGTTTCTTGATATTTTTTCCTTTTTGAAGATTATACATATGTATATGTATACATATATATATATATATATATATATATATATATATATATATATATATATATATATATATATATATATATATATATAATACCTAACTATTATAATGTCGATAACATCTAATTTACAATCTATTTTTTTAGGTTTTTTCTATTTATACTAACAATAACTTATTAAAATTTTATACAAATGTGAATTGTGATTTAGGATATATCATCTAAATTAATGACTATTTTTTATGTTTTTGTAAAAAGAGCACCTAGTTATTAAAATAGATATAACTTTTAATTTAAAATATGGGGTTTTCTAAATTTTTACATGTTTGTTTGGTTTCATAAAAAATACTTGTTAATATTTCATGCAAATATAAATTTTGGTTTAAGAGTTATCATCAAAATCATGACTGTTATTTTTTTTTTAATTTAAAAAAAGTGTGATTAGTAAATCTAATTTTTTGTGACATTTTTTTATAACTTTTAAGTTTGTATGGATTTATTTTTATTAATACTAACATAATAAATTGTAACCTTACCACTTTTAAAATATTCTTTTCATAAACTACACATTGTTTTTGTGAAGCCCTACTTGTCAAATACACACACAAATTTAAAAAAATTAAACTTATAACATCTTTTAATTTTGTAATCTTTTACTTGATTAATTAATTTTATTTTTTTTAATTTGGTTTTCTAACATTTATTGTTTATAATTTTCAATCAAATATTTCATGTTTAAATTAATTTCTATCTATTTAATTTCATTTAAGAAAGTTTTGGTATGTGTTCTTAATAAAATATGTATGTTATTTCCTTACACACTCTAGATGGTGATGTTGGAAATCAAAATCAATCCTAGTAAATTTTTTAACCAAATAATTTGATTACATTATGATCATTCATTGCACCACATAGGTAGAGACCTTAGAAACTATAAATAATTTGAGTATTTATTTTTATTTTTAAGAGCTTTATCGATTGTGGATTTCATCATCATGAGGTAGGACAAACCCTATGTACCAAAAATATATATAAATTAAGGATCATATTTTTCAATTTCTTAAGTAATTTTCCATTTTACTGATGTTGTGATGTGATAGAGTTTCATCTTTTAATAGTCAAGGTTTCAATAACTATCTTGAGGTTATATTTTCCAATGGCACTTTATTGAAATCATATGGATGGAGTGGGAACATGGGGAATAAACCCTTTTATACAAACCATTAAACTTCCTCTTCCATGGTCTTGATAATATTCATATTGAAAGGTATATACAAGACATCCCTTACTTAAACTTATGAAAATTGTAAGCCATAGGAAGCCATTTTGATGTTTATTTTGTGGTATACTTGATAGGAGTGTATCACCCAAATAAATTACTCTTATCATACCATTTAAATCAGGTTTAATGGGACACATGAACAAAAACCTCTATAATCAATAATCTAAAAATTTGGGCCAACACTATCTAGTGGGCAAGTAGGTATATATGATAGACCACAAATCACTCAACACCTTGCCTAGATTTATCCATTAAAATTGTGATTTTCTTGTATTGTGTTTGTATTATTGAATACTTTCAATTTTATGTTTTATGATTTATAATTTTAATCTTTATTATATACTAGTGATTGGATATTTTTCCTTTATGTTAATTTGCATACACTTGTTTTTCAAACTGATGATAAAACATTTAATAAAGATTCTAAGTAAAAAACCCTTCCATCAACACAAACTATATTGAGTAGGGTTATCTTGAGCTCAAATTCATAGAGATCTTCAATCAAACCATCTATATTTAAATATGTCAAAAACATTGTCAATCTAAACTATCTTAGATCAATTCATTATGTATCCTAACTATCTTGGGTCATATATCCATACAAAATATATTGGATCAATCCATTATGTATCCCAACTATCTTAGATCACAAAATATATTAATACATTATGTATCCTAACTATCTTAGGTCACAAATACACCAATCCTTTATGTATCCCAACTATCTTGCATCATAAATCCATCAATCCATTATGCATCCTAACTATATTAGGTAAAAAATCCATCCAAAATATCTTTGATCAATACATCATGTATCCTAACTATCTTGGATCATAAAATCTATTAATACATTATGTATCCTAACTATCTTATATCACAAATCCATTAATCCATTATGTAACCTAACTATCTTGGGTCACAAATCCATAAATCAATTATGTACCCTAACTAACATGGGTCATAAAATTTATTAATCCATTATGTATCCTAACTATATAAGGTCATAAATCTATTAATCCATTGTGTTTCATAATTATATTTGGTAATAAACCCCTTAATACAATGTAAATCATAACTATCTTTTGTTATAATCCATCAATCATTCATGAATCTTTACTATCTTGGATCCAAGCTAAATATTATATCACACACATAGAGTCCCATCATGCCTCTAACTACCTAACTCCAAGAATAATTGAATAGTACTCAATATAGTGAAGAACCTTTTGGAAGAGACCCATTTCACTTTAAAAATCAATAATACCATATGGAAATAAATAATGATGATATGTTTGTTAATTATAGTGAGCATGGTACCAAGACTAATGATATTTCTAAAGAGGATCCTAACCAAGTCCAAAGTTACCTCTTAGCACATAATTATCAAGCTTTGCTATGTCTTCTAGGGGTAGGTGTTAAACTCTTACATATTTTAATCATGAGGACTTGCATCACCTTATAATAAAGAGGGATAAACCCCTCTTAAATGTGATCAAGATCCACCTAAAACTTAATTATATATAGGCAATAAATTCTTATAATCCTCTCATGAAAATCCAAAAAATGTTTCCTACATTCATGCTAATAAAGGGAAGTCAGTTCTAGATAAACAAACCCCAAAAAATAACCTTTTAATATATCCAAAAATGTCCAACAATTGAGCCAAAAGATAGTCGATCTTCAATTTAATATCAATCATTCAAATTAAAAAGTCAATAAAACCAATCAAAATAAATTAAATAATCAAATTCAATCCCCATCCTGGCCTCTTAAGGAAAAATATTTTGCTCAATAATGTCAAAATATGATGGATCAAATCCAAGGATTGCAAGATGGAATCCTATGCTTAAGTAATAAGTTTAAGTTTTAATAATTGTGCCCTTATCCTTTTGATATAAAAATGGTGAAATTAAATTTTACCTCTCATTTAAAACCTCCAAATTTCAATAGATACAAATGGAAATGTGACCCTAGGGATCATATCAAGGAGTTATTCATGGCTTGGATTATTCATGGCTTTCCAAGAGGTAGCCTATAGTGAAAATTACTTCAGATCTTATAACGTAGTCTAAGTGGTAAATCTCTATATTAGTTCTTATGTTTACCCAAGGTTTAAATAACTACCTTTGTAGAACCCTCTAAAATAGTTTTTACACATTTCTCATATAATGTCAAATATGAATTGACCATGCTAGACATATACAATGCCAAAAAATAGAAAAATGGTGAAATTTTATCCTCTTATAGAAATTTTGTGCTTCATCTAGTCATTTATCTTGGTCATTAATTTAAAAATATCTCATTAACATTTTCATGAAAAATACCAACTTTGAGATGTCTTATCAACTTAAACATCTTTGTGTCAACTCCTTTCATAAAGTCATTGAAAAAAGGGGTTTAAATAGAAAGGGCACTTATCACCAAGTGTTTTGTCAAAATTTTCAATAAGGAAAACCAAATTAAAACTAAAAAACATAAGTTTTTAAATAATAAAAATAATGTGGTAGGTTATGGTGTGATAAATGTTAAGCATTTAAAAAAAATCAACCTATACCTAACATCACTCTATCAAGTGGTCAAACTAGACAAGGTGAAAGATGAAAGAATTATATTTATTTTAATGACCCCCTTGATGTAATTTTACATAAGTTAATTTTTTATAATATGATGGTTTTTACAAACACTAAACCCTTTGATGAAAAATATCCTAAACTTACATGGTATAAAGAAGATAAATATTATGAGTACCATAAATTCAAGGGTCATGCAAACAATAGATTATTGAAAATAAAAAATTATATATAATATCTTATATATCATGGTGATATATAAATATATAATATCCCATCTATGTCCAATAATCAAAATTTAGGGATATACTAATATCCCTTTCCAAAACATGACCAAGAACATTGTAAAAAAAATCAAGGTCAAACCAATAATTTTAAATATAGCTAAGATACTCATCCATTTGATTTAATTTTCATCCATGTCCAACATATGGATAACCATGTTTTTGTGATAAAAATTAAATCAAAATATCAAAAAATATCTATAATCCATGAAAAACTCACTCTCCCTAGTTATCCTTTACCTATTTCTGAGGAAAAATACAATATCATTAAGTAACTTGGTAAGACACAAACCCAAATATCTATTTTGGACCTTTTCAAAACATTCACTACCTATAAATGTATTTTATATAAAACATTTTAGGATTTAAGAGTTATTAAGGATATCAAACCATTTAGTTTACAAGCCCTCATAGGACATTTATACTCTAACAATCATGTCACTTTTGATCACACTGATATATCCCCTATTGGTTCATCTCATAATTTACCCTTATATATTAAAGTAATAATACCAAAAAACAAAGTAAAAATTGTATTTATATAAAATGGGTATAGTTTTAAAATATGTACATTAAAATTTATAAAAACATCTTTATTATTCTACAACAACACTATAACCCAATACCATAACCATCAAGGATTACGATAATGTATAATGTCAGTCATCAAGAAATATACATATTCCCATTTTGATCAGGCTTGTCATACAAAAAACATTAATAAATGTATTAGATATTTAACTTCCATATAAATTCCTCCTTAGTTGACCATGGATCCATACCATGAATGTTGCTCCATTCATACTCCATCAATATATAAAAGTTTCTAATTCTGAAATGGAATTTTCTTTTTCTGGTGATCTTCAAACTTTATAATACTATAAATTATTGGAAGGAATATAACACAAATCTATTTATTTAACCATTATAGATAACTCCTATGAAAAAAAGGAATTTACAAAGCTAAAAAATATATCCATCTTGATGATTTACCATCCACATCTAAAAACTAACCATCTAAATCCAAATCTACAACTCCATCCACCAAATCCAAGTTTAATATTGTTGATAAAGGCATGGGAGAGTATTAAATCTAATATGCCTTTTAATTAGGTAAAATCCATATGTATCCCTAAAACCATGGTAGGCCCCACTATAGGAAAATGACCAATGGATTGTTGTTTGTCAAAATTTCTTTTGTTAATGATGAATTCCTTTTAGATGAAAATATTGAAGATTCTAATTCTTCCTAGATTTATAATGATTACCTTGAAATAATATTTTAGAATAATGCATATCCTATACCCAAATCCGTCATGTATATTATAAATCATAAAGGTAAAGATCTTGGTCTCAATTAACAAGGCCTTACAGAATGAATAATTATCAAATAAAATGAAGCACATAAGGCATTGGATAAAAATTGCATAGTGTGGAGCTACATAATTACATCAGTGATTATTCCAAAATGTTTGATGAGTCCCCTTATAACATCAAAATTATCTCTATTCATATCATCTTAGAGGAAGTTTCATCCAAAACCCATTTTCATGATGCATTTATTTTAACCCTTGAACTCCAATACCCTCAACTCATAGCTTGGGAGCAATAAGATCCAACCTCACTCAACCATTTCCATAATGATGAAGAAAATACTAAATTCATGGTAATCCTATCTAATATTCTAGTAGGTGATCACAAAAAAAAGGTTTTACCATCAATTTTGTGAATTTAACATATTTTGGAGAACATGCAAAAATACACAATGATCAACAAACTAATCATCATAAAAACAACAATTTTCAATCCTCTAATGCAAATTTATCCATGGAACTATAAAATGAAGACAATACAAATCAAGAAAAAATAAATGAGAACCTTAATATTCCTCCCCCTCCTATATAGTTTAATTATGAGTCTACATTTTTTATTTAAGAAAAAATAGATGCCAATATTGGCATGGATGAATAATCTAAAATTGTGAAACTTGTAGCTTCTATTAATCATGTAGAGTGACTACTCTTAACCATCCTTCTCAAATAATTTTTAGATATTTTTTCCTAGTCAAATGCAGATATG
Source organism: Torreya grandis (assembly GCA_037957365.1). Taxonomy (NCBI): domain Eukaryota; kingdom Viridiplantae; phylum Streptophyta; class Pinopsida; order Cupressales; family Taxaceae; genus Torreya; species Torreya grandis. The sequence goes on along the minus strand of JARHVA010006488.1, from coordinate 134,982 downwards.
CTTGGAATAGATCCAAAAAATTTAATGCATTATCTTGTTTTCTTTGAAGATGCTAAACCCATTAAAAAAACCTAATTAAAATGCATCCTAAGCTAGCACTAATTTTAAAATAAGAATTGTAAAAATAATTAGAGGTAGGATTTATTATACCTATTCATTATGTAGATTGGATCTATGATGTAGTTATAGTAATCAATAATCCAATAATATTGCTAAGCCATACATTACATAATAACCTATACCTACCAAACAAATTATCAAAATCCATGTTATATAATCATGTGATCAATCATAATTAATTTATTTCATTGGTTAACTAATTGAGTTATGATTCAAAATAAATAAAAAAATCAAACATAAAATCCAAACTCTCATCTTTCCAATGGGATATATCATTCCAAAATCTACCTTATTGCATATATCGATGTTTAGGATAAATAAAATCATATAGATTATCTCAAGACATATCATTCCCAATCCAATATTTGCATATCTTGTTGCTTGGGTAAAATAAATTTATAATCAAATCCAATCAAAGTATGAAATCATTATCTCAAGAGGGTCAATCTCATCCATGGGTTAATCTCATTCATTATTATCCATCATCATCATCATCCTATCCAGAGCACTATTCAAATCCTTAATATCAAATAATAAAATTTAATTAAAATTAATTATAATTTTCCTCCTACATTTATTTATTTAACCATCCAAATAAAAAATTACACCCAAACAAGGATTTTATCCATTTTTATCCTATTTCACCAACCTAAAACTATATATTTTTATCCCACATTTCTTATCCACTTAATCATATTTATCAATATTTTAGTTTATGATTACAAATTAATCAATTAAATCAATAAAAAATCATTGGGATATATATTTATTTCATAACAACTCATAAATTATTGATGGGATATATTCTTTCCACATCCACTTCCATGCAATTATTTGGATTAGTCAAATCATAGCATGTAGCTTATCTTAGGAAATATCATTTCTAAAAACTTGCTCTTATACAAATATCTACTCAGGTAAAATCATTTTAAAAATGTGCATAAAAACATGCAATCATTTAATAATGAATGGTAACTTTTTTTATTACAATATCACACACTTTTCTATCTATCTTCTCAAATCCTCTTTCATCATTAATTGATTTCTAGTGCCTACTCACATCATTTCTCCTCACATAACCTCTGGAGGGGGAATATACTAGCTCAATCACTTTATCAAGACTCTTAGGTAATATTCTCACATAATTTACACTCTATTTTTTTTTAAATAATTGATTCTTCTATTTTATAACACCCTTTCAAATAGGGGGAAATGTAGACACCTAAATCTACCACATTTAGCGTTGTATTTGACTTCATTAAATATCAACACAATCACCGAATTTATTTAATAACATGTCATTCAAATTTTGGATTTTATCAAAATCTTACTAAAATCATTTTCCATCCATAATTTAAATAATTAATTAATCTTAATTAACTAATCCATTTATAATTAATCATACACATAATTCCATAAAATCAATTAATAATTCTAATTTCCAAGTCACAAAATCACATCCTCAATTATTTCCACCAAGAGGTTGATTCACCCAATCATTTTCCAAATTATTCTAACCAATTTTTGAGTCATCCAACCAACCCCTCAAAACATGAAACTTCCATGGTGAGTCATTCAACTACATTGACTCATTCCTAAGAAACTTTCAACTACCAACTAACTTCCCCCACATTTCTCAACCACCTCAAGAATTGGTCTTCTCCACTCTGATGAGGACTTAAATATAACAATCAAAATTGGAATTATTAATAATTCTAAAATAAATATGACCATCCATTTTTCATGTGAGAAGTCTATAAATTGATGTATTTTCTCCATATTAAAAAATCCTCCATCAAGTTATCGAATTGATATCAAATTTTAAATTGAGTATCATATTGAGAATCAACATCATATAATGAAGTGATAAAGTTTTTCCATTTAATTATATATTTGCATTGATCAACCACTTTCCAATATCACAAGAGCCTAATAAAATCAGCAAAGGAGAAGATCTTCAATTGGTTGGTAAGGTGAAGGTAAATTATATATTTTAATATTTTTTTGAATCTCAATCCAATGTTCTATGTTAAATTTAAAATAGAGTGTTTTATTATTTTATTTCTAATTATAATTCTAAATTTCACATATTATAGACTTTAAGGATAGCCTATGCCATTTTCATATCGACTAGAATGTTTTGTATACAGATAATATTATAGAAAATGAGGTAATAATATTAAATTTTTTCCCACATGTGCTTTAAAATAAAATCTATTTTGGTATATGGGGACTCACAACACATTTTAAATTAAGTTACATACACTTATAAATCAAAAGAAGAAAAAATGATCCTATAAATATATATGGTATAATGCTTATGGGCACATTTTGAGAACTTAATTGAGAATATACCTCAAAAGTGTAATTATCACACAGACCCTATGGATATTTTAGACTTTTTGATACCTATTGATATTAATGATGATTAGGTAATTTTTAATATCTAACAATTATAGCAACCATTTGTTACAATAATAGATAAATTGTCTTTATCAATTATTTCAACCATGCATAGTACATGAAATTTTGAATGGTATGCAAAGATATATAATTTTTTACATAACATCTTAGTCCCTAATATTTTTTCAAATAATTATAAATTAAAATTACAATGGGACCTAACTTGACATGTTATCATTAGTGGGGACTTGTTTAAGAGGTCAATTTTCAAGTACTCACTTTGATGTCTCAGCTCGAAAGAGGATAATATGCATAAAAGAGGCCCATAATAGCAAATGTGGTGGATAGTTTAGTGGAAAATAAATTTATTAAAAATTATTGTCTATTGGATATTATTGGCCTAAAATGGAATTTGAATGTCAAGAATAGGAAAAATTGTGTGAAAATTTATAGTGACATGGTAATTTTAATATGGAACCTTCACAATAATGACAACCCAAAGTCTCACAATTTCCATTTTATATTTGGTGATTTTCTATAATATGAAAGATAAATCTAGAGTCATTTCATGGTCATAAATTTATTATTTGGCTACAAAATATTTTACCAAATTTGTAGAAGCAATTCCTTTGAAATTGAATACAAGAGAGGATGTATGAAGATTGTTTAAACAATATATTATTTCATGATTTGGGCTCTTGTTAGCTATTATAATAGATAATTTATCACCATCAAAACATAATATAAAAAGTAAATTTTGTGCTAAATATTAATTTTTAAACACATTTTTCACTCCACTATCCACACAAAAATTAATAAGTAGAAGCAATAAATAATAAAATGTCTAAAATATTAGGAAAACCAATTATAAAGCATGGTGAATACTAGCATAATTGAGTGACATTCACCTTATGGGATTATCACATGAGTGTTAATATTCAAACAAGTTCTATGCCTTATTATTTCATTTATGGAATAAAAGAAAATTTTCTTCTAGAGATAGAAATCTCATCCTTGTCTGTATCTCTTAAAATAATTAGTAAATATAATGAGTAATGATAAAAAGTGATTATAAGAATTAGATATTTTAGGTGACATATGTATAAAGGTGATCGAACACCTCATAGTATATAAAAAATCACATTAAAAATGAATATAAAAAGATAATTTGAAATCAAGAATTCAAAGTTGGGAATTTGGTTATAAACTAAAACACAAACAATACGAATCAAGGAAATTAAAGGCAAGTTCAAACCAAATTGGCTAAGAAATTTTGTAGTTATAGACAAATTGGGTATAATGGTTTATCTCTTGGTTTCTCCTAAGGGAAAAATTGTAAATATACATATAAATAACATACACTTACATCTATTTTATACATAAACATTTTAATTATAAAAATAAAAAATATCAAAAATATATTTAAAAAAATCAAAATAAGGACATATGTGTGACATGCATTACATATTTACACATTTTTTTAATTATTTATCATATATAGTACATTATATATTTAGTTTTTATATACACATGTGTTTCATGGTATATGAGTGAAATTCAAGAGATTCAAGTCATATATGATATGGACACATAGATGCATGACTTTCCTACAACTAAGATCTACCTCCCTACATTGGGGGCATGTTATTATTAGGGTAATATAGTTGCATGGCACAATTTTTGATTTATATGATTATTTCCATTGATCATATTTAGTTACTTTATAACTAATCCATGAATTTATTTGACTCGTATTAATTATATTTATATTCATTGGATATTATATTTTGTTATATGTGATGATGACATATAACATTGATTGTGTAGTTTAACCTTGCTTGTTATATAAATTATTCATGTTGCTACTTGTTTTATGTTTTAATCTATTAATTTTGTGATATTATATTTTACATTGTTTATGTGACATTATAGTTTCCATTGTGTCCATGACATTAAATTTTCCATTATGTGTGACATAAAATTGTTCATTGGTTGTGTGACATTAGATTTTCCATGAGTGTAGGCCTTAGCCTTGTGTGACATTTTATTTTTCATTGTGTGTGGTATGGAGCATTATGTGACTTTTAATGTTAATTAATGTGTTTTTTTGTGTATGTTATGTCAATGAAATCTTTTGTTACTTTGTTTTCTATGTGTAGATAAGTATTACATTGTTTACTAAGATTTTTATGTTGTTATTTATATCACAAAATAATTATTTTGGTTGGTGTGATGACACAAATCATGAAATTTATGCATATTTATTATTGAATTTATAGATTATCATTATTATGTTTCCTATTCACTCTATTTCTCATTGATATATCTATCTTGACATGACACTTATATGCTAAGGATACATGTCTCATACATATGTAGATGATTTATTATTATTGTAATGACATATTATACTCATGATATTATATTATTTACACTTATTACATATTAAAATATAACATGACACATTGAACTACTATATTTTTACATACGCATTTCACATAATTCATCCCTCACCTCAAAAGAGGGGCATACACAATGTATTTTATTAAAGATTAAACCTTTACAACTACCTAAAATTTATATTTTTAGGTACATATTATGTCATGCCCGAAATTTAGTATGATGAAATTTTTTAAAAATAGGGCAATTTTATTTTTTGAGAATGTGTAATGAACATTATATATAATGCATCACCTTTAGGTTAGCCATCTTTTTGGGACAAAATGCACAGCATGTTGAAACACACACATATTTTAGCATGGATCTTGATGTGTAAGTGGCCACATGGTCACTAAGCAAATATGTTGGTACAACTTTCTATAATTGGCCTAAAAGGACACCATGACACTCTGGTCTCATATAAATGATAAGAACATTCAGGGAGTGTGCCAACCAATAAAAAAATTATGACAAATGTTTCACAAATTCATACTAAAATTAATCACAACAAGATAATTCCACAACCAAATTACAATGATTTAGCTATGTAGAATGATCAATATGGTTCACATTTTTTATTCCCTCTAGGTTGGCCAAATGATTATGGAGAGTGAAAATAGTTTTTACATGGTTCTCATATATAAATTACGATTATATTCTAAAAATGCTAAATTTTTTTGTGCATGTGATTCAATTAAAAATGAACTTAAACATAAAATATACACCAATCCATAAGAAATTCACCAATTAAAATACTATGTGTGTGTGTGTGTGTGTGTGTGTGTGTGTGTGTGTGTGTGTGTGTGTGTGTGTGTGTGTGTGTGTCCAACATCATGGAATACAATGAAATTATACATAAATGATCACTCAATAATAGGATGACAATCCACATGGACCACTACATCCTTTTGTACATCATATATATTTACCAATACTAGAGACCTAGAGGTATAATCCCTGATATCACCACATGTCCTAGATGTAAACCTTTCTTTTTTCTCCCGATTCATTTGGAACTAAACATACTCATCTAAGAACCTTTAACTTAGGGTATCATGTATTTTTAGTGGGTGAATCTATAATCTCTCCACCTCCACTATTAATTCATCTCTTTATGGAAACCAAAATGTTCATATGCAATAATAGTGATTATATCTTAGTCAAATAGTGAAGTGTTTACCCCAGTAATCATTATTTTTCACTCAATGAGATTATTATCAACTACATCATCAAGAACATGAAGATTCAAATCATGAAAAATAGACTTAATAATAATATATTATTCCTCATCACCTACACATATACAAAAGGATAAACATTATCCACTATTAAAAATATAATAAAATATATACAATAACAAGTTAACTCAAGTATTTTATACCTCCAACATCCCTCACAAGAAATATGTCTAAAACATCATCAATAAATCTACCTTCTCCAATTGGGAATAATCAGTCTCACTTGTACTTTATCCACCATGTGGTATAAATGTTAGTACACCCAACATCATCTACTTATGGGATTTCTATAATAACATCCCTCTCATCTGCATGAATGAGGGCAAGACCAACATCATATGGTCTTCCTATCTCCTAGACTCATTAGAGACATAACACTCAATTTCCACACCCAATAATTTGGGGAAACATCTTGTCAAACATCAAAATTTTAAGTAACTTACTCATACTATAAATGGGCATACACATTTTTCCATCTATCATGATACCAATAACTAACCTAAATATGGTGCAACTATGCACCATCCTTAAACCACCCATAAAATCCTTTGTATGATATCCAAATAATTGAATCAATAGTTAGTTCATCAAATTAATCTCCTTTAATGCATGGTTCTCCAATCTCACACTTGCACTTTACTAACCCCTCTTAGTGTAAATACCTATTATTGTGCCCCATTGACATGAAGCATCCCAATCAATCGAGTGACCATAATGTGCTCATAATTCTAATAATGTAAAAGTTAGGCCTATCCAATCCCTTGATGTAATGCGTACCATGTAGACTTGAATAGATCATGATAAAAATGTGCTAATATGGTACGACCCTAAGAATATATTATACCATGCTCTTCTATATCTTGAATGATGCCATGATTCCTATTAGAAAAAATAGAGACACCTTTTTAATTCATAGATAAAAATAATTCCAAGAGAAAAAAAAATTCCACACACAATTAATTGAAAATAAAATAATCTTAGACAATATAACATTTGAATCTGCACCTTGCTAATGATGCTTATGGGGTCTCCTAGTTAAATAACTAGACACAAGATCTTTAGGGTTTGGGCTCTTAGCCACCTATAATATAGATACAGTACTGGTAAATAACACTATTAGTATCCTATACATGTATTCTAAGGTCATTATCATATTTCCAATGGGAAACCATAAATTAAAAGTATCAATATCCCACTACTTAGCTAATGTGGTCATCATATGAACATTATAGGGCATCAAATCTAGCAAACCCATATATCTAATTCCTTCCATCTCAAAAACATATATCTCATCATATAATATGGGTAAGAAATATATATTTTTCATCATATGACCTCATCAAAAATCTCTACAATTAATATCCTCTTACATAGAGAAAAAAACACAATTTTACATTGGGATCACCAAAATATAAGCTTAAAATTGACAACATTTGATACACATTAGTCTATTTAAAAATCAAAGACAAAATGGATGCAACCTCTCCCTAATGGAAAATAGTGCTAGATGACACTACAAAATTTTAAATATAATCATATAAATTCAAGACATTATCAACCTATCAAATATGGGGTCAACATGAAAAACTTGAAATTAAAATAAAATTAAAATTAAAAGTATTTAATTTAAATATTAAAATAATAATAATAATAATAATAAATTTTAGTGCTCAATAGTCCCACATCTTCCTTAGATTAAAAATTTTCCTCCAAATCCTTGAATTAGCTGCAAGAAATGACTCTCTTTTGTATAAATTTCTTAATCCATAGCTCACAATTCCAATTTTTCAAATTTTAAATGAGTAGTAACTTTGAAAATTATATATATATATATATATATATATATATATATATATATATATATATATATATATATATATATATATATATATATATATATATATATATGACTACTTATTCCAAAATGCTATAATATAAGGTATATTTTATCAAAACACATGGCCTTTCACACTCAATTATCAATATATTGTCAACCACAACTCATTTCTAAGTACCATTTATTCCATGCAGAATATGGTCATGCATTTATTTGTATTACTTACTTCTTGATCTAACATAAACTATTTCATTAGCTTGGTAGCTCATACTCTATAGTTATACAATAATTAAAAATTTTAATTTCAAGATATTACTAATGATAAAAATCAATCACAAACATTATCAAATCATAAACTACACTAATAATTGATGCTACATAACCTATCACTTTTGGTTCAATCTCCTTATACTAAGTTCAACCCTCTCACCACAAGGGTGGTATACATGGACACTATTTATAAAAATATCTAATATAGAGGGTAATTTTATTCATTATATACACATTATATGTTACTTTTGACTCAAATTACACTTCAAACTACTCATTAAATTTTTAGTTATGACTCACAATGCTTCAATTCATACAAAGTTTGCTTAGTTTATTCCAATGTTACTAAGACTATACATAAATTATACATGGTTTTAGAATATTATCACATAATATTTTAATATATGTGTAGTACATGTGTATTATTTCAAAAGAATAGTGTTGTCCATATTCAGATAGGAATATTTGTTTCAAATTTATACAATTATCATAGATTAGTTCTTAGATAAGATCAAGTAATTTACTTAGATTTAATAAATATCACCAAGAACATGGCATATGCATGCTATATGTTCACATTTGACATAGTATAGATCATTATTTCACATATTATGATAATGGGAGTATGTGCACATCACACATCCATATAATTACAAAATTATATCTCATAATTTGGATTGTATGACTCATTGTGCCTAATTACCATATTAGGTGCATGTGTGTGACACATGGTCTCATCTCTTAGTTTTTACACTAGATTACATATAAGGAATGGTAACTCATGTCATTATTTATATTGTATACACCAAATTGAGATAATTTTTTTTATACATATACTAATTTTACACCATGTAAATTTTACCAATTTTACACCAGAATCTATCTTATAAACATCTACAATGGTTGATTAAAACATTTCACTTGTATTTACACTAGTTTGAAAAATATATTTCTAGATTCATCATATATGAAGAGACATTATCCAAAATTTTAAGTAATAAATGTGTACTCATCATCAAGGAAAGGAAGAAAAGATATGAATGTTAATACATGGATAGAACATCCCACCCCAACCTCTTATAAATGATGGTTCTAAAATAGAAAATAAAGAGACAGGTAATCATTTATAAGTAATAATTAGACAAAATAAGGAAGAAATGAAAAAAATTCAACTCTCTCTAATATGTTTTAGGATTGGTTTCCAAAATATTCCAATACCAAGTCTGGTGTCTCTATTAAGGTTATCTATTTTTTTAAATTTCAATGGTTTCTTTAATTTTTTGCCTTCAAAAGTCATCTTCTTTCACATTAATTTTGGATTGATTAATGTTAACTTGGTGTTTAGTATTGAGGAAGTGTTTTTTTAAAGCTAAGGAGTTAATACTATATCTTTTAATGCTACTAAAATGTTCTTTTATCCTTATATGTAGGGAACTTCTTGTTTCACCAATATAGGGTTTACCACATAAACAAAGAATCACACATACACCCTTTTTATTATTAGGATTAATGGGATATTTATTAAAATCAAGGGAAGTACAAAGAGTAACAAGTGGTTTAAAATAAATTTAAATCCTAGACTTTTTTACAAATATTCCAATGAGATCCCTTTAATAAAATCAATGGTAATTATTTGTATATTTTGGGATCTCATTACAAGAGTTGTAAAAAAATCTAGGATTCAAACTACTTTTAAACCACTTGTTAATATTTTTACCTCATTCAATTATACAAAATATCCCATTAATAATAATCAAAAGGGTGTAAATGTGATTACATGTTCATGTGATAAACCCTATATTGGTGAAATAGGTCATTCCCTATAGACAAAGATAAAATAACATTCTAGTGACATTTGTAGATCTCATATTGACTCCTTACCTTTAGTAAAACACTCCCTCAACACTAAAAACCAAGTTAACATTAATGAATCCAAATTGATTATGAAATAATATGAATTTTAGAGGAGAAAAAATAGAGAACCCATTGAAATTAAAAAAGACTAGATAACCTCAATAGAGACATTGGATGTGGTATTGAAAGCTATTAGAAACCAATCCTAAACCATATAAGACAGGGTTGATTTAATTTAATTTATTCCTTATTGTGTATTATTATTAATTTAATTTAAATCCTATAATTTTTTACAAATCTTTCAATAAGATCCCTTTAACAAAATGAATGGTAATTCTTTGCATATTTTGGGATCTCATTACAAGAGTTATAAAAAAATCTAGGATTCAAGCTACTTTTAAACCACTTGTTACTCTTTGTACCTCACTCAATTATGAAAAATATCCCATTAATAATAATAATAAAAAGGGTGTAAATGTGATTCCATGTTCATGTGATAAACCCTATATTGGTGAAATAATTCGTTCCCTATAGACAAAGATAAAATAACATTCTAGTGACATTTTTTGATCTTGTATTGACTCCTCATCTTTAGTAAAACATTCCCTCAACACTAAAAACCAATTTAAAATTAATGAAGCCAAATTTATTATGAAATAATATGAATTTTAGAGGTGTAAAAATAGAGAAACCATTGAAATTGAAAAACACTAGATAACCTCAAAAGAGACATTGGATGTGGTATTGAAAGCTCTCTGAAACCAATCCTAAACCATATAAGAGAGAGTTTATTTACTTTAATTTATTCCTTATCGTGTCTTATTATTACTTTATAATTATGACCTATATCTTTGTTTTCTATTTTAGGACCATCATTTATAAGAGGTTGGGGTGAGTTGCTCTATCCATTTATTAACATTCATATCTTTTCCGCCTTTCCTTCATGATGAGTACACATTTGGTACTATAAAAATTAAATAATGTATCTTCAAACATGATGAGTCCAAAAATATATTTTTCAAATAATATACATCATGAAAACCTTATTAATTTAATTTAAAAAAATTATCAGTATATCGAGGTGTGTGGGGTTGAAGCTAAGATAATATTTTGAATTCTAGGCACATATCTAACCATAAAATATTTTGGGAAATATTAGCTCAGATATATACATCATAGTTATATTACTTGGATTATGAAAATTGACTACATATTAGAGTTCATCTTCATAGGCATTACTCAAGGTCTTGTTTAATTATTTGGACAAGAAGAGAATAATATTTAGAGATAGTTCTTCTCTCCACATGGGTTGGTCAACATTAGACCCATGGCATCTCCACTTGAAATTAAACATAGGCAACACATGTAAGCTCAGGTATAATCTTCTTCCTATTACTCTAGTAATTTAATTTCATTACATTAATAGAATAAAAGAGAGGAAAATGTAGACACTTGAATTTGGTTAAGCAAACACAAGTATTATGTATTTTTGTGATTTTGAAACTAAAGAGTCATAATGTTGAATTAAGAATATACTAACATATTTTGTTTTATTCCCATGAATTATCCATTGATCCTTCACACTAATATTTTAATTTATCATTATTCTATTTCAATCCTTATCTGATTCATAGGGATCCATGATCTTTATTTTCATTTTGAGTTAGTTTGGCATGCCAGTATGTTTTGAAATTATAATTTGGGAATCTTCTATTTGAAGGGTCTTAAGAGGAATTTTACATATAATACTTATATATCTAAAAATAAAACAATATATAAAATCTGTAATGATCTTGATATTCAATATATGCAGTAATACCCTTAAGGTAGGGAAACACCATATAATACTCCTTTAGGAATGAATAAATCCACAATGTCTCTTCGAGGGGACAACCTCCAATATCCTCTTACAATAGAAGACTCAATGCTTACTTGATATCTTTACCATGATAATCATCTCCTATATATATACATCTATCTAACCCATGGGTGGATAACCTCCTAATCCCAATGTAGGCCGACCATTACCCAATGTATTACTTCCACAAGTCACTCTATTATCCTAATATATTGTACCCATATAACTAACTAAGGGGATGTGTGCCACATGTCAGAATCTCCATCAACCCATATACATCAATATATCATATCCCTAGGTACATAGAAAAATCAAACATCAAGCTCAATACCTACATTTTTTAATCTAAATTTTATTTTTTAAATATATATTACATTTTTGGAATAAGAGGAGGGCCTAGGTGAAGAGCATTTAAATTCACCTTGCTTATGATCTTGTCACATAAACATAAACAATAGACTTAATATTCCATAATAGCCACATACATTCATGTGATTTTAAATAATAGATAAGTGTTAATACTTCATTTTTTTTGTTAAAACCCTAATTATTCACAATATATAAAATTTCACTACATAAAGCTCAACACCTGCATTTTTATCTAAAGTTTAGATTTTACATCTATATTGAATGTTTGGAATAAAATGAGGGCCTAGGCAAATGGAATTTAGATTAACCTTGCATATGATATAGTCACACATACATACACATACAAATCAATTTAATATTTAGTCATAACCACCAATATTTATGTTTTTTGAAATAATACATATGTATTAATGTCTTTTTGGTCAAAACCCTAATTATTCACATGTTGTAAAGAGATGTGTGTGAATGTTTAATTTGATTGAAATCTATCTTACTCGATAGTTTTTATAATTTATATTAAAAACCTATTAATAATAAATTTTATGAAATAGTTCATACCTCACAAATCTAAAAGTGTGTATATTTACATGATCCAATATCATGTCCCCTTAATCTATACTAACTGATATATAATGCTATGCATATATATGTTGAATTTGAGAACATGTACCTCAAATGAATGAATATGTAGAAGCATACAATTTATATTCTTGTAAAATGAGTGAATATTCTCATGCTTATGCACCTAAATGTATATGATTATATACTCAGGTCTCTTTAAAATGAGTGTATATGCTAGGAATATTCCCTCTTAATATGTGTTCATGTGTTAATATTTGTCATGTAACTAAATCATTCGATATATAAATCACTCTAAATATGTAATTTATATTATTTTATTCTCATTTAGGTTAATGTATATATGAAAATACCACTATAATTCCATCCTTTTAATATGAGTAATGTATCCTATAATTCATTCATCTCAAAAAAAGAGTTAATTGTAACATGTCATTTATAAACATAGTATCATTTAATATCATGTGAACAAGTGGAAAGTATGCCATAATCATAATGACTATGTTAATCAAGGCATGCATGTAACATATGTAATGTAGGGTATGAAAATGTACTGTACATATAGATGTATCAATCAACCATGCAGTATTAGGGTCACTAAATAATACTACATAGTAAAAGTGCATGATAAAAATAATGTAACCTTCTAATTTTATTAAGCTCAATAAGTATGCAATAATATCAAGCGTTATTATCACACATAAGAACAAGGGCCACATAAAATATACATAAATATGTCACAAAAAACGTTTCCAAGGACGACATGTAAGGGGGAATAAATGTCTTAAAGAAGGGACATCAAAGATGTAACATCAAAAAAAGACAAGGGCCACAAAAATGGGACATAAAGATGTGATAAACAAGACCAAAATGCCACACATAATATATAATTAAAAAATCCTATCATGTAAAAGAGTAATAACATAAATACACACCATTCATGTTTATAAATGTCACATCATAGTATAATAACATATCCATGTAGCAATGTGTAAGATAATAGTAACTAGAAAGATATGTGTAAGCAATGCATGTATCTCAACATGGTATACATTCTTATATTGATATAACTTGTAGTAGTGAAAATCATGGAATAGGATGCCCAAGTATTAACTTGGCCACTAGGTAGAGGAGGTCTAACATCTATATGTTCATGTGTATCATGTATGTCCTGCATTGCACTTATATACCAATAAATGCATGTCTTTATGAAAATAATATACCATATACCAAACATGTGATAAATAACATATGTAAAAACTGAAATATAATAGTCATGTCATGTTTGGGTCCCAATTTTTTATTTTGAAATATTTTAATGTTTTTATATTTTCTTTATTTGTTTTTGTATTTTGGATATATTTGATCATAGTGTTAGTGAATTAGAGAATATCTCATCCTCATTAGGATTGAAGTAAACATATCCTAGATTTTCCTTGAAATTATGTAATCACATTATAGTTTATTTTATTGTCACTATCTTCTCATTCTTTGTTCCCATTACTTTATTTTAATACCTTTCCTTTTGGTGATTACCTTTGCCATTATGTTGAAACTTGGTTGTATTTTCATAATGTGAGAAAGAGATTGATTGGAAATATTTATTAAGTGTAGATTACATTAGGTATATCCATTTTAATCCTAATTTGAGTGTTTATTAGGTGGTAGAATGTAATATCCATATGTGTGTGTGTGTGTGTGTTGACCATATAGTTCCTTATTGTTGAATCCCAAGTTTTATAAGAATATGAAAATACATACATTTTTGAGTTTTTATTCATTAGTCTATATTTTCTATCGATAATCACTTTATATATAAGTTTTAATGTTCAAATATTATTGTCGAGGTCATTTTTCTTGTTATAGTTACATATTTTGTTTTTGTTGCACTTGATATGGGTGTTTCTTATTGATATTGTATTGCCTTGATAATTCATTCATTATTTTAACTTTGAATATAGTTTTCTAATGGATCATAATGATCTATTTCATGTCCCATGATTCTATGATAACCACAATATTATATGCATTATTAATGTTAAGTAAGTCCCATAGATCAATGTTGAGTAGATGGAATGTGATGATATTATGATCAAGTAACATTTGTAATGTTTTTCTAAGTTTATTATAAAGTTTTTTTTTTTTTTTTTTTTTAAATTTTAAATTTATTTATTTATCTATTTTTTAATGGTATTGGAGTCTTAGTATCTACCATATCCACATTATTTATTGAAATTTATGATTTCTTCTTTGTCCAAGTTATATTCAATTTGACTAGTATATGCACTTAGTGTGATATAGTATTATAGCTATTATTTGCATTTAGAATTTACTTAAGATATATCACTTTTTCCTTTGTCTATGGATAATTATGCCTAAATAATAATATCTAATTTATCCATTTTTTGTATATGAATCATCTATATCAAGATGTGTGAATAGAGTGTGAGATAAATATTCTTTTGAAGGATTAAAGTTTAGCATGTGTAGTTGATCATTTGTCATATTTACCATGTCAATATCTTTTTTTATCACTTTCATAACATTATATAATAATGTCATATTTATATTATCAGTTTATTAGTAAATGAATATCGGAAATAGGTTTCAGTTGTTACATATTAACTTGTTGCTCATTTTTTATAGTTAATTTTTTTGTTATGAGTAGTTCATTATCTTTTTTGTACTTGATTCTCCCATCTCATATATATGAATTTAAGATACTATATTGGGTTTTGATTGATAAAAAAAAGTATGATATTCCATCTATGATTGTTATTGGTCCTTATTATTAGATTAGGTCATCTTGAAATATATGAAATGGTCATCATGTATTGGTTGTGAATAATAATACCCTTCATTTATGTATTTGATACATATGTGTAATTTTGATGGTATTGCTTCCATATTATGTATCCATGGTCACCCTAAAATCAAGTCATAATTTAACTAAGCATAATACATAAATTAATAGGTACCATCTTAAGACCTAGTCTCACACACAATACTATGGTTCCAATTATTTGATGTCACTTATATCAAATCATTTTATTGCTTTGATCCAAAATTTGAATTGTATCCATGTTAATCCTCAATAATTTGAAATAACCCTCATTAAAAAATTTGGAATTACTTTATTAAAGTACAAACAAAACTACATGTAAGGCCCGCTACATAACTTGCAGATGCAATAGATCTTATTTCTTACATGATTGCACCTAGATCCATTTTCTATATAAGAATAATTATGATTTTATTATAAAACACTAGTCCTCATTTACATTATCACCAAGAAAATATAAGTACACCATTAGAATCAACACTATCATTCAAATGATTAATAAGTAATGATTAATTATTACTCCTTCAAGGAGGCCTTCTCAATAAAAAAATACTAAAATGTTGTAGGCATTAAAATAGATGCTACCCAATAATATTACATATCTAAATATTTTTTTTGGGTCCTTGTACCCTAATTCTCCTACTACTAGCATTAAGAATCAACCTCAATTTAAATAAAAAAGATATCATAATAAATTTTTAAGTCAAAGCTTTATAACTAACAAAATAATTCCTATCATTAATTATAAATGATCATTTATTACATAAGAATTAGACCTTTCCTTTTTACATGAAGAGAAAATATATTGAAGGCATATAAATTAGTGATACCAACTAAGATTAGATAGCCTAATCTCTAGTTTTAGGTCCTCACACCCCATAACCTTTTTCATGATTAGGTAAGTATTATTTACTCACAAAAATATAGGATAATAACATCAATGTATTCCTTAATGTTTTTAGATTTTATATTTTTATCTCAATCCATGACTAGCTTATTGATTCATTCCCATTGAAATATTTAATTAATGAAATAACTAAAAAAGAGTGTCTGAATTATCAACTTAGGTCAATGGAGATTTAACTCCACCCATTCATAGTTCAACACAATCATTTATACCCTCCATCCTTAACTTTGTATATAATTTATAAAGTCATTGAAACCAAATCAATTCAATACTTATTATAAAGAACACTACTATGTATGTAGTAGGAATATTCTCATCACAATGCTACCCATTAGGATAATAAGAGCTAGTTTTTGATTATAGTGCCCTTGCATTACATCTTTATTTCCAATTAGTAGCTTAACAACTAGCAACCAAATTTAATAAATTCAAAGGAAAGGTATAAGATAATTAAGGCACAATAGTTTAACAACTTTAATTGATTACAAAACCAATTATTAATCATTGTCTACTTATTTTAGGATAATGAGGCAATGATCCGATCAATAATTATTTTTTCAACTTGTTCTTAAGATTTATATTAAGATCATGTAAACCATCATGATATTTAAGGAATTATTTGCAGAAATTAAATTAAATTAAAATGGCAAATCAACCAAAACCATTATCAAGGGTTTACCCATTTGAAACATATAATGAAACATCATAGATGTTTCCAACAAGGAACATGTATATATAAATAATAAATATCCAATTATGTTTTTCATTGAAATGTAGTGTTGTTAGATCACATACATACACTCAATATTAGTTTACATATTGAAGGTGCCAAATTTTTATAATGAAAATAATACATATTTAAACTGGTATGATTAGTGCTATATCTAAACAATGAAAATATCCTCCTATGAGATTGGCCTTGTATTTCCTTAATGATAACTTTGAAAATAATAATAACATGGATAAATTTTTCATAGTAAAACCAAAGGATAATTGTATGAAGACATAACAAGAGTCTAGATAAACATCTTTGTGGTTGTACATAACTATTGTAGGTGTTTTTTCACTATGACCAATACATTTTTAGTCACCCAAGATAAATTTTACAAGATAAATAAGATCAACAAATCACATCTAATAATTTTTTTAATTAATTCATGCACCACTATAATTCCACCTAAGTAATGCGTATCCTAACATACATATAGGATTCACCTAACATGCTATTGATTCAAGTAAAATAGTTGATTCAACTCAAATTTCAATACACCTCTATACATATTTTTACAAGAAAACAAGAGCCTCTAATTTGGATTAATACTTCAAACCATAAAAAATATACCAAGAATCTCATTAAAAAAAGAGAAAAAAGTAGTTTATTGTTATCAACCAATGTCATTACAACCCTTAAAAGAGTATCAAAGCTTGGTATAATTTCTCATGTCATAACAAATAAATCCATATTTTCATAAATCAAACAAGGTATGAATGTAACTCACTATTTGATATCTAGATACTATAAAGCTACCTCAAGGTACATACTCAACATCATGCTCAATATAAATAGGAATATTATCAACCAATATTACTTACACATGATAGATAATAATACAAGACCCAAGAGCATCTAAGAAAATTAAATACAATGTGTAAGACCGTAATAACATATCCAATAACATACATAAGAAGTTGTTAATTACTAGTATCATCCACAAGAGTTCTACCAATGAAAGCATATAGGAGTGAGAAAACATCAACCATAATAATCAAAACCAACATTCTTAGTCTAATGAACCCATCCATATGGTAGACCTAACCACCCCATCTATTAGATAGATGGTGGATTCAACAACATGGAAATTAAGGAGGTTAAGTTCATAAATAGATATTATAAGACACCAATGAAACTCAAGATAATAGTATAAAAAATGAAATTAACATATATAAATAGAGGATAAAAGCATAATAACTTCAAGCCAAGAAATAAATAAGACAACTTCACATACTAAGAGTTCCACTTGGAAAAGGAAGTCCATACAACTAAATCATGACATAACAACCTAAAATATCCTAATGTTGTTTATTTGAAGACTCATAGAAACAAATAAATTATGGATTCAAATATATAGATCTCAAAATTTCCCAACTAGAACAATATATGTGCTTAATATTTTCCAAGGGGCTCTTTCCAATCATCAATGGAATGATTCAATAATGGGTCCAATAAACAATTAGTTCAAATCAAAATCATGATAATATATCCATCATCTAAGTAATAATATTTAATTTTAAACAATAGTTAGGGTTTACATCATTGGATTTAATAAAATCATAGTAATATGGTTTTGAGATCCTAAAGGAAAAATCCATAAAAAAATTTACCACTTTTATAATGAACCCCCATGACTTCATAATGAACCCCCAATACCATTTCAAGTAAAATAATAGTTCCTTAAAAAGTAAATATAACAAAAAATTCTACAAGTTTCATTTTGAAAATAATGTGGAATGGATAGAGGGATCAAGTTGCCCTTATTAGGGTTTTAAACTACATATTCATTCCAAAAAAATCTAAAAGAAATCATCCGAGTCAAATTCCAAACACCTCAAGGAGCCAAAAACCATGTAAAGAGAACACATATAATAATTTAAAATAATGATGGTGGTACTAAGATATGAAACATCCTAATAACCATATATAGGTTTTTGGTAAATTTGAATAGGCATAATGGGTATATTTAACCATTTTTAAGGTTGAGGGAAGAATATTGAATTCATGTACATGAAAATAGAAACCATCACTACCTTGTTCAAACCCTAATGAAATAATAACATTAAAATTTTGTTCTTTCCTTTTTAATATAGACATAGATTCATGCATAGATCACACCTAGGTGTCAAATTGTTAAGGATAAAACTTATAGGATTTAAAAATAAAAACCCACTAAATCAAATAATAATATTACTATATTTTGGGTTCATCATTAAGTCCCATGACTTCATAATGAACCCCCAATCTCTTATAAACTATTCATGCCCTGTAAATCCTAAAACAAGCACCAAGGAATTTGAATTTTTCAAAGGAGAAAACCCATTACTAGTAATTATGCAGGTGGTCATGGAGAGAATTATTTTTATTGAGGCTTCACTCCTAGCTCTCCTCTCCCCTTTCTCACCATCATCAACTTCCCAAAACCCCAACATTCCTTTCCACCACTTGATAGGATCACATGGGATCTTCATCAAGATCTTTCAATAAAATGTCAATCATACTTGAGGTTTGATCCAACAACCAAATAAAATTAATTCACCATAATCCCAATAAAACACATGACTGGAGAGGACCTAAAACTTTGGGCCATCATGTCTAAAATGATAAACAATGTCAATTGCATGCATCATACCTTAAATTATTACAACCATGGTAGGTGGTCAGTCCTAGTTAAAGTCCTTCATGGGGTTAAAATCAAGGTATAAGTGGAAGTCTAAAGACATCCCATGACTTCATAATCACTATCCTCGTAAAGGCTCCACATATGTAGGGTCTAATTAGCCAAGTCTTCAAACAAGGAAGACACCCCCAAAATGACCAAATTCAATCAAATAAAATAAGTAAAACATCAAATCCCAAGAAATAATGGGAAATAATCATGACACCCCATTATGTTCATAATTTATGGTAGTTAAGTCTTGATCAATACTTTACCAATCCCAAAATATCCTAAACAATGTTAAAATACAAGTACAAACTTGATAGAGACAAGAATTGACAACCTAGATAATCAATAAATGATAACAAGAATGGAGCACACAAGGATTATAACACTATAATCAAGGCATAAAACAAAATATAAAATTTTCACATACAAAATACATCAAGTTGAATCCCACATGACACCACTAAAGTTAACATAATCAAAAGATGAACAAAATAAAAGACCAAAATATAAATAATGAAGTCAAACTAATAATGATAGAAAGAATAATATTAATTAATGGCTTTAGAATCATTTTTTTAACAATTTTAGCTATCATAATCACACACCACTGATACTAGCTCATTATCATGTCCCTGCATTCACCAAAATGAGACATCAATAGTATATAGATTATACACACACACACACACACATACACACATACATATATATATATATATATATATATGTATGTATATATGTATATATATATATATGTATGTATGTATATATATACATATATATATATATATATACATATGTATACATATATATATACATACATATATATATATATATACATATATACATACATACACATATATATATATACATACATATATATACATATACATATATATACATATATACATATACATATATATACATATATATATATATATATACATATATATATATATACATATATATATATATATACATACATATATATATATATATACATACACACACACACACACACACACACACACACACACACACACACACACACACACACACACACACACACACATATATATACATACATATATATATGTATACACATAGACACACACACACACACACACACAAATATATATATATGTCAATTAATAATAAATTCTAAATTGAATAGAATATAAGTGTGATATAATTGAATCAAGCATGATCATATATAATAATAATGATCCTAAATCCTATCCAAATTCAAATTAATGGGTTTTCTTATAAACTATTCAAACAATATGTATAAATCATATCCAAATTCAAACAAGCACCAAGGAATTTGAATTTTTCAAAGGAGAAAACCCATTACTAGTTGATGGGATAACCCTTATGATACATTTTATTTTTCAAAAAATAGTTATTATTGGGATCAAGTAGTTTTGACCAAATGAATCAATATCACCTTGTAGTACTGACAAAGTCTAGCAGAAACAAACTATCTATAGGAAGACTAAATTGATATTATAGATATGTTTTTGTAAGATATTTATTAGGTTTGAAATATATAATGAGGTTAACATAGGTGTATAACAAGAGAATGTAAGGGTTTTACTCATAATATATCATGCAAGTGTGAGATAATGGTGGATTAGGATCTTGTTTTATTGCTCAAGTCACGTGTTAAATGTGTGTCAAGCTTTCATTTACTGAATAACCTATATTAGTATGTAAAAATACCCCTATTTTATTATAATAATGATATTTATAGAGTAAAATGATAAAATGTACCTGATCATGTACAACACACTTTGTATTTGGTATGAAGCTAAAATTGTTCAAGTCACTCAATAGAAAAACCTAAAATAATTTTTAGTTAGTGTCCATAGATTGAATATTATAATCTACACATATATTTTTTTAAATTGAAATAACAAGGGTTAAAGTAAAATTTTGTGTTAGTGAAAACTATGTTTTCCTTGAAACTTGTTGGAGACAATGCTTCTTTATGAAGTATTTAAAAGTTTGTGATTATTTGGTGAAGCACATAGACAACTGGGGTGACTATGCCCCAAATTCATATAACTATGTTAGATCTTAGGTTTTGTAAATGTGTATCCCAAAATTCATAAATTTAGGGATAAGTATGCAATGTACTAACCCAAATAACTACATAGGTAAAATAGAAAACCATCAATCTAGGTTCACTCAAACAAAAATAATCAACCATTGAAAATGGTTTATAGATTCAATTATAGAGTTTCACTCATTCTCACTAAATTTATCTGCATGAAAGGGAATGACAAATTTTCATACTCCAATGTTTAACACAATTTTGATTGTGTAGTTTCACATAATGTAAAATAGAGAGATAAATGACCAAAACATAAATAAAAATACTAATTCCCCCATCATTAACATAAATATTAAGTGTAATGACAACTATTTTCCATTAATATATAAAATATGTTGTTGTGTATGTGTGTATGAACCAATATCATGCCCCCTAAATATTAAAATGTGTATATGTACATGAAAAAGTAACATGTTCCTTTAATCAATGGAAAAAAAATATAATTTTATACATCTATATGTTGAATTTGAGAACTTATATCTCAAATGTATGTGTATGTGGAAACAATAATTCATGTTCCTAAAACTTTCTGCATATGCCCATTCATATGTATCTAAGTGTGTATGGATATGTACTAAAGTGTTTGTAAAGTGAGTGTATATACAAGTCATTCTATATATAAATGTGCCACTACCTATCATGTATTTGAACCATATAACATTTAAACTATTATGAATCTCTTAAAAATTTACTATGATCTTATTCTATACTCATAAAGGATTATGTATATATGATAAGTACAATATAATTCCTTATTTTTGGGATGAGGTATGTATATTATAAATTATTCATATACAAATAAGAATCGACTATATCATGTCATGTATACAAATATAATCATGTGAACATGTGATAATTTTCCATCATATTAATGTATATATTGATTAGGGTATGTATGTAACATATGTAATTTAAGTGTCATATCTAGATATATGTATCAATGAAATACTCAAAAAAAGTGTAAATAAATAATAATATACAATAAAATTTCATGATAATGATCATGGCACCACTCAATGTCAACAAGATCAATTAATCACAACAAGCTCACATGGTAATGAAACACACAAAGCCAAGGTTTAAATATAAAGGACATAAAAATTCAATAAAAACATGGTGAAAGGCATCACACACAAAGGCCATATAAATGTCACAAATAAAGGACATAAAATATTTCACTCCAAAAAAGGCCAAATACCACACATAATAACCAAACATAAAGTATCCTATCATGTAATATAATAACAAAATCAATGGAACATATAACAAGTAACTAGTATACACCATCTATATGTATTTATGTCAGACCATAATAAAGTAACTTATCCATGTATAAAAATGTATAATATTAATAACAAAAAATGCATTTTTAGGTGATATAATTCTCTCGACATGGTGAAAATTTCACAGAAAGATATAAACTATAATAGTGAAACTTGTGGAATAATATGCCCTTAGTGTTGATATAGTTATTGGTTGAGGAAAGTACAACATATTTGTGTCCATGTGTAACCTATATGTCATTAATACCACTCATATACTATGAAATTCATGTGTGTATGAAAATAATATGCCATATACCATACATGTGAAAAATAAAATATGTAAATAGTGTAATCTAGCAATCATGTCATGCTCAGGTCTTGATTTTGGATTATTTCAATATTTTGAATGTTTTTGTTTGTTATGAATATATATATATATATATATACATATATATATATATATATACATATATATATATATATATATATATATATATATATATATATATATATATATATATATATATATATATATATATATATATATATAAATATTTTGAATATTTATAATTTGGAAAGGCTAAAAAATGATCACATTACTTAGAGGATCATAAAAATGCCTATATTAGATAATGGATGGGCCCTGTGATATGGAAGGGAAGTACCACCTTATGAGTGGGTGGGATCTAATAAGGAGTCATGTGTAGTGACATATATTATGATTAGTGATCATAATTTTTGATATATAATGGGTTTATATATATTGATAAGGAGTTTTTAGGGTTTAATGTATTTTATGAAGATGTCTTTGTGCATGTTTTTAGTGTGAAACATGCAAAACATTTTTTTGTGATTATTTAATATGTGTATCAACCAATTTTAGTGGTGGTGAAAATGTAGGAGATACCACTGGATGTAGAGGATACTCATCGTACTCCTAGAAATGTGACTACTCTATTTTAGTTTATGTACTTTATGCATTAGTGTATTGTAAATGGTATTAATAAAAATATTTTCATCCAATAACATTCATACAACATGTAAAATAACCATTTAAATAATATAAACAAGAATGTTATGGCTAATATGGATGAACCTATTGAAATAGGTAATATATGCATTCCAAGGTATTATGTTTCTATCCATATAATCCCTTAACTTATTTTGATGTATAATTTAAATCATGTCATGTGTACCCAAAGGAATGGAGAAGCATCATCATGAAAATTTTATAACTCAAACAAATTTTAATAATGACATTGTGTATAGGTTATTAATTACTATAGGCTCATATGAAGAGTGCACGAACATCTAAATTTTCATCAATTATCTCATTGTGATCAAATGGAATCATAGGTTATTGACGTGAAGTGTCAATAAGTGTACTGATAATAACATTTACTAGATGATAATACATTTCCATGGAGTATACATGTTATATACATGATGTACCTCTAAATTATCCTTAGGTAGTGTTGTCTCATGTTTAGGAAAAGGATGAATGAAGATATTATTATTATTTATTTATGTTGTATTCTAGTTAATTTAGTTAGTTTTTAGGTTACAACACTAAATTAAATGTAATATTTCCTCATTATTTTTATCATTTAGTTTATCCTTATAACCTAGTTTTCTTTTAAACTTCATTTTTGAAGTAGTTGTAGGAGTGGATATATACTTTAGTTTTGTCAAAGCTATTAACTTGAATTCTTTTCCCCTCATTGTGTGACATAACTCATCAAATGGTTTGGATCTCTTGGATATAATTAAATTATGGAGTAGTTATAACAAATTTGGTTTTAATATATAACAATTCATTATCATCCATAAAAAAATCACCTTGTCTATCATTTCCTTGTACCAAAGTACATAGTCACTTATTGGCTCATTAGACCATTATTTTAGTTTAGAAAATTATGTGTAGGATAGTTTGTCATCAATGTTGATGTTAAAATGTACTAATATTTGGTCAGACAATGGGGTTGAATGCTATTATGGACTGGATAATGAGATCATAAAACCATCACAATGCATAATCATTGAGACATATTGGAAATAGTTTGGTTAAATTTTTTATATTATGTGCATAGTTCAAACATGTTGCATGGAATGATATAAGGTGTTGGTTAGAATCACATTAAATTTTGTATAATGTGATCTTTGAAGATAATAATATTTTTGGTAAAGTATAAGTTGATATATTAGGTGATTATGGGTTATGGATAAAATCATGTGAATCCATGCAATAAATAGCTCTCGATGCACCTTGCTCTAATTATAAAATCTTGGCATGTAGATATGTAGTAATCTACTCAAAGGAATGTACATCAGGTGAGGTTGGTGATGGAACATTCATAGTCATCATGGGAGAGGTTAAATTTAACCATGTAGGAATATATATGTAAATCTACAGGAGCCCTTGTGCTTCCACCAAATTTTGGGTGGATGCCACTTAGGTTACTATAGATTTAGACATAGGTCTAAATATACGATGTGAAATCTTGGGCCAAGTTTTTTTGTCATCTCTTCCTAGATATAGTATTGCATAACTTAATGTGGATTCCTATTAATATATTCAATGAACTTTTTATCATCTATGACATCTAGCTAATCTATATGATTTTTATTATCAGTCTCAATATTAATGATAAGTCCATCAACAAGGTTGATAGGATATGTTTCCTAATCCATAGTATCTATAAATATAGAGGTTGTACATTCCCTTAATTTTCATATAGTGTTAACAATGGGAATCTCATATTTGATGTTTTAATAATAAGATTTTTGGAAAGCTTGGGATTGTTCATTGGTAATTTTATCCTTATTAGTGAATTTATATTTGATCCTTGTTACATATTTTATTACATTATTGATAAAAATTAGATAAGTTATCCATGTATAAAAATATTAAAAGAGTAACTTAATTTCTTTTGTAAACCAATAATGTTAATTTAACATGGCCATGATTAATGTGTATTTCAAGAGAATAATAAAAAAATAAGCTTGAAAGTTTTACAAAAAAGATCAAATATGAAACTATAGAAGGATGAAACCCTAATGAATATATATATATATATATATATATATATATATATATATATATCCAAGGAGAGAATATAATTTTTGTATGGAAACATAAAATTAAATAAATCAAATCTTGTGACAATAAATCTCATAAATATTGGAGTGCTTAAACCCTAATTAAAGCAAGGATTTTTCACTATTTGATATGTGTATGGGTTCACCAATATTTTTCACCTTAATTTGGATTAATGTTTAAGATAAATATAATTAATTTGTAACTTTGAAATGTAATTTAGATATTAATATATAAAATTAAAGCATATATTTGAATGCCATATATTGAGATTGGTTGTATTGATTTGGCAAGTGCCATACTATAAATATAATTTACAATAAAGGGACGAGTAATTATATTTTATAGCTAGATATCTAACCATGACTATATTCCCCAAGTGAAAATTAGGATAAAGTTTTACCATGGTTTTTTTTGGTTATGTAACATATTCTCTTTCTATATAGGGTCGGTTATACTAGATAGGGGTGGTATCATCATTTTATAGTGACCTATGTAGAATTAAGGAACAATGACTATACAATCACTTGTACCTATATTTTATTTCTCTATATTATTTATACTAAAAATTGATTACACATTCAAATCCATAAATTAATATCCTTTTCTAAAAAATCCTAGGTGTGCTTTGAGGGCTCAAAACATGCAAAAATGAGAAAATTTTAATGAGCTAAGCTAGCCTCAATCGCCCTTGTTTTATTAATGACCATCACCTATTTATGTTATTCTCTAAAGAGGGAAATCAAACAACATGTAGTTATCTTACATAGTGTGATTATGCAATTGTGATCCTTTACTATACTAAGTAGTCAATGATACATCTTAGATACATAACAATGTTTACTTTAACTTTGATTTTGTGTTCTTCAAACATGGCTTGTGACTAATCCTAGTGATATGTTTATAATTTGGGAAAAATAGGGAATATTTTCCCAATGTGAAATAGTGTATATATGTATTTTAGATAAGTTACCCAAGTCTTTTTTGTATGAGACCTTGATTTGTTTATATACGGATTCAATTAAATATTTTATCATGCCATCAACATTATTGGTTGATGAACTAATTATAAAGATACATTTTATTTTTAAAAACATTTATTTATGGGAGGGGGTTGGTTTCTTCAAGATCATTTAGTATCGACTAGTGGCACTAATCAGGTTTGGTGGATCTAACTTGTTATAGGTGGATTGAAATAAGATCTTGGATAAGTTTTTTTATAATATTTAACATTTTTTAAATATTTAGTGAGGTTATTGTAAATGTGTAACAATATAATAAAATGATTTAACTCATAGATAACATGTACGTATGATAAAATTACATCTTAGGTATTGCTTGAGTGCTCAAGTAATGTGTGTTAAATTTGTGTCAAGCTTATCATGTTCAAGTACTAAAGAACTAATTTTAGTAACTAAACTACTAACACATGTTTCACCAAGTTGATTTTTACTTTAACTTTAATGAATAATGACATATTTTTCTATATCTTATTGTGTAGGTAAATATTCTTTATCGAAGGTGATGAATTTGTGATTATCCTTCAATGCATTTATAATAAAGGAAAATGGTGTAGGTTTTATATCATGAGGAAGAGTTTTTTATTTCAATTCCTTATATAAAATAACTTTTTATACCATTGATCGCTTGAGTAAATCCAAGATATAAAATTTAACATTAATATTATTTAGTTGATCGATGGTGTTATAACCTTTGAGTTTATAATTTGTTTCATAATAGGTGGAATGGGTTGAAGAGGAACATGTTGACTAACTTCATTCTTCCATAAATTATGGGTCAAACTACCTTTTATAGTGCTAATAAAATAAACTATGAAATCTAAAATAAGTCATGGACAAATAAATGGAGTAACATGGTAGCTGATACAACCTTGAAGTCTAAAGGGAGGAGGAATAAAGTATTCATACATGACCATCATATAGTGGTAAAAAATGGTAACTCAGAATGGATTTTGAAACTATATGAATGGATAAAGGCTTAGGATAACTCATTTTTAATTTTAGCCTTATTTATATTCTTAGATTTGATCCATTTGACACATTTTATTACATAATTGATCATAATAAGATACATTATCCATCTAAAAAAATGTAAAAAGAGTAAATTATCACCTTATGTTAACAAAAAAAATATTCATTATGGCCATGATTAATGTGTATTATTAGGGAATAATTAGAAAATATTTTTGAAAATAAAACCCCAAGACTAAAATATGAAACCATAGAAGGATGACACCCTATAGAATGCCTAGGGTTTGGCATAGTTTGATATGTGTATAAGTTCACATACATGTTTTACCTTAATTTGGATTAATGAAATCAATAATCACCCTAATAGGATAGAAAATTGATATTTATTTTAGATATTAAGGTATGGCATTCAAGAATACATCTAAATATAAAATATTAAACCTGGTTGCAATGATTTGACAAGTGGCATATTCTAAATAAAGTAATTAAAATCATGGATGAGTACTTAAATTTTTGGTTAAATTTATGAATATATTTCTATTATAAAATTGGAAATCATACTAAATAAAATCACCTTTACATATCTCTATAAGCCTTTTTATGTGTCATCCCAAACACTATTAATGCACATAATTCTAGAAATCAATTCCATTCATCTTGGAACCTTATGTGTGATTTTAAGGGATATAAAATTGATTTTTTTGGAAGTGTATTGGGATAATATTCCCCAAAATTACCCCAATTTGGTGTTTCATAATTTCCTATGTATCTAATAATCTAAGGAGGAAAATTAAAGAAACACATAGTTCTCCATGTAGTGTGATTGTACAATTATTTTCCTTTAGTATATGTATGAAACTAATGATTTGGATTTTATACTTGAATAATTTTTAATTTAAATGGATATTATATGCTTCAGACTTGGATTTTTAATTCACCTAGTGATACTTTTAGTTTTTTTGAAAAATAGGGAAAATTAATAAAGGGATTGGAACATATCTGGTACACATCTACACACTATAACACATTGATAACATTTTCATATATATATATATATATATATATATAATTACAATTAGGAAATTAATTTTTCCACTAACATGCTATAAAAATGTCCAATCCTAAGGAAAGTTTTGATTTTTAAAATTAGTTTTTGTTGAGAGAGGGTTTATTCTAACCAAATTGGGTAAATATTGATTAGTGATGCTAACCAAAACTGATGAAACATATACAAATAAAATGAAATAAAGGTCTATATGTTTATGTGTTGGATATTAATTATACTTTAAATATATAATTAGGTACCTTTAGGTGTGTAAAACTAAAATAGAAAGGTCAAATTCATAAGGTAGTATGTAAGTGTGAGAGAATAGAATATTAGGACCTTGTTTGTGTACTCAATTCTACATGGTAAATGTATTTCAAGTTTTCCATTGTCAAGTACCAAATACTATATTTTATTATATACACTAAAATTTTTCACATGTTCTTCAAAACATTACCTCATAATATTTCCATCCCCTATAATAATCAACACACTATATATATACCAAATATATCTTACAGACCATCTTCATACACTAAATTACTGCAACTTCCACCATCGACCTGAAAATTATAAAACATAATTTTTTTTTATCATAGGATATTGTAAAAATTTTTCTCCTTTAGAATTTTAATTATTATTATAAAACTTAAATGTTCTCATTTCTATTAAAATATTTATTTGTTCCAATTCCTCTATGTGCATGGGATATGATACAAAATCCACAAATTTTTATGCAATTTTCACACTATCATCATTCTTCCTTTTAAATTCACATTGACCATGATGGAACTCAAAATAAAAATACAAAAGTTTCAAAAATATATTGTACATCCCATTTAATTTTATTCGTCTTCATTGTCCAAATCATCTCCTTCCTCTTTCATAGGTATCTCTTCACCTTACTTGGTAATTTAGAACTTGAGAAGCGACTACTCCTTTCTTCCTCTATTGGATATATTTAGGTGATGAATAGAATATAATACTACTAAACATCCTTTTCAAACTTTTTTTCACTTTATACCCTTCTAAAAATATTTGTTTCTAATCTTAAATCATATTATTATTTTTTCCCATTGTATGAATTTTCAACCACCTAACTTCATATTGAATATTAAGTATATCCAAATTATATATCTTGTTACCTTATCCTAGGACATTTTAGTATGACCATCAGAAATTTTGATCTTTTATAATTCATTTTCATACTCATTCTCACTCACCTCCTTTTGCCTTAAGTTTTAGATCCTCTAAAATAAATCCAAATGATAATATTTAGGAAAAAATTTTCCTTTGAACTTTTTAGCCATAATCTTCCAATAGGTAATATATTCCACACCCATTCATTCCTCTCTTTGTGTACCTCCTTCCATAATAGGAATACATGACCTTTAAACTTTGTTTGAGTCACCTTCACATTCCTTTGGTTATCCATTAATTAAAGTAAAAATACTCTAGCCAATCAATTATCTCATTGGGGTTAATAATTTCCTACAAATATTGTAACTTCAATCTTGGATCCTCTCCTAATCCTTGAAATGGATATGTAAATCATATATTATCCTTCATATAAATTCTCAATTTATACTCTTACATATTCTACTCATAAATTTTAATTTTTTAGATCACTCACATCACCCCTTGCAACAAATCCCATTCTTCTATCTTTTTCAACAATAGATAATCTTATCTGCATAAACCTCAACATCTCTACAATCTCATCTAACCTTATTTATAAATTGATATATAGTGATTCATCTCTTCCCACTCTTATTTGAGGCATAAAAAATATCTCTCAAATCTAAATTACTATTAAAATATCTTATTTTAAACATTAAATAGGACATCCACTCCTCTAGACCACCTTTCACCACTTTTTTTCTTTTCCTGCCTTCACAAGATGGAGAAAAATAAAATATCCCTTATATTAGAGATATTACCTTTCAATAATACCAATTTATGCAACCAAGGATAGGTTTACAATTATGGATAACCTTTTCCTCCAAACTTCCACTAAATGCACACAAAAAATATAGGACTATAAATTAAAACACATAAATCTATTGATATTTAAGGAGATGTAAATATTACATATGCATACACACCCAGTTAGTCCTTATATTTATTACATAAAATGTGATAATAATACACAAATCTTTACTATAGTGAACACTACTCTGTGTTCCACTAAATTTTTTCCTTAAGATCCTACACTTACTTGGAAAATATCCTCTAACTTGAGTCTTCATGTTCACAAACCTTCCCTTATATTTTATGCCTTGTGGAGTGATCCTTAGGATACTTTACCATTTTTAAAATACTTGAAATATATAATATATATTGGGAAAATACTAGGCATTTAAAAAAAATTGGTAATACTTACACTTCATAAATATCCATGGTAACATAACCACCCCTACAGTTTCAAAATTGCTATTTAATTTAGACTTGTGTTAACTAGTGATTTTTTAATGAAATAGAAATCAATTTTTATTATGACCTAAAATTTATCCTTGATCCTTCCATGAGACTATTTAAAAGTGAAAAATTCATGATAAGTTTCCTTTTACTATCAAAATTTCTCAAATGTATAAGATACATTTTGGGTGATGCAATATGTATTGACTAACTGAGTGATCTTTGATAATTAGGTATATGATAATTTACATATATTCATACATTTATTATTATACACATATGGAGTATCCATATCATAAGTAGTGTATATGTCAGAGGTAAGGGTTATTATTATTGTATCATATTAAAAACATATCTTATTATAGGGTTGTGGAGGTTCCCCTTTGAAGTGGATCAAAATATATTCCCAATATTATGCTATGTTATCAGTCATTTGTGTCTATCTATTTTATCATGTTCATATTATTAAAATTTATTATTTTTTATTTACCATTTATATTTATTT
Organism: Torreya grandis; assembly: GCA_037957365.1. NCBI lineage: Eukaryota > Viridiplantae > Streptophyta > Pinopsida > Cupressales > Taxaceae > Torreya > Torreya grandis. The sequence goes on along the minus strand of JARHVA010006488.1, from coordinate 102,389 downwards.
GCATCCATTAGTACGAATTTTATTTATTTATCCAAGTAATTTCCTTGCATCTAGTTTTATTATGCATTTGATTATTTTTTATTAGGTATGAAAGTAAAATATATAAATTTTGATCTATATATAATTTAATATTTTTTTACACTATAATTTTTTTATTTTTTTAAAAACATAAATATATGTTCACTTTTGGTGAATATAATATTCATTACATTCATCTCAACAAGATGATCACAATGGTATAAGCTTTTGTCAAGCCCAATCTTTAGTATTTTTACCCTTGGAAAATATAACATAAATTGGGATCATCTTTATGATATTATTTTTATGTTATAAGCCCCAAGTTATTATTTTTACCTCTAGTTAACCATAAACCATAAAACCTAAACCCTAAACCCTAAACCCTAAACCTTAAATATTAGAATATAAACCATATACCTTGAACCTTCAATTATAAATGCTTAACCCTAAACTATAAATCTTGAAACCTAAGTTATGAACCTTAATTCCTAATGCATTTTATTAGTGGGAATCAACACTATGGGATGAGGTAAGGGTTACATCACTCTAGGAAACACTCCTAGTAAAGAATATATGGAGTCAAAAACATGAATCACTTAATATTTTGTTATATATTTGTATTTTATAGATAAAAGAGTGATCTAAATTAATTGAAATATATAATAAAATATATCCAATAAAATATATTTGTAGCAAATTAGGCAAAAATTGGAGATCACATACATATTCAATTAACTTATGGCCTACAACATAATCTAAAAACAAAAACATAGTTGACCAATGCACAATCTAACCATAATAGATCTTATGGTCATCAAAATCTAAATTAAATTATAATATAACCTCAATCATCAACTAGTTATAAATTAAAGACTTAAAACATGCTACTAAAAGTGGAAATGTGTAAGTTTAATGGGACTGGTCATTTGGATTAACCAAATGGATAAAAAATTTAATGTACATAGAATCCCATGTAGATATAAGTTTATAATGGAATTATTATATTTTTATTATGAAAATTTAATTAGTATCTATGGTTATGTGCTCAAAATAATAAGAAAATTATTAATTTAACCTAGTCTATTTTTAACTAAGGAATTGAATACGCAATATAACAATAATTGATGAAGAATTGTTTTAGAGAGTTAAAAAAATTATGACATAAAATATTGATCAAGTATGAAATTCAAAAAAAATATAATCTATCCTTATCAGTGGAGATGTTCTTAGATGAAAATTTGAATATCATGTCTCTTTGGGGAATCAAGGATCACATCCAATATGATGTATGCATGTTAAATCCACTCACTATATTTAAATTTTTTTATAATGGAATGTATCTTAGAGGAAATAACATTAGCCATCAAAAGGGAGGCATCCAAAGGCATAGGATATTGAATCACTCTAGTGACATCATTCCATCATCATGTCTAAGTTAATCCTCAAACTTTTGAAGAGAAAATGGAAAAGGGATATGTTTTAATCATGAAAAAATACCATCAAGGAAATAAATGTGTTGAAAATAAGTTATTTTACATTTAAATCACCAATGGAAAAAAATAGGATGAAGAATAGAATTATAGTTTTTTTATGGACCAGATGAGGAGTCTTTATATACCTAATAATATATTTCTTTACATGAACTTCTGGACATTAACATTCCACACACCCTCAAGATAGTGGGTTTACTAAATATATTGAGGGTGAAAGTATTGGTTGACCTAGGAAGTGCTCACAAATTCATAAGAAATAAGTTAATTGCTCACTTTTATAGATGGTGGTATAGTCAATTATACATGTAAATCCCATAGTATAAATTCACCATGGGTGACTACATTATATATTTCTTTATTTTTTCCATTCACATACACATATAAGACATTGTGTTAGGATTACAATGGCTCACTACCTTTGGAATGATTGAATTGAATTCCCATGTCATGAATTTTCACTTAAATGGAATGAAATTTTAAATTACATGGGATATTTAAAAACTCTCCATATTTGGTTAACCCTCATCAAATGTAGTATATTCTTAAAAAGGGACCAAAAGGGGGTTTTTCACTTTTTTTCACTAAAGGAATAATCAAAAAATCTTCCTAAAATGCCACATCCATAAAAAGTCCTAAATAGGAACTAAATAAATTTTATAGATATTCTCAAATGACTACTATAAATAAGGTGTAATGATCATTCCCTTCAATTGGTACTATATTTTTAACCACCCAACATCAAATATTATAGGTACCCACACTTATAAAAAAGTTATATTGATGAGATGGTAAATGAAGGAGGGTATTCTATAATATATTCAAAGTGTTTTTTCCCCTGCAGTAGTGATGGTGCATAACAAAGATAAAACCTATCACATGTATAAAATAAAATTAAATAAAAAAACACCATCAAATATGAGTTTCCAATTCTAGAAATGGATGATTTTTTAGATGAGTTACATGGTGTTGTATCCTTTATGAAACTTGATCTTCACTAAGGTTATCATAAAAATATAACTAGAGATGAGGATATTTGTAATATAAGTTTATGAACACATGTGGAATACTATGAATTTTTGATGATTCCTTTGGCCTCTTAAATGCACCATCTACATTTCATATTTGATGAAATTCATATTTTGTCCATTTAAAAGTATTTTTTCTTGGTGTTTTTTTCTGACATCTTAATATACCAAAAAACATGTGAAGAACATTTTCAATGTTTGAATTAGGTTTTGTAAACTTTGGAACAAAATTAACTTTATGTGAAACATTCCAAGTGTAATTTTGGATCTAAGGAGGTGAAGTACATGGTTCATATTGTTTTTAATGAATGCATAAAAGTGAAACCTCTCAAGATAAAGGCCATGAATGAATGAAAAATTCCTATAACCCTCATGAACCTAAAGGGATTCTTAAGGATAATCGATTACTATCATTAATATATAGAAACATATGTCAAAATAATGACATTGCTCATACATTTATGAATATTTAATCCTACAATTGGAATGAGATATATAACAAAGAATTTAAGAAGCTAAAAGATGTCATATCTACCACTTTAGTTCTAGCTAACCAATATTTGTCTAATATTAGAATTTTTGAATGTGACGCTTCTTCAAATTCAATGGGGAATTGTACTCATGCAAGAAGGATTCTCTGTTGCATTTAAATTTTGAAAACTCAATGGTAATATTTTTCTAAATCACATTTTTTATAAGAAAATGATGGATATATTTTATATATTCAAATAATGGAGACCATATTATATGAGAAGGGACTTTAAGGTAAATACAAGTCATGGTAGTCTAAAATAATTCTTAGAATAAAGGTTATCACTATAATAAAAAAAATAGTTCATAAATATTTTGGGGTATGACATTTAGATCATATACAATATTTTTTTTGAAAATGTGGTGGTTGATGTTAATCTCTGCATAACCCTTATGCAACCAAGCTCACTCCTAATTTTCTCTATTGTGTATCACATGCACCTCTCACCCAATCTTGAGCACGCATTTTAAATAAGTATTATCACAACCTTCCACAAAAATTATGTTCTAGATCATATACTCTTACATGCTAATCACCCCAAATCATAGATTGTGTATTTTTTAATTCATTTCATAGTGCTAAGTCTTTCCCTAACTTTTATGTACTCTATGCCTCAAAATTTCATGCCAAGTCCTACACATACTTACTAAGTACCATGAATTATATGACCTACATGACCTACACTCCCATGCTAAGTCATTTTATTACTCATTGACTTTCGTGCTTGTCATATTGCATAACCTTGGGTGACTCATAGTCCCATGTACCTAGTTGGTCTCCACTCATGGATTGTCAACTTATTGGGCCCCATAACACATCCACATGTTGACCTACCTTAGCCATGTGATCCATGTAGTCAACCTACCATTTCCACCAAAAGGAGATCCTAGATTCAGATTTAAATGGTTGACAACTTAGACATTAACTGATCTAACCATTACCAACTACCACACCTAATAGAATTAGAGCACTATGAATATCTTCTTTGGTAACTGAATAATATTTATGAATATTCTTGTATTTTATACTATAAATATGTAACATATGTGTCTTATTCAAAGATGCTTAATCAATGTTTACATCCATACCTATTTTATTTCCCAAAATCATAACATCATTAACTTACTCTATATATCTACATGATATACACATAATGTTAATATTGTACTCTATATTCTTTTCACTATTATTTACTAATGAATAGAAGTTGAATTTCCTACAAGTAAATAATTATGCCCCATTAAATGTGTTTTGTTTGTTACTTTTGAATATTACACTATGCATTCACTCTACATATCCATAACTTGACTGTCTCCCATGTACCTTGGTCTTAGGACCCATGGCATAGATCAACTAGTATTAGAGCTAAGCTCTATTGCATTTTATATGATTATAACCAAAAGAGAACAATAAGAGAGAGAAGTTTTATTATTTTATTCTATTTTAGAGACTCCATTCAAACACCATAGTAAAAACAAGATGGTTGATGCTTGAAATTAACCTAAGGCAACCACATAAATCTAAAAGCTCATTGCTAATTCTTTGGAGGCATAATACTCTAAATTTTTTGGTTAGTTATATGATTTAATGATAAAAATAAACCTGGCATCCTCCTCTTCATATCATCAACACGTTCTACCATAGTTTTAGGAATAAACCCCCTTCAAAGCATAGGTCAATCTTGACATCCATTTATTGGAAGGTAATATTGATGCCAAAGAATTAGATTCCTATATTCAATATCTCAAGGCATATATACTAGTCAAATATTTTATATATAATGATAAAATCACCTTCACAATATTAAATATGTCCATTTCAATTATCAACCAGTGGGAAAATTTTAGTGCATAACATGCAAAAGAATGCATTCCAATTGAATCTTGGAAATTTTTTGTTGATACACTAAAGGAATAATAATACCCTCCTTGACACTTTAAATATGAATAAATTAAGTTTTAATAATTTTTATAGTGCAATGGAAGACTACACTAACATTTTCCATGACTTCTCTACATGCCTGCAAGAGAACTCGAGTAAACAAAATAGGGTGTTGTAGTACGTTAGTGGACACTCACCTTTTCTTCATGAGAATATGGAATTATTGAATTTTAACACATTGAGACAAGCATATCATAATTATTACAAGATTTAATCCAAGGTAAATATGAAGTAACATGCCAACCCTTCATCTAATTTAATTTTTAAGGCCTTTCCATAACACAAATTGACATCATATACTTCCACGTCAAAGCAAAAAAACTTTTATCACAAGAATGCCTAGCCCCAAAAGACTATGTAACACTCAAAGGATATAAAAACTTTTACTTTAGATAAAGGCAATAATACGTCTGGTGACAAGTGGTGCCATCACTATTACTCAACCACCTAAGATGACTCTGAATGTTGTGTATATTAGTCCCTACTCATGCAATCTACATCAATACCTCTATCAATGCACGTCACTTATGTAGATGCCTCTTATCTAAGTACTAGATCCATTATGATAAAAATATTTGAGGAACATGAACATGTATTCCACACCAATTTATAGGTAAAGGCTTAGCCTATCCACATCATCATCGTTAATGGTATCCATAAGAATATAATTATTCAATCTAATACATAGTGCCTTGGTCTTACCTCAACTATGCACCCTAAGCCTTATTCTCTTGGATGGTTAAAATAGGGGAAAGATATATGGGTTTAAAAATTATTTAATTTTCAATACAAGTTAAAAATGATGGAGGATAAAATCACTTATGAAATTAAACCTATAGAGGTTTGTGAAATTTTACTAGGAATACTATATTTTTTTAACTATGATGTTACATATCAAGCCAAGCCATAATAGTGGGTTATCCACATGAAAGATCACTTCTATAAACTCTTTGAATTATTACCCTCAATGAAATTCACCTTGGTATCATCTAGAAAATGTCACAAGATCATATCACACATGTAAATTTTTTTTTACTCATGGTTCAACCTGACACACATACATAGTCAAAAATGATGAAGCACACCTTGGTAACATGTAGTGCTCTCACATTGTCATAACAATAATAACTTGTCAAGTTATTAAAGCAATAAATCAAAGTATTCATAGATCATAAAGGCCTTAAAACCCACTATGTATTAAAGCACCAAATTTATTTGGTCCTTGGATCCCCTCTTCTAAATATCCCCTTATTATAGATCAATTTGGGAGAATGATGAAGTCTAGTGCTAGATACAAGAGCCCCTCGATCAGGGAAAGATCAAGGCTATATATTCACCTTGAAAGATCAATAATATTAGTACCCAATAAGGATGGGTCTTGGTGACTTTGTATAGACTATTACGTGCTCAACAAAATCATGGTGAAGAACCAATACCCACTACTATGCATTGATGACTTTCTGGACCAACTCTGAGGTGCATAATACTTCACCAATATCAACTTAAATTTTGGTTACCTTCAAGTTCCAATATATCTTAAATATTTTTATAAGACATATTTCAAGACACAATAAGGATTATATGAATCATTGGTCATGCCTTTCAACCTCATCAATGCACCAACTATAAACATTCCTTTTTGGCCACTTCCTTGTCTAAATGAAAATCAGAGTGATTTATTACAAATAATGCAATTTAAGCATAAAAATAACTAGAATTCTCTAATTCATCTATGCACATCATGTGTATATTCTAATTCATGTTAATGTATCCACAACTAGGCCAATGCACTTTATAAAATCATCATCATCTTCTAATTCATCTATGGTTAAGTTGTGACGTAACAAATTAACCTTTTCAACCATGTGTGTGGGATAACTTATCAAAATTTAGAAATAAAAAATAAATTGATTAGGATTTCTTAATTTTTTAAAACTAAATAAATGAATAGGTGAAAATCCCATGGCTAATTAATTGTTGAATTTATATTTTAAAAATTCATAAATTTGTATTGATAACATCATCATGACATCACACAAATATCTAAAATGATGTCACCATCATGACATAATATTTTGTAAGTTGTAAAGCACTCAAAAAATATCAAATAAATATCTAGATTTATGAGTCATGCCTATTAATTGGAAATATTAATGGCTTATTCCCTCCCAAACCTAAGCACAATTAACTCTAAACCTAAGAATTAGTTTGGAAGGCTATAAATAGAAGGCTTCACCCATTATTCCATAATTTTTTTTTAAAGTTTATTATATAGGAATTCCCTCAATAAACTCTTTTGGTGTAAATTTATCATGCAAAAATACCTCCAAGGATCACATTGGTATAGTTTTATGATACCCATTTGCTAAGTCAAGCCAAGCCAAATCCAAACCCAACATTACCAAGGTGATAAGGAACTCCATTACCAAATAATTCTTGATCACACAAATTATCACATCAAATGATTACCAACATATAACACTTGATCTTATAGAAGGTAAAATTACTTGTTTTGATGTCATTTGTTAGTTACTTGTATAGTTTACTAGCTCTTTGAGTGTCTAGGATAGAGGTGTAATATTTTATTAGTGTGTTTTATTTTATTTCTTTCATACTAACACCATACTAATCTCACCTTTTAGATTCTTATTGATCACATAATGGTATGTCTAGTGGGAACATGCACCCTGAAAGTATAATTGGAGTATCTTGGGAGCTTTTCAAAACCAATAATATTTGATTCTAAAGATTAATTTCTTGATTTCTTGATAAATTTTTAGTGTTTGACTTGTGACTATAGTTTCACAAATTCATGACCGTATAATTGTGAATTCAATAAGGTAAACCACGAAATTATTGACTGAATATATAACTTCATCTTGAAAAACTACATAATTTCTTTGGTTTATCTTTGGTTCTATGAAAATTCAAAACCAATAGAGAAAGTTATGAAATTGTGAAGGAAAAATTTGAATTCATTCTATAGTTTTAATGGTTTTTCTTATTTTATGCAAAATTATGAATTCATAGAGTTTGATTTCAAAATTTTCATTTTAATTGTCAAACCATAGGAGTTTAACTATGAAATTGTCATTTAAATTGTGAAATCATCCATTTTAATTTCAAAATAATTCTTTGTTTTATGTGTTTTCATGATTTTATTGACTATTTTAAAATTTGGGACACTTACTAGTGAAATCATAGCTTAAAATCACAAAATCATTTGTCAATTTTGATGTTTTTATTGAAGGTTTGAGATAATTTTAAAATTCCAGACCTTAAATGCAAAATTGCATACCCGAGTTATGAAATCACATAATTTTGAAATCATTCTCTTGAGTTGTAAAATTATTTTTCTGAGTTGTGAAATTGTTTGTTAGAGTTGTGAAACCATTGAGTTGTGAAAATTTTTATCTGAGTTGCCAAATTGTTAACCTGAGTTGTGAAATTATTTAATAGAGTTGAGAAATCATTTTAAAATAGTGAATACATCCATTACAATTTTTTACTTGTCTAGTTTTCTATGTTTTCATATGCCTAAACAATTTTGTAGTTCACAATTTATCACAAAAATATGATATCATTCCAAAGAGTTGATTTTGTGTTTTTATTAAGCCAATTTTTAGGGATATCACCTTGTCTTAAAGCATAAAATAAAACCCCCTAATGATTTTTTAATATCTAAGGCAAAGAAAGGAGGTTTTTATCTCTTCAAAATTTCATTCACACTTAACTTTGGTTCATAAAAATTAGCTAATAACTTTATTTTTTGTTTTTCAAAGTTTACAAATGCAAACAAAGACAAGGGGATAAATTTTATTTCACACTTCACTTAGTGATTTAAAAATTAAAAAATTAGACTAAGTAATCTTAAGAGCTTTATTTTTATTTATTTATTTTTTGTTGTGTTCTTACAAATCAGACTTTCTGTGTATGCTCTCCCCCCATCCTATTTACTGAACTTAGGTGACCAAAAGTGATTTGTTAATTATCTTATCACTTAGTCAAATCTTATAGTGAATGTCATCTATGCTCTCCAAAAGTTATAATAAATTGTGTGATTCGAAAAATGACCTTTAAAGTCCTAGATTTTTTTGCAACTTGGCTTGTGGGTAGGGTTTCATCATTTTCCCATAGGTTATTTAGGGAAGTGTTGACCCCAAATTTCATCTCCCATCATTGTTTCATCCCCACTCCATAGTGGGGTATAAACATTGAGTGTAACTTGTTGGGTCATTAGTGTGAGTAGTTAAACTAACTTCTTTATTGATATTTTCCTTAGAATAATGACCTAATTTAGACATTGCACTACACTGAGTCTGAAGGATGTAGTGGTGGTAAAAAGGACAAGAAATTTTTACAACAAGTCAATTATATTGGATCTAAATGAATTATTTCCATATATAATATTAACCACACTAGGTACTATTTATAACATGCAAAACTTATAATTTTTAGATAAACCCCACTTGGCACTAAAATATTGACAATGTAGGGTGAGTAGCCCAAAATTCCATGTCACCATACAAATTATTAAGAGAAGAGGGGGTTAAAAACCCTGATTTTCATGTACATATAAATTTATTATATTAATAAATTATTTCCTCTCAATAAGGAGTATATCGATGGAATTAGATGATACGAAGCAACATTGCCAGTTTTTAGGGATAAGATGATACACTTAGGTGTTTTTATGTTTACTTATTTTACTTACATTATTTTGAGTCAAAAATATATTTTTTTGTCAAAAAAACATCAAAATAATTCATGAGTCAATCACATGTTTTTACACCAATTTTATCCTAAAGAGGTGTTATTCTGCCCATTTGATACCACACTTTGCCTTGGACATCTTCAAAACATTTGGGTGTGTGTCACTTTTTTAAATTAGGCATCATTATACTACCCAATTTGTCTAAGTTTTTTACCTTAGAGATTTTAAACAAAAACCATTATCATACCTTTTGAGAAAGATAACATCATTACATTACTCATATTGTTTCAAAACCTTTGCCTTGTGTCAAATTGAATTCAAAACCATGCATGTCTTTTGGTCCATAATTGATATTGCTATGCCATCCATTTTGGTCTATAATGTTGTTCATTTGAGAAACCAAGTCTTATAAACTAAGTTAAAAATTGGTCTTATGAATTTTAGACTCAAACTGTGAGTGGTTTATACCTATGTCTCACTTAATTTTGGTTTAGGTGTTTGCCTCTTACTTTTGAATTTTGCAACTTGGACTAATTCTTTGATTTCTTTAAAGACTCCTTTGCCTATATTTTTGGAAGTGATCTATTTTCCATGTGATTTACATCTATTTTATTTATTATAACTAAGGTCAAAACTCTCTTTTCAAGTACAACCTTAAGCATAATTAGTTTACATTTGAGTCTTGATTATCACTTAGGATTGAATGCTTTAGTCATTGTGCTTATTTTTTTTACTTGAGATTGAATTTATTCATTAGTTTTTGGCATGTGCATAAGGTCTAATGTATTTTACCAATGGTAAAGTTTGTGTTTGAATACATGTGCCTAGTTTAAGTCCAAGTGTTTCAAATTGTTAGATTAATTACCTTGCCATTTTTACTTCTACCAAGTTTGTTTCAAGTCTAACTTTGTGCCTTGTTTCCAAAAACCTAGCATTTGCCTTAGTTTTTAGGTTTTGATCATGCCATTATGAGCATATATTTGTGCCTTGTTCCCAAATTCCTAGAAACCTTTTTCATTTTAGACCTATATAAGATTTATTTGAAACACTTTTCTGAAACTAAGATTTAGAATTTACCATTCTTTTAACAATTTTTGTGCAAGACCTTCAACCTAGGAGATATATTTGAGACCAAGCTTATCATCAATTTTTTTTGGAGAATATATATATTATAGGCCAAGTTTAAACCATTTGAGTCAATAGACCAAGTGCTTATTCCTAGACCAATGCCATTTTCAAACCTAGACCTTGACCTAGACCATTTTCATAGACCAAGATTGCCCTCTTTGGGCTGATTGTCAAACCTAGCCATGTTGATTATCATATGAAAATATCATCCTTATTTGGACTAATTAAAGTACCAAGATTGTCATTTTAATGATAATAATAATCTATCTAATACCTATGATAGTAATTCTCCTTCAACTTACGTAAGCAACCAAATTTCACAGTGCCTACAAATTACCATTCCAAGCTCTCCTCCTTTGGATTGCATAAGAAACCAAGATTCACAACACCTATTCATTACCATTAAAAAGACTCATCCTTTGAATTGAATTAACTACCAATCTTCACAATGCCAACTCATTACTATTCCAAGCCCTCATCCTTAAACCTATGCTAGTAACCAAGATTCACAATGACCATTCATTACCATTCCATACCCTCATCCTTTGGCCTTCACAATCAACCAAGATTAAAAAAACCCATTCATTACCATTCTAGGCCCTCATCCTTTAGCCTACATTAGCAACCAAGCTTCACAAAAATCATTTATTACCATTCCAAGACTTCCTCCTTTAGCCTACACTGACAACCAAGATCCACAATACCCATTCATTACCATTTTAGTCCCTTAAAAGTATGGTATCTCATTATCCCAATAATTTTGTGTAATTTCAACTAGATGTATCCTAGTTACCATCCTAGAACCCCAACCAATATTTGTTAAGCCTATCATATATGAGCCTATTTGTGAAAATATCATTATCTAACCACATGTCATACTTCAACCATTGCCAACCTTCCCCCACTTTAGAAAATCTAAGCCAGTTTTTGAGCCATAATAGAGAAAATCATTACTCTCCAAGATCCATATTTTGAAGACCAACATGTATCCATATCTGATATTTTAAAACAAAGTGTAAACCATGGTGAAGACAACCAACCAATCTATGATGTTTTTGTTAAAACACCTATTTATGATGAGTTAACATACATTGAATAAACCTTTGACCCTTTCCCTTTGGTTAAGGAGTATCAATTTGATAAACCAATATTTTTTGATTCACCCCTTAATAATTATAACCACCTTTAGGCAAATCATTATCTTGACCATTGTACTATTTTTAAGGAACCTCACTTTGACAAGCTAGTCTCTATAGAGTTTCTTATTGACCATTTCCCTTTTGTTGAGAAGCCTCACTTTGATGAGCTTGTCTTTATGGAGTCCTTATTAGATAATCCTATTTCTATAGATCCCATTGTTCAATCCCAGGCCATTAATCATCCAATACCAAAAATTCAACATAACATATTTATTTCAACATCAGATGAAGAATCAAAATTAAAGAAACATTATATTATTGAATCGATATCAGATTTGGCATTAGAGGTAGGATCAACATCAGTCTCAACATTGGTCCAGAGTCTTTTGAGCCAGACTTAGCTTCAAAATTAGAATGCATTCATGTTTTTTACAACATTGGTTACACATGCCTTGCAGATCAATTTGAATACATATTCTTTCATGGTTTTTTAGGATGATTAATTTATCATAGAGATAAGTTCTCCTAGTATCTTCGATGAGGATCATGCTACCTCTTCCCATTCCATTACCATTCCACTTTCCATTAAAACCTACTATCATAGCCATTATATTGACACTCCACCTCCTATAAGTGTTGACTGGGACCAACACAATCACACCTTGTCAAAATGCATCCATGGTGACATATTAGTTGAAGATTATTAGGGGGACTAAGAATACATTCATGTAGAAGTAGAACCATCTCCTAGTGAAACCTTTTTAGAGGTGCTAAGGGGAAATCAAATTCCAAACTCAACATATTCTAGTGAAACCTTGTTTGAGGTGCTATAAGATAATCAAAGTCAAAAGTCAATGTTTCTTAATGAAACTTTTTCATAGGCACTATGGGATAATCAAGAAAACTTTATTGGTGAGAACCTCTTCAAGGAACTCATAGTTGAGCACACTAGTTCTTCAATGCTTGATTAAGACATTATTAAAGACAACATTAGTAAAAATTCCATTCTACAACATAATTAGATAGTAGCTACTCTTGGGCCCAAACAATAAAAAAATTTGGTGGTCCTATCAAAAGAGAATATTCATAAGTCTTTGACCCTACCACAACCAATTTTTTTTGAATCTATAATCAACAATATTATGTGTGCCTAAAAATCTTGATCTTCATTTATTGCCCAACTATTTTACATTCCATTATATTCCATCTCTCTATCACCAAATTAGACCTTTTATCCATTATTTATCTATATTTGCCATAGCTAGACACACTTTCCTTTACAAAAGCTACGAATACATCTTGTCTCAAAGTTTGGAGAAAATAGAATCAATGACCAATGAAGATCACAATAGTATTATTTGAGTTCAAATCAGTAACAAGTTCTTGATATAGTAACTATTTAGAAGGGGTGTGGGATAGTAATTTAGATAATTAACTATTCTAGTTGTAGAAGGGGTGTGGGCTAATAATTTACATAATTGAATATCCTGGTTGTATCATATGTTAATCAGGATGGGCATCTCCACATCAATAGGAATAATAGAACCATCTATATTACCTCCCCATTTACTTTTCCATTTCCATTTTCCATTTGCCTTGTCATTATTTCCTACCATTTACCTTTCCTTATCCTTTGCCTCACTTTACCATCCTTTTGTACCTTTTCATACATTTAAACTATAGTGGATTTAGGTCTATTGTGGATATGTAAGTGGTTCCCAATTCACATTGAGGTTAGTTTGGTCACCCATTTTACCATGCTTATACCATTTTGTGAGAAACATAAGCCAATGCTCTCTCCATTTTTCAAGTTAGACCATTATATGTCTCATGATTCTCTATTGATTTGAGATTCCTATAAAATTCCAAAAACATTCAAAGATTTTGAAAATCCTCAAAATTAGAAAATTGGCTTAGAATCTCCAAGAGAGATATAAAGCCTCAAAAAATCTTAAAACATCTATCTTATCTAAACCCGGTCAGTCATCTTTGACCTGCCCTACTAGGGCAAATTAATTATTGGTTCCAATCCAATCCACTGCCAATGGGGGTGTAACCTTCCCTTAAAATATATCCTTACTTAGGGGTACCATCTAATTCACACTTTTATGCCAAGCTTGTAGCTTTTGCCCTATTAGGACAATACCAAAATGTGTAGCTTATACCAAGATATCTTATCCCCACATGTTTTTCCCTTGCATAAATCCTTTCTTGGGGGAATAATCTATGCATCATTACATTAAGCCTTTACATGTAGATATTAATTTGGTTAATGACAAGATGTTTTATTTTAATTTTACTTTCAAGATTTATGTGTGTTTATTTGATTAGTTATTTATTTGTTTGTTTGCCTATTTGTTTGATTTCATTGTTGTGACTTAACTTAGTCTATATACTTCATTTGGTGATTCCTTGTGCATTGCACTTGATTCCATCTATATTCATATGTCAACATTGTCACCATGGTTTTTATCATTAATGAATTATTTTTGATTATTTATTAGATTGGGAGTCAGTCCTTATGCACATTATGACCAGGTCATGATGGTGATTTATATCATGATGCATACCATCACATGCTACTAAAAAAATCAATTTGGTGGATCTTACAAGAAATTATTCCATAAAAACTTCTCCTTGTTTACCTTGGCATTTCCTCCCACCATCCTTGATGAAATCAACCCATTGACCATTATAGTTATATTAATGCTAATAAGGATGAGCATATTTGCATTAAAAAGTATAATTGAATCATTCACATTGATTAATTTTTATTATTATATTCTATTCCTCATTCTATTTTATTTTATTTCTAGGTGAAATACATTAGTTTGAGTTCTATTTGGATTATGTAGGTAGCGCTTGGATACATTATATATCTCAAGTTAGCTCAGTCACCTCTTGTCTTCCAATCATCTCTTTCATCACTTTGTGCATCCTCATGTGGCTAGTTCTTTAAGGATTATTCAATCACTATACCATAGCACCTATGTTTGCACCCACTCATCTTTAATCTATATAATAGGTTATCTCCTTGAGTTATGATTTCCAACCCACCCTAATGGGGTACAACTAATTTATCATGATCAAATCTACCCTACTAGGATAAAATCATTATTCAATCTAGGTCATCTTCATGATTATAACAACCTTTGGTAAACTCATTAATTCGACCCATCTATCTTACTAGGGCACATGTTTATGAAACTGATTATAACTAACTTTGGGTAAATCAATGTCTCAACCTCTGTTATTGATTATAGCTACCTTTAGGTAAATTAATAATTTTAAATTAATGTGTGCAATCATTATCTCAATTAGATTAATATCTCCCATGGGTTAATTTAATTATTATTCCTTCTTTTTTAGGGGCCTCCATCAATCATAAGTGTCATCCACTTCCTCAATGAGACATCATAGGCTTACCAAAATTTTATTGGAGCACCATTCCATCATTTCATTGATTTTTATTCTTTTTATTCTTAATGACTTTTTCATTCTTTGAAAATACGTGACTATGACTATGTCTCACAATGCCTTCTCAAACAAGGGTAAACTATAGACACTTATTTTTTGCCCCTTTTGTATCTAAATGAATATCAAATAAATTTCTTGTAAATAATGCAATTTAAGACTAAAATTCATTTAAATTCTTTGATTCATTAGTGTACATCACATGCATCTTATAATCCATGTCAATGTATCCCTAACTAGGGAAATTTACTATACACAATCATCATCTTCTTATAATTCATCTTCGATCAATTTATGACCTAATAAATTGACATTTTCAACCATGAGTTGAGGGAAACCTTGTCAAAATTTAGAAATTATAAATAACTTGATCATGATTATTTAATTGGTTAAACCCAATTAAATGCATAGGTGAAAATCCCATGGATAAGTAATTATTGAATTTTTATTTTTATAAATTCATAAATATGGATTGATGACATCATTATGAAATCACATAAATATCTAAAATGATATCACCATCATTACATAATATTTTATGAGTTGTCAAACACTCATAAAATATCAAACAAATATCTAGATTTGTGAGCAATGACTATTAATTGGAAATATTAATGGCTTGTTCCCTCTCAAACCTAACCACAGTTAAATATAACCTAACTACATTTGGGTTAGAGTTATTTTGGAAGGATATAAATATAGGTCTTCACCCAATATTCCATAAAATTTGGTAGTGTAATGTTATTATGTAGGATTTCCCTCAAAGCTTCAATTGTTGTAGTGTTACCATGCCCATTTGCTAAGCCAAGCCAAGCCAAAGCCAAAATCAAACATTAACAAGGTGATAAGGAGAGGTGGGGAAAGGAGATACATTTATAAATATTTATTTATCACACAACTAAACACATCAACTAATTTCCAACACACAACACATGTTCTCATGGAAGGTAAACTTATTTGTTTTGCTTTCAGTTGTTATTTACTTTTGTAGTTCACTAGCTTTTTGAGTGTCTAGGCTAGATGTGTAAGCCTTTATTAGTGAATTTTATTTGATTAATTAATAACACCATAATAATCTCCCCTCTACATATTTTCATTGATCATAGAAATATTATTATGTAATAGTTTTCAGATTTTGGATTTAACACTTCTTGAGATCTAGACACTAACATCATCCTAGGATAGTTGCATCAATGCAACTATTTGGGTTCAATGCAAGTGTATTATATGGAATAACTATTGATAAAATATGTGACCACATAGATTATTTTTTTTTTTGACTTTGTCTTCACTCTTTTACATTCATATCTAGGTCATAGACTGTCATTTCTCATTAATTTATATAACTCTATTTCGTCATCTTCATAGTGACCTTGGGAAAAAATGGGTTAGTGGGAATATGGTGTCTAGTTGATCACAAATACCCCTTTATCAGTGAGTTTTGAATACATATTAAATAATTTTGAAGAGGGCCTCAAACTGATGTAGTTATCCCCTATGTGTTGGTTTATGTGTGAATCATTCAATATGTACAAAGCAAGTACAACAATGACCTAACTTGTAGCTTAGAAAATCAGGCTCTTAGGTTTTTCCTTTAGTAATTCAACCTATAGATGAGTTATTCCTATGAATTTTATGTAAATAGGGAAGGTTTTTCAATTTAATGCCTAATAGAATGCTTTTTATAAGTTGTTTTGGTCTCTCTTGGTCTTTTTTAAGACCTTTAGGTGAAGAATGAATAAGGGTTGAACTTGTATTTATATCAATACCTTTGGATAAGTGATTAGAATTAAAGTACTTAGGAAAACCATTATTATATGTTTTATTTTAAAAATAAATAACTTTAGGGCAGTAGATACTTGTGTTAAGTCAGGACACTAATGTTTATGTTAGTATCTATCCCAGACATTAGTGTCCATAGAGCAAGAAAGTAGGTATAGGTTCAAAACTTGTAAAGATAGAAGATAAGTACATTTTAAGAATTATAAGAAAGATATAAGGCCTAAGTAATCAACATAATACTGGTCATACTAAGATATAGGTGAGGGGGCACAAGATAAATCAAATGCAAGACTTATAGAAACAAGTAAAGGTCTAAAATTGAGAAGAATAATCAAGGTCTAAGTTTGCCAAGTGTACAAGACTGAGGTGCTATATAATCCATAAATATCATGTACATTTCCCCCATTTAATCTAGTAATAAAATTTCTAGTTTAAAGGAAAGGAATGTGTACCTAGGTGTGTATAACACACCATATCTTTGTGTGTGCCTAACTTGAGTGTTTTACTAGTGACTAACCTACAACCAAGGCCATGCCATAGTATATATTCAATTCATAAAATATGGGATTAAAATTAATTGAAATTAAAATAACAAGGTTTAGGAGTGCACCTATGGATTAATGCAATTACCTTACCTATTATCAAGTTGATTTGAAATATATATATCATTGTAAGTCTCTAAAATTGAGATTAGGACAAATATAAATAAATCTTGAAAGTGTACATATATATATATATATATATATATATATATATATATATATATAGAGAGAGAGAGAGAGAGAGAGAGAGAGAGAGAGAGAGCATGCCCCCAACCTTGGAGTAAAGATGAGTTTTCACCTAGATATTAATATTACCTCAACCATACAAACCAATGATACTTATAACTTAGTGAGACTAGATGATACAATCAAGTCCAACCTAAAAATCTTGGCAATATTAAGTGATTTATTCACCTCAACCTTACCATAAAGTGAATCAAATACTATGGTATACAAGGTCAATAAAGTTTGTAAAATTCCAACTAGAGTATCAATACATAAAAGAGTTTTGGAATCTAAAATTGATTTGGATTTTTAAATATTAGGCACAAATTGCATAACATATGCACCTTAGATATGTCTCATGTTAAAAATATGTATAACAATGGTACTAATCCAAAACTTGAAATATTTGGTTGAATGATAATTCAAGAAACAAGAATAAAACAATTCAAATAATGCTATCTCTGATAAGAGATGTTTTATTGATCAAATTTGCAGACCCAAACATATGCTTATCTCTAAGAAGAGATGTTTGATTTCCATTTCAGGCTACATATTCATTTATACATGTTTTGAAGGTGTGGGGAGGATTTTTAAGGTCACCAATCTCGAGGGAGATGAATTGGTTTGACTTCCATGATTTACAACAATATAGAACTTGAGGAATTACTATTTTTAGAAACTTACTATTTTTAGACTGCACTACTAAAATTGAAATTTGGGATGCTTCCATTGGTTTTTATGGGATAAAAATTCATTAAGTGTAGCTCAATACCATCTCACAAAATTATCCTCATTATTATCTTTCCAACGGTTCAAACAGTGAGTCAATTGGAGCTACGATGCAAAAGTTATGGCTCCCAGAAGTTCTACCATCAATTGGGGTGGACCCATCACCCGAATTGTCATCTGAATTATTGTCCAAATCAGGAACCTATGTATATAATTCTACCAAAACTATGAAAATAAATCATATAAATATTTTCTTTATCCAATTCAAAAAATTATGTAAGTGTGGAAAACATTCTTCCAAACTATTCCCACACTATATATGGAAAAATTTGAAAATTGATATAAGTAATAATGTGGAGAACATGTCTTCAAAACATTCCCCCACTATAATATGGAGATGCTAAATACTAAATACGTATGGAGAACATAATTATAAATAATTCCCCCAATAAATATTAAAATTGTGAATGTGTGGAATCCATGCCTATATAACATACTGCCATTGAATCTAAAAATGATATAAGTACCACATACTAAATAAGTTTCAAGGACATGCTTTCAAAGCATGCCCCCACTGAATCTAAATATTGTGAATGTGTGTAAGCCATCCTATATGACACAACCCCACTAATATTACCCCACTTTTAGGTGATGGAAAGATAGAAACTAGTAATTACCTCACCTCAAAAGTATAAGACAACTACATAATACGTGAATGGAACCATGTAGCATATAGAAGGAACATGTCTAGGTAGATATAACATTGAATCACATAGAACCAATGTGATCACATGAAGGCCTAAGATACATGATAAGGATCATGGAAACATATATATAATAAAAATATAAGCTCATTAATCACACATATAAGATAATTCAAAATTAAGTCAAAGGAAATGGTTTAAGGAGATTGCAAACAAAGAGCATGTTCAAATGCTACAAAATCATAGGGATATGACTTAGTATAATGTCCACAAAAGTAAGGATGACATATTAAAATATCAATAAAACAAATAATGACATGAAAATATCAAAAAATTCACACATAGGCATAGTGGATGTAATCAAAAGAACATATTCAAATTATATAATGAGGCATACAATAGTGGGTGAGACACTCAAGGAAGTTCATAAATTAAATCATAAGCAACAAACATAAACATGTAATAGTAGCCCATAAATCAAATGTGATAAAAAAATATCAAGTGTATAGTATATCAAGTACCATGCATAAGATATAATCATGGATAAAGGCATGTGTAAGTATATATGTAATATCAAACATGATATTGAAATGTGATCATCTAACCATATAAACTGTGTATAAATATCAAACAAGTGGATGCCCCAAATTTATTCATGACAAGAGTATAGGAAAGGCCCAACATCCAAAATATGAATAGATCATGTATTAGTGTATGCCTATATCAAACTCAATTAGAAGTGTGACACATGTGTGATTATGTAGGAGTAATTGAATATGTCATCCATCAATATAGAACTAACACATTTATGCCAAAGAGCTAATAGAACATGTAAGTGCTAAAAATATTTTTGAAGTTTTGAATGTTTTTATTTTTTTTGGTATTTTTAGAATATTTGAAAAGTCTAATCAAGGAAGTCCTCATCATCAAAAAGTGTAGGACCACCTAGAACATTTCTCAATATTTGTTTATATTATTATACTACTTTGACTTCAATGTTTTTATTTAGTGGTTTACCTAAATCTAATGGTGCAAGAAAATAATCATAGCCATTACATCATATGTAAATTTCTATACCAATATTAAAAAAAATTGCACATATGTTTGTAGTATTTAGATGAGAAATCCTTTCAGCTAGCCAATTTTCTCTAAACTTTAGTTTCAAATGTTGTTTGTGGTCTAACATCCATATGGTAAATTTTTTCACTTATGGTCCATAGGAGATAGGTAATCGGATGTATCCTTGAGACACTAGCATGAATGAAGAGTATATAATTTCATCTATAAAATGTCTCAATTTTATGATAAAACTGGTACCACAATTTATAACCCACTTTTTATTTCTATCACCCAAATTTACAACCTTAAATTTTTTTTCAAGCCTTCCAAATTTGTGGTAACATAGAGATAATCCTAGGTTTTGGTTGGCCTACTAGGTGGATTGAATCTCTGATTATAGGGATAACTCCCCTTGATGTATGAATTAGGCTAAAAACATTGCACTACTAAATTGAAATGGAAAAGGAATAAGGATAGCATGAAATAAACATAACTATGTGATACACCAAAACTTAATATTACTAACACTTATTATATATGCACTATGACCTATAAGAATGAAAGGCATTCACTAATCCCAACATACACCCTATCGAGTTAGTGATTTGGAAAGAGGTAATATATTATGGAGTTAGGAGTTACAATTATTACCACTACTAATTCATAAGTTACCCCTAATGACACTCTCTACAACTTGTAATACTAAGATAAACTATAGGAAGGCATGAAGAACAAGACAACAAACCAAGGTGATCTAAGTCTACAATTGATTCTATCAACCATTCAACTATTTAAAATAAATTCATCCATGAAAAAAGTCAAAATAAACTATATATTGATCAAAGGCATTAAAAAATATCAAGGATTCACCATACTCATGGTGGGGGATCCTTTATAAAGATAAACAATGCTATATATATAGAGAATGAGAGGAGAAAGAAAAGTGACAAAGAAAAGAGTCATTGACAAATGTAATTACTCTAAAATAGTTAAAAATAAGAAGATAAATGTAGAAAACAATCCATAATAATCTTAACTACAAGTTTATTCTTGAGGTCATGGTGATCTTCTAGAATTTGCATAGGAGAACACCTCACTTCTTTACTTGAAACTGATCTTTCTTGTTTGGGAGTTACCAACCAATTGAAACTAACTTAGAAGTGCTTGATACCTCCAAATTGACATGAAATATATTATTTAAGGATGTTGGATTCATCATGTACCTATTGAACTGATGTTTCACTTTGACACATGCCACTCACACTCCTTTCATCTCATGATGATTCCTCCTCATTGGCCATATAGGCCTATTAGACAACTAGGCATAATTTCTTGATGTTTTCCATTTGGATGGAGATGAATGTTTTAAATGTAATTTTTCATAATATAATTAGGCTCTATAAATCTCAAAATCATTCTTAGTAGTGTTCAAGAGATTATCAGAGTCTCTATGATTTCCCATAAGCCTACACTTAGGCTTCTTAAACAATAATATTATTACAATCACCTCTTGGGCCCCAATTAGAGATGTGAAATATCATGTATCATATCTATAGGATTAAATAATGATAAAATATGGTAATACAACCTATGTCTATGATTTTAAAGTCCTTATACCTGATTTGAAGACCTGCCATCACCCTGCATACTCACAATTAGGACTACATCCATGATTTCTAGGCTATTATATATTGTTTTTCCCTCAAATTTCCACCAAGTGTATTTATAAAGTTCCCATAGGACCTATATAAGTCACCAACTCTATTTCAAGATCAATAATTCTCATTAGTAGGCATTTGAGGGTTGTATTCCTCTATCGGGTCACTATGAGGGGTTTATGAGGGTTTAAGATGTGTTTTAGTCTTAATTATTGTTCATAGAGGAAAAATAATCATTATCTCTCCTAAAAAATTATAATGGAAGTGGAGAGACCTCTACATCATCTACAAACATTAATTATCCCCATGAAAAACCTCCTCCAATTTCTAAGCAAAAACTATGCTCTCTTAAGCTTTTCACAAAGCTAAAATAGGGTTTAGAATTACCTTTTATCTTAATGATTGCTCATAAACCTGTGACCTAAAATTCCTAAGCCAAAAATAATTTTTAATTTCATATAGTTACCTAATTTTATTTAAAATCCTTTTATCCATGCATTTCCTCTTGGAATATCTATACATAATTTTAGGGCTTCAGGTGTTTCAAACCAGATAGAAATTTGTTTTTGAGTGGTTTCACCTCTTAACAATGGTTAATAATATAAAAAAATTGAAGGATACACCAATTCAAATATATTATAGTGTTAATACATATATAAAACCTCAAAACACCATTTCCACCCATGCATTTTATTAGTGTAATTTTGAGTTTCAGATGTAGCCTTCTTGGCTTTGAAGGATTGTATGCATAGGTCTAGAGAGTGTTTTAGGCCTATATATTTCATAAATCATGTTGTTGGTTATAAACACCATATATATATATATATATATATATATATATATATATATATATTTAAAAAAATTCATTTTAGGTTATACAACATATATTTAATCATATTGACCTTTATGCCTTAAACATGCTTTGCACCCTCATGAGGGTTTGTGATCCAATTTGTCATTTTAACGCTAGAAGTCTATTTATTAATATTTTTTATCTTCCTTTTAATCTATTATATATATGGGATTTTTAAATTATTATATAAAAACCTCAATATTACTCATACTTATCATTCACCTCATACCTATATGTTTCTTTATGTTCATGTTTTCAACTGTAGATGCACAATTTAGGTCTCTTAATTGAGTCTACCTAAGATTGAGCATTCCTTTGTTAGATTTTAAATTATTAATTATAATAGGGATATATACATTAAATAATCTCTCCCTAACATATTCCAACAAAATAACACTTCACCCTACCTCACAAGTATGCCAAGTTACTTCTGCTTTCATAAACAGGCCTGCGTATGAACATTTAGGACTATTAGGCCTAATTAGATCCCTTATCATATTTAATGAAATAAATAACCTTATAATATCTTTTTTCACTATATATGGGTGTTTAAAATGGTTTATGATCTTCATTCACACTTTTATGAAGTCATTACTACCCTAGGCAACTCAAAATACTCCCCTTCATACAAGATTTTGATCTTTGGTTAAGAATGTACATGCGTAGGTCTTATCGAGGATTTATACATGGTTATTTATTATTAATAAATTATAAAATTAAATACACATTGAAAAAAATTATTCTAAATGATCTATCCAATTTACCATAATATTTTTCTATTTGAGTAAGAAATCCCCATTACATAATGTGTTGACCCAATTCATGCATGCACAAACCCTTTAGGTAGATCTGTGAGTGACCTTTAGAAGCTTGGTTTTTACATTAAAACACTGGGGAAGATGTGGAATTGATTCATACCCATTTTAAGAACACTTTTAATTTGTACCCCATGTTTTTCTCTTGTATTTCTCTGAGTAAAGCTTAGTTTTCAAGAATAAACCACCTCTATTGAAGGATTGTCATGCCAGACCTTTGAATCAAGAGGTAATGGGTACTCACTATCTTGAATGATGGAGTGTAATGTAAAAATATCCTTTATTATCCTTATTTTACTTTCAAATATTTCATGTAATTAATTTTCTAATTTGTACAAGTGTGCTTCTATGTACGCACCATCTGTTTGAACTTCATGGTGACCTCACAAGCTTCAAACATCCATTAGACTTGAAATATGCATCTAAATAATATTATTTCAATGGGAATCAAAAGATACCTAAAATAATTTTAAAATTCAATATTGATCTATGTGACATGATTATAATATATTTGATGACCTTACAAACTTATTTACCTTTGAACCATTCTTGAAAACTAGACCACACAAGATGACCTTAGACACAAAGCTAGACCTCATTTCAAGACTAAAAATGGTGACTTGGACATCCCTTACACCCTACCAATAATGACCCCTACAATAAGTATCTAATACAAGTAAAAATATAATGAGAACAATAAACCTTAATCTTTCCAAATACCTTAACATATGTTAATTTACCTTAATTTTTATAAAAAATACCATATGCTATTTTAGACATAAATACCTCTAAATATCTTATTCTCACTCAAGCATACTTTATTGAAGGACTAATGCCTCATTTCATGACCCAAGATGTGACTTCTCATGATGAATATGTAGACCACTCTAGTACACACTATGAAACCTTAAAATATGCTAATCAAAACCTTCATTGAATAATAAGACAATCATGAAACATCATGAAGTAAGCATAAGACATCACAATATATGGGATGGATAGAAACAAAGTTAAAAATCATGACAAGTTAAGTTTCAAAATATATGGGTTGAAATTTTTTGACCTGTGGGTCAAATAATGGTCAATAGTTATCAATATAGATATGGTGGGAATATACCCCATCAATATTAGAAATAATAGTTAAATCATCATGTTTTTTTTTGCTTTGAGAGATCATTATTTTATAAAATATGGGAGTTATTTTTCCTTTCCTCATGTTTGAAATAATGTTTATGCATCTATTATTCTTATATTTTATGAATTTGATTGTTCAATATCTCACATTGATTGGTATGATGCCCACTGATTTAATGATATTTGTAGTATGGTATTGTGTCTTCTATGGGTAGAAGTGTACTATGTGATCTATTTATAATATAAGGTAAATAAATCATTATATTTTAAATTAACATAGATAACATGGTATCTAAATTATATTCCTACATTGTGATCTATAAAATTTGTGGTGAATCCATTTGAGAAGACTCCACATTATTCACATGATGAATTTGCATTTCACCCTTGCAAGGTTGACTCAATGTTTTCAACCAAGAGGGGTGTATTGAGTAACAAGCATTTACATGACCATATTATATTTTTTTCCCCCTTATTTGGATTCAATTATATATATTTTTAAAGTGGGTTTAACTTTTATGTGCTAGGACCCATAAGTTTGAATAGGTTATGTGAAAGGTGATCAAGTGGATCAAATTTTAAGTTTCATATTTTTTTCATATGTCATATCATAAGATGTATGATCATCACTATCATAGTAATCTAAAACATGGCCATATGTTTTTTCATTATTGACTAATAAAGTAATATCAAATATTAGGGGATCTTGTAATTTTACTAGCTCTTTTGGTAATGGTTATTTCTCAGTATGCATATATATGTTCACTTCAAAGTTTAATGGCTTATTTGCATCTGGAGATAAAAGAGCCATTGTAATTGAATCACATATTTCATAAATATATGTGATTAAGAGGGATGTATTGTTTAGGTGGTACCACTATAGGGATGCCTTCAGTTTTATAATGTAGTATTTTGTAAAATTTGAATGGTTCATCATTAGTAGGCATGGACAATAATGTCCCCTCATGTATGAATTTTACAAATAAACAAAGTGTATATGGGGTAAATTCCATTAAATGTATCAAAAGTCTACCCAAAATTAAATTATAATGTAAGGATTGAGACATGACCTAAAAATTAGTTGAAATCATTTTTGGTCCGAAGGTCACATCCAATGTAATTTTACTAATCAGAGGGATATGTGAATTTTTAAACCCTTTCATTTGCATAACTATGTTTTTAATAATATTTATGTTAATACCCATGATTATTAGGAATAATATGCTACAAATGTCTAGGCCTGATCCATTATCAATGGGCACCCTTTTGATACTTTTATTTTACATTGTCACTTGTATAAACAAAGGAAAATTTTGGTTAACAATATCTTTAAATGGTAAATATTTTGGATCAATGATGAGTAACTTGTTATTATTATTGATATATTTAATGATATCTAAAAAATAAGTAGGCTCAATATCACTTGGAAATTGTGTCTCAAACAATACCTCACAGAGGATATCCTTATAAACATTAAATTGATTTAAGAGCTCGAGGATTGAAAATTTTCATATGTATTACTCAATTGGTAAATAATGTCATATCCCTTGGATTTTAATACTAGATTATGTTTATGAGGCACCTATTTTATATTAACATGTGGTGGGATGGGTTAATAAACCTTACCTCTTTGAGTAGTAACAATATGGACTATAGAATCCAATATAAATCATGGGTGAATAATGGGTGTAGGTAGCTATCATTAGAATAATACCTAGTTAGAATGAATGTTTAAGAGAATGCAAATTGTCATATGGAGATTGGATTTATATCATTACAAAAGTAATTTTAAAGAGAGATCAAGTATTTTTTTAATTTAAAGCCCTCTCATTATTGACATAGATTTGCTTAGAAGCTTTAATGATGCAACTAATGTAGCAAACCATAGAAATGATAAGGTATTGGACCATGAAATAATTTATTGAGATATACATAGAGAACATGATTCCAAAATTATATTAATAAGGGATGAGTAATAGAAAAATTAGAAAACCCTAATTATCCTAGGGTTTTATGTTCAAAGATTAGGTTTACCAAAATTTTTAAACCCAAAATGGATGGGGATCATATTTTTGGTAGATAGGGTTAATAATATAGAAATGATAATGAAAAAGGGTGATAATTAGATATACAATAGGTTAATTGAGTGTTAAATTTAGATATAAACATAAACTAAATTTTCTTATGCTGAGAATAGGCTAAATATAGAAAGTAAAACTAAGCATAGTGCATGGAAATGACAAATAAGTAATATAATTAGATAGTTATGATCTTAACATAATGTTGTATATGGAATAGGTAGAAATTAGGTTGGAAGATGATTCTGAAATAATTGTTAGATTATGGATCTGACGCTTTTAGATCTATGGACACTAACATCAATCTGGGATGGTTACATCAACACTATTATATGGGTTTAAATCAAATGCCCTATACACAATACCTTATGAAAAAGGATGAAACCACCTAGATGATTCTAGTTTTGACCTCACCTTCACTTTGGTGCATTCAGATCTAGGTCATGGACTATCACTCATTAATTTGTAAAAACCTAGTTTTTCATCTTCATAATGACCTTGAGGGAATGGGTTAGTGGTCACATAGTGTCGAGCTAATACTAAAGACCCATCTATTAGTGAGTGATACCTACATATCCAATACTACAAAAAGGTCCTTAGACTATGTAGTTCTCACCTACATGTTGGCTTGTGTGTGAATCATGTAATATATGTAAAGTATAATAATGAATTAACTTATATCTTGGTAAATTAGGTTCTTGGGATGTTGATTTAGTAATTAAGACCTGTATATGTGATGTTCCTATGATTGATATGGAAATATGGAATATTTGTTTAATTGAATGCTTGCTAAAGTGCTTTTGATAAATTGAGTTGGTCTCTCTTGGTCTTTTCTAGGTCTTACTAGTTAAGAAATGAATGAGATTTGATATTGTATTTATATCAATCCCTTTAAAGAATAAACTCACATCAAAGAACTTAGGACAACAATTAGAATACATTTTATTTATAAAATAAATTACTTTAGGGCATTGGACACTTGCATTAGGTCAGGACACTAACATCTATCCCAAAAATTAGTATCCAAGGAGCAAAAAAGTACGTATAGGTTTAAAACTTACATGGATGGAAGATAAGTACATTTAAATAATTTTAGGTAAGATATAAGGCATGGGTCATCAACATAAAACTTGTTAGACTAAGATATCGACCAAGGGACATAAGATAAACTAGATGTGAGACTTGTGAAAGCTAGAAAAGGTCTATAATTAAGAGGAACAACCAAGGTCTAATTTTTCTAAGTGTACAAAACTAAGGTACTATTTAATCCATGAATATTACTTAAAAATAGGTTTTTTTAAGAAAATTAGGAAATGAGATAGACCCTAAACAATAGGGAAATAAAAGTACATTGTACAACATGTAGGTATAAATTTACTACAAATAATAAAATGCAAAGTTTGTAAAATCTATATAATAGTTTGGCAAAAAAAAGAGATTTATATTTATACCAAATTGAGTAGAAAATATTTCTTAGGAATTTAAAAATGTAGTTGTTTGGAGGCCAAAATGTGCCAATCAAAGAGGATGAAATTATAAACATATGCACATGAAACCCCTATAACTAGATGAGTGTAAAAACCTAGGGTAAAGTTTTAGATTTGAAAACAAATCACAATAAGATGAAACCCTATGAAGTTGGAAAACCTAAGACAATCTAGGTTTACAAAGAAAGACTTATAGGTTGGTTTTAGAAAATGTTTAGCCCTAAATTTAGATGTGTAAGGTCATCTAGGGTTAAGAATACAAAAATGAATAATCACAAGGGTGATAAACATATCTATAGTAGGCCAATTAATTTGTGAACTTAGATAAACAATATTATGAATTTATAATACTAAGATATACCAAAATAGAAGGTATGACTATTATTTGATATTAAAATAAATTGAAAATAATTATACTTAAATGGTTTACTTTACAAATGTAGATTTGGGATAAAACACACTATAAGTGGACTAGATATAGATCATAAAACAATCATCAGATTATGAAATTTTGCATGCCATGGCTTAAGATGTTTACATTAGTTCTAAATAGTTGTGTCAATATTAGTATTTGATTTAGATGTAAGTGTCTAGTATATAATAATTATTGGATCTAGATGTGACCACTAGATCATTTGAGTTTTTTGTCACCTTTATTTTGATGTATATAGATCGCACATAGAATATATCATTCTTTGTAAAATGATTAAACCCTAGCTTCCTCACCCTTGGAGTGACTTTGAGAAAAAGGGTTTCTGGGCACATAATTTTGATCTACCCTAAGGACCCCTATATTAATTGATACTACCTAGATAGCTAATAATTTGAAGAGGGACTCATATTTGTGTAGTTATCCCATACTTTTTGGGTTGTGTGTGTGCATAGGATGTAATGTGTGATAAACAAGTACATAAAGTGACCTATCTTGTAACTTGGAAAACATGATTCATGGGATGTTCCTTTAGTACTTTAGACTTGAAGGGATATTAATCCTTTGATTAATGTGGAAATAGGGATGAATAGGGTGGGTTTACTCACTTAAATACTTGATTCTTGGTAAGTTACCTCATGAGTTCTCAATATTTTTTAGGTGAGGAATGAGTGAGGGTTGATCTTGTATATATACCAATATTTTTTGAAAATATATTGCACTAAAACACTTAGGTCAACCATAAGAATACATTTAATTTTCAAATTGGATGACTTTTGGTCACTAGACACTTAGTTTGAACAGGGACAATGGCATCAATGTATGCATCTAATTGGGATGCAAGTGTTCATGAAGCTAGAAAATAGGTATAGGTCCAAAATTGGTAGTGAGGGATAATAATCATGTTTAAATATTTTTACATAGTATATAAGGCCTAGTCATAATAATAGTGGTCAGATTAAGAAATAAATAATCTGGAATAAAGAAATAGTGAAGGAGAGCCTTTCAATAATGGGAAGGTCTTATAACTAAATGGTAAAACCATTATAGGTATTTTTCAAGTGTACAAGACTGAGGTGATATACAATTTAGACTTAGTGTCTATAAGAGGACCAAGGGATTACATGTTGCTTGGTCAAATGTGATTTATTAACCTATAGATAAATGCCCCATAAGTTTTTAGAATTAGGTGGGCTCAATGTCATCTAGAACCTTTTATTTATTTAAAATCTCATACAATATTTATTTGTGAATTTTAGATGTATGTAAAAGATCTATATTATAAATTTGTACTAATGTATTTTTTAATTGTTCCACAAGATAATATTACTTATTAGTGGAAGAATAAGATGGTTTGGACTTTGAAGGCAAAGGGCCTTAGATTAGATTATTTTTTGAATGTAATGAAGGACCTCAAAACATAACCCATGGATGTCAAATTGCAAAAGCAAATTTTTGAGTTGGGAGAGGGTTACTAGAATTGGAAGGAAGAGATGTAGGACTTGGAATGGTAACCCATGGATGCTGAGTTATATCAATGCAATTTTTAGTTAGAAGGGGGTCACTAGGATGTGAATGGGGAGGTCCTAAAATGGAAGGGGAAACACATTGATTAATTTTATATTAAGGATGATGATTTATCTTAATAGTGGCCACATAATTTCTAGTAATATGGACCATAAAATTGTTATAGTCATATGAGACATTATGATAGCCAATCTATTTGGTTTGGGAATCCTGACCTTGATTATAATTGTTCTGATTTTGATTCTAGCCTTAATTTTTATTTTTATTGTTCAATGGATGATTTTTATAGTTCTGATTATTTGGTCGATGTTTATTATTAGAATTATGCTTCAAAAATGGATCTCTATATATACCCATGTTTTGATTTGAAGTAGAATCAACATTATCTAATTTAATTTTACAATGCTTAAGCAAGTCTTGGATGATTTTTTTGAGTTACATACACCTATAAATTGCTTAGCCTTTAACATAATGGTAATCATAACATTCATTATCCCTATACCACATTGGTTTAGGTTGGCCTTCTTCAAAAGGATTTGTATTCAACTAAATGATAATGTTTACTACAACCAGTTTTTGCAATACCACCTCTATGGGCTCACCAAGGTTAGAGAAAAATATTCTTTAATACTAATTCTTTTGTTAAAGTGGTCTTTTAAATGTAATGGATTGAATAGGTGGAATAGTTTAGACAATCAATGGTTGTGTAGTCATATAAAATGTCGCTTGAGTGTAATGAGTGTTATTTGAGACCACCCTACCCCTAGTTTAGACTTAAACCTATATTAGGGCCTCTTTCGACCCTTATCCAACTTTTATGCAGGTATTACACATCCTTAGACACCCCAAAAATAGTCCTATATCTTCTCCTAGGGATATAGGCCCCTAATTCCCTAATTTATGCCACCTAGACACCAATGTGCTTATTTGGACACTTGCACATTTTATTAGTGACAAAGGGACTACACTAGTGTCCCTTTCCTAATTTTATCTCCAAAAAATATATATTCAATTCCTAAGACACCTAGGGTTAGAATAGACCTATTTCATATTTTTAAAAGCAATAAAATGCTATATATACACCTCTTTCATTCAATTATCCACTAGATGGAAATTAGATGCAAATACTCATGAAAAAATTCAAAAATGATTATGAAAATCAAGGTCATTTATCCCTATTCTGACCTACTACTATGTAATCACTTAAAATGGTAATAAGATGCTAAGAGTATTGATTGAGAAACCATATTCCTAAATTATACCTAGACCTATCCTAGAGCCTTAGACACACTTTTTGAATAATTAATCAAACCAAAATCAACCATAATCAGCTAAACACAATCCCAAACTACCTTCTTAGATCCCAACCCAGCTTACTCAATAGTTTTCCAAGTGGACATTAGTACCACATTTGGGAAACTAAAACCACGTGGTTCTAGTGTCCCCAATTGGGCACTATTGTCCTTATTCCTAGTGTTGAGAAATGTTGTCATTGATGTCAAGGTACATCTAGTAAAGATGCATGGTGAAGTGGTATGTGATAAGGAATCCATGTGATAAGAGATAGTTTTAAGGAAACCTATTATCTATATATTGAGAGATAATTTGAAGGTAACATAATGATTCTCTTGAGGCTAATGTCAAGGTTCAATACAAGGTAAGCATGTTTGATTATTAGTCTTTGAATACAAAGTTCTTGAGAAGCCTAGTCATATCATGAGCATGTTCATGATGAGAATGGAGAGGTATTTAAAGAGGTATGATATTATCTAAGGATAATAAAGACATATGATCAAGATATAATATCATCAAGAAGTGTTTTAAGGTTAGTTGTTAAGCTTTAAGTACCTAAGAAGCCTAGTCATAACCCTAGTCATAGCATGAAGAGACCCTATGAGAAGATATGAGCTTGGCGGCTTAGTAATATGAATGCATAGAGGAATGAGAGGATATATGAATTTGTTTGAGAATGTATATGAGGCACTAGATCAATCATGAGTGTCTCAAAGTGAGACTAGAAGGGTAGGACCTATAGACCTGGTATGTAACTAGATCACCTCTAGACCTTGCCTGGCCCAATGAGGCATAATGATCTATTGCCAAGGAATATGAAGGATCTTTGAAATTATTTAAGTATGTGAGATGTTTTGTGAGAATTTAAGTGATGTGGGGAATTCATGAAAAGATTCTTTAGTTTTAAGGCCTAGTGTGGTTTATAGGTCAAGGTTCAAGCAAGCAAAGAGAGAGATGGTGGCTAAATGAGGTATGAGTTTCAAATGTCAAGATAAGAATGGATAAATGAGAATTTTAAAAGGTATATAATGTTGTTTAAAATATTTTTATCAAGTTTTAAGTCAAAATTTAAAGGTTAAGGCAATAAAAAGTGCTTTAAGGTCTCTTGAATGCACATAATGGAGGGTTCTCAACCTAAAAACTTGAAAGTGTTCATTGGCATGTGAAACCTCTATATAAGAACTTGAGCTGTTGATGGTAGATTGGGAAGGGTAATATCTAAAAGTTACAATCACTAGTTTCTATAATGAGGGGCAAAGCTTTATGAAAGATCATTAAGATTGTAAGATGATTTAAACCCTCAAAGAATCCTAATAATAATCCGCTATGAATGATCTTGCTCTAAAGTTATCAGAATGGATTAAAACAACTAGTTAAGTGTTTTAATGTTTTATTCAACTCTCCTAAGAACCTCTAAGTTTTATTTGTTTATCAAGTGAGTGAGTGGACCCTACAAAAAAGGCCTTATTTATCAGATATTTACTGTAAAAGTAAGAGTTGATCAAGTCAAAGTTGCTAAATAGATAAATGTTGAAGCTTAAGAATTGTATCTTATGTTCATGATGATTTATAAGAATATTATATCCCTTAGGTGTGCTCAACTAGTCCTTCATGTTGACTACTTGCTAATAGGCCTAATGAGGCAAATCATGAGAAAACTAGGCATAAGTGAGAAGTTGATTAGGGATGTGTTATCATGGATTAGAGATGAATGCAAGTGCATGGAGAAGTTTTCCAAGACTATAATACATGTCCATGTTGGATATATGTTTTGGAGGTCAATTTATATGATGAAAATGTTGCTCATAAGTTGACCTATTTAGTGTAGATAAGATAGTGAAGGTGTAAGGTTGTGAGATTGGTCTACAAGACAAATATTGCCATATGACCTTGCTATCTCTCTATTTGAGATTGATCTAATGATATTATAAGATCATCCACATGCATTTGAAATCTCTAAAAGTATTCTTTTAGGTGTTGAATATCAAATTTCTATAACTATGTTGAATATCAAATTTCTATGACTATGTTTTAGTTTTATATGTAATAATTTTTTCCATGATTTTTTGGCAATATTATGTTTTTACTTTATTTATTCAATACAATCTTTCTGAGTATGCATAGGCCTAATATGAGTAGTACTAATGGTGTGATTTAAGTAGTGGTTTGATCTAAAAAGTTTCATGGACCAAATATGAGACTAGATGGGGTTTATTTAAATGGAATATGATGTGTTATTTTTGTATGAAGTGTTTGAAGGTGTTTCAAGGAAGATCAAAGAGTAATGTGTGCTAAGTAGGCTTAATGGAATTAGGTCTCCATGAGAACTAAAGGAGAGATGAGGCCTAATTTAAGTAGGTTAGACCTAAATGGACTCAAATAATGTTTGATCCATGTATATAAGATGTCCTAAGATCCATTTCATTATTTAAATAAGAAGGGTAAGGGTACTTATCTAACTAATAAGGATATGAACATAAGACTTGTATAAATACAAGGAAATTGTAGGCTTATGTGTGTGTGAAGAGTTTAAGTGAATAAGATAACACATTAGTGAGTATAATAAGGTATTATATACCATCATAAGCACATATAATATTAGTGATTAATATTTTATATAGGATTTATATATGAGGATTAAGGCCATATGACCTAATCAATTCAAGAAGAGGGTTAATTGAGTGAAGAAGGCTAGAGACTAGTTTGAGAGGGATAGAAGTGTGTGAAGAGCTGAGGAAGGATATCATCATATGTTTTATGATAAAAAAATTCATTATAAAGGTGATCAAGTGTTTTAGGTGATTGAGTTAGTGCTGAGTCATCAAGGGAGTTGGTTCCTTCTTGCAAGTGGGTACTTGATAAAGCCTAGCTGAGTTAGTACTTAGCTAGTTAGGGTTGATGCTCCATGTTAATTTGGTACTTCACTAAAGTTTATGTTTTTATTATAGGAATATATTCCATTTATAGATATCAGTGGCTTTTCATCCCCTTGAGGGTTTCCCACACATAAGCTATGTTATCTTGTTTTCTTATGTTTCATGCTTGTATAGTTGATTGATTATGCATTATTTAATCCACATGATTGAATGAATGATCATAAATTCTTAATTGGAATTTAAATAATTTTTTTGAATATTTATTCACCCCCCCTCTCAATAATTTTTCTTCCATCACCTAGCTCTTCCTAGTGGATACTTTTTCAAAGGTGTGCCCCTCTTAAGGTCGGCTTAAGAATATTTTCTTATTTACACAAGCTAAAAAAATCTATAGATAAATTCTAATTTAAATATATTCACTAGATGGAAAATATATGAAAAAACACATTCAAGCCAAAGATAAGTTAAAAAAATTAAGGTAATTGATCTTTATTCTTCCCTACTTTTGCATACTACCATCTATAATAGCCCTAAGCCCAATTTTTAAAGATTTAAAAGTTCAAGCACATTAAAATAATCCAATTCCACTCTAATTATATAATTAAATTGCACTTAAATTAGACGCTAGGTGGGATAACTACCTCATGATTGATCCCTCTTCAGAGTATTGGGATGTAGGTAACTCTATTCATAGTGGGGTGTTGATGATATCTAGCCTATCCTACTAATTAACACAAAAATATTTATTTTTCCATAATTGTTAGGGGGATTAGGTTTTTCACAATAAATCAGGTTCTCCAAGAAAAACACAAAGATCTAGGTTTTGTGCATGCAAAAATAGGACACAAAAACACAAGCATAGGTACTTCCAAAAAATAAGAATAGTCATGCAAAGGGGACACTACCACCATTTTAAGGACACCGAAACAACATCGTTATAATTTACATATGGTTATCTACTATAAAATAATAAAATAGACTCCAAAATCCTATTGATGACACTCAAAACTATCTATAACTCAATTTTCATGCAACAACCTTACTAGGTTTTACTAGAATAGGGTAATTTAGAAAAAATAATTACACAAATTAAACTAAAAAATTTCACCATGATGAAACCTACAAAAGTGATATTTAACTAAATAAATTAGTTTACTTAAAATTATAAATTTTTATAGCTAATCCATTTGACTAATGATCACCATAACAATAACATGTACAATATTGAATATACAAATAAAGACTGCATTAATTCATAGAAGTAGTATTACAAATTCAACCATAGCTAATAAAATATTACAACCACTATTTTAATTGTTAATATGAATAAAAGTATAATTTTAGCAATAATTATGTCTCAATAGTAATAATATAATGATACAATGTTCTATGGAGCATTAGTTTCAATGAACTCATAGTATCTAGAAGTAATATCAAGTGTAGTATCTAGTGTATTAATATTATGGGAAGGGAGAATTTTTTTTGAGTTATTTTACACACCAACCAAATATCATGGATCCTCCACACTATCTCCCATCAAGGGAATGACCCTCCCTTCATGGATGGGTAGATAATGATGGTGCTAGAATCTAGAGTGACAAACTATAACCCATGTGCTATAAGATAACTAACACATGATGTATACCATAAATAAATCCATTCTTACATGATATATTTTAAACATGTAAATTATATCAAACACATGAAATTAATTTTTTAAATATAAGAATTAGTTTGGCCATAGTTTTCATATAGTTATTGATCTATAGGATTACTCAATTTCATACATACCACTCAATCAGATTATACCCCATCTTGCATTAATAACACTAACTAAGTGAGTGGAATACATAACACTACTTATTTAGGGTCATTAATACAAGATTTGGTTATTTACGTAATAATATAAAAACCAACATATTCATACATAATATTATATACTAGAAAAAGTAAAAAGTGTTGAATGGAGAAATATCAGATACATACATTTAGTCCATTAAATGTAATGAAATTAATCTTAAATAATATATTTTATTATATAATAATAAACATAATTTATAAATATTCATAAATAGTAACATACCATCTACGTAAGAAACATATATAGAAATTAAGGTATAGAATAATAACATTCAACTGCTAATTTTATTTCATTCATCTAAATAACACAAATTTCCAGATTATTTAATTTATAACCAAAAATAAAAGTACATTAATATTATATCTCAACATTATATGTTTTGTATTCCATTTATAATACCACATATATAAATCTTCCATTTAACCATTTAAACACATCTATAGCTCAACTGCAAACAATAATACACCAATTTATATTTTTCATACCATGAAATGTTTATAACATATAATAGATGTATATATATTTATGGTATACTTATCTTTAGATTTGTATCATATTATCAAGTCAATAGTATATAATACATGTATATACTTATCTAAACATATGGCTATAATCAAAATTAACTTTGATAAAATAACATATCAAATGTACTACTCATAATTTATTGTACAAACCATATATGTATAATTGTACATAGTATACTCCTAATAGATAAATATATTATCTATGTATTTAAGATATCACATGCACTATACATACATGAACACAAACATGAATGATTTATAATTATCTTCTAATTAAGGATATAATTTGAACTATAGTTGTTTGGCCTTTTCATAAATAAACCCAAACAATTTTACACAATATCAAAATATATGCAGTCTAAAATAACTTTACCATCATTATAAGTATGACAAATTTTGGTGTATGAAAAATTAATTTAATAAATATATAGTCTTGTATAGACCCAAATGGCTTTATAAGGATGTGTTTGAGTAAAAATGCAGGTCTAGTCAACTAAAGTGGTTTACAATTAAACACTCCTCTGAATTCTCTCTGAACACTCTCCTACATTTTTATTTTTGAATTTTTATATGGTTTTGGGGGACCCAAGGGGACCCCGTGGTTCCTCATCCCCTTCCTAATTGGTATGGTCTAACGATGAGAATATCTCATGTTATTCCAAACATATGACTCATGGTGGTGCTTTGGTTCCTAATGCCTGGAAGAATATCCTCTTGGGAGATAATAACTAAGTGAAATAAAAGGTTTTCCATCTATTTTTGGAGATGGAGGATGGTTTAGCTCTTAAGCTCCTTGATCCCATGGTGAAAATGATCATTTATTTTATGGATCATGCTCTGGTGGGTAAGTTATTTGACATCTAACTAAATATTGATCTAGTTAGGAGATGGGTAAACATAAAATGGAAGGTAAAAGGAAGTGTCTCGATTAGTTCCATGGTTGAGGGGATGTTCCTTTTAAAGTTCATATCTAGTGAAGATATTACCTAGGTTCTTGTAGGGGGACCATGGATGTATGGTATGCACAACCTTTTGTTATGAAAATAGAAATTAGGGTTTGATGTAGTGGTGGATATGAACAAAATGTTACCAATTTGGGTAAGAATTATAGGCCTACCATTGGAATATTGGGATGAGGAAGTGATATCCTAGATAACAAATACTTTCAGGCACTTCATTGTATTGGATATCACTACCAAGAAAAAAACCAAGTTAGTTTTTTCCCACTTATATGTTAGTGTGGACATCAATAAAGCTTTTCCTAATTCCATTTTACTTGAGTCAAATTTTAGTTGATGGACTTAGGTTATTTAGTACAAGAATTCCATGGTCTTTTGTCAAAACTACAATAGGAAAGGGCACCTCATCACACAATGTAAAGTTAAAAATAAGAATTATATTATATTGGAGGATCCCCTAACTGGGGAAGAGGAAGGATATCCCTTCAAAGAGGACATCCTAAACATTATTAGTTCCCACCAAATTAATAAGAATAAGGAGGATATGGCAAGGAAAGAAAACATAATCATGCCTATTGAAAAAGATAAAGAGGTTGAGATACCCATCTTGAGGGATGAAACCCTTAAGACATAGGAGATTCAGATAGGCATGGAGAATTAATAGGCTAACCAAACCACTCAACTCCTAAAGGAGGGGAAAGTACAATAGGTGGAAAATTCTAGTGTTGATATCATCTTAGATAATTTTGAGCTATTGAATGAAGTTAATGGAAGTAAACTTTTCTTTAAAAAGATAGGAAGTCTTGTCAAACAGGGAGGTACTAGGAACAAACAATATTTCCCCTCTCTAATAAAAAAATATATAAATTTAACATTGGGTGTGGCATCTAGTAAAAATTAAAAAGATGTAGATCCATAAGGTTGGAATACTACCCAAAAAAGGTAAAATTCAAGGAAGGAAAACAACTGATGTGGGTGTTGATTCCAAAGCTAGAATCCCACGCAAAGAGAAACAAGATAGAAGGCTGTTAACATGGACATAGCCATGTGTAGATAGAGGATCTTGGATATTGGTTCCAGGAACGTTCAAGGAAAATGAAGATCCTATCTTGGAATGTTAGAGGGATTAATAGCCCTCATAAGTATTTCACTATCAAGAACTACATTCTTGATAATAAAATTGATATTCTCTTATTATAGGAAGTCAAAATGAACACTAAAGGTTTCAAGATAGTTGTTAAAGATGTATATCCTAACATAAAATTTTGTATTGGTGAGGCTACTAATGCTTCTAGAGGCATTGTCACCATTGGGAATGACAATGTTTTGAAGGGAAGTCTTATTCATAAAGATAAGAATAGTTTGAATGTTAGGATGGTCAGTTAAAAAAAGTCTTGGTAATTAGTTAATATCTATTCCCCTAACCAAAGAAACACTAGAAAAGTTTTATGGGATTCCCTTTCCACTAACATATAAAGTAATAAGGAGGAATGTTGGATGCTTGCTAGTGACTTTAACACTCCTCTCTACCCTTCATAAAATATGGGTGGTATACTAGATTACTTTGATAACATGATTGACTTGGCTAAGTTCCTTAACAACATGGGGCTAATGGATCTTGATCTTCAAGGTTAACATTTCACATGGTCCAATCATAGGAGAGGTGAGAATTTAATTCAAGTTAGACTGGATAGGATGTTAGTCTCCTCTAATTGGGATTATAGTAGTGGTTATCACCTGGAAGCTCTCCTTAGGATGACTTTTGACCATAACCCCCTCCTTTTATCTTGGAAAGACAAGGCTTTTAATGGCCATTTTCCCTTTATATTTGAGTGTATGTGAACTCATCACCCAATATTTAGAGATCTTTTAGCCACATGGTCGAATACTTCTATTCAAGGATCCCCTATGTTTAGATTGGCTTATAAGTTAAGTTTAGTTAAAAACAAAGTTAAAATCTAGAACAAATATAACTTTGGGAATATTTTTGAAAACAAAAGAAGGATTGATTTTGATCTTTCTAAAATTTAGATGCAAATGGCCACTGGATAAGTCACTAAAGATATGGTACAACTAGAGGATAATTTGAGGAAGGAATGGAGGGAGTTACTTTAAAAGAAGAAATTTTTTTAGAAGTAGAAATATAGAGTGTAATGGCTTAGAGAAGGGGACATGAATACAACCTTCTTCCATCAATACACTATAAAACATAATAAAAGGAAAAACATAAATGAGTTAAAAGATGAAAATGGATCTTTGGTCCAATCAGATAATTAGATAGGATAGGTGGTGATAAATTACTTTTAGAGGTTCCTGACTATTCAGAATGGAAGGGAAAATCAAGAGTTCATTGATATCACACCCACTTTCTGTAATGATGAAGATAATAAAATCTTAATGAAAGCTATGATATAAGAGGAAGTAAAAATTTGCCTCTTCATGATGAGTGATCTCAAATCCCCAGGGTCAGATGGTTTCCCTCAACCTTTTTCCAAGTTTATTAGGAGATCATGGGGTAGGATGTCACTAAGGTAGCTTATAGTTTTTTTAAATCTACAAAATTCTTGAAAAAATTCACTCACACTTTTATATCACTTGTCCATAAGAAATTAGATCCTATAGAAATGGAAGACTTTAGGCTCCTTAGCCTATGTAACATGGTCTATAAGATTTTCTAAGGTCTTGGTTTATAGACTTTAGCTAATTCTAGATCATCTTGTTAGTAACAGCTAAAAGGGTTTTGTTTCAAAAGACAAATGTTAGATTCTACTATATCCACTCATGAATACATTAATTCTATAGATAAAAATAACTCCCCTAGAATGGCTCTCAAACTTGACATCTCTAAGGCATATGATAGAGTGGAGTATAACTTCCTCTTTAAAATCCTTGAGAAATGGGATTCTAGGATAAATTAGTTTAGCTCATTAAAACTTGTGTCACTAATGTTAAGTACTCTATGCTTGTTAATGGGGTCTATATGGTTTTTTTCTCTATTGGTAAGGGTCTAAAGCAAGGTGACCCATTATCCCCTTATCTATTCATTCTTATGGCTGAGATTCTTATTAGAAATTTTATGAAATTATTGAGCTCCCATGAAATCAAAGGTATAAAACCTACTTCTACAGCGAACCCATCTACCATCCAACAATTTTTTGATGATACTATGCTTTTTGGAGCTACTTTGGTGGTGGAAGACAAGATAT
Source organism: Torreya grandis (assembly GCA_037957365.1). NCBI lineage: Eukaryota > Viridiplantae > Streptophyta > Pinopsida > Cupressales > Taxaceae > Torreya > Torreya grandis. The sequence goes on along the minus strand of JARHVA010006488.1, from coordinate 61,183 downwards.
GGATGACAGTTCTAAAGGATTATGAGGAGTCCTCTAGACAATGTATCAATTATAAAAAGAATGTGGTCTATCTTTTCAACACCCATTTAGACCTTCAATAAAAAATCATGAGGATTCTTGACTATTCTTGTGGATAACTCCCATGTACTTACCTTGGCCTACCCCTTATTGTTAAAGATGTTCCCCCTACATATTGGAATTCTATCCTTGAAAGAATATAAAATAAGTTGGTTGGGTGGAAAGGAAATATTTTGAATCAAGGGGGAAAATTTTATCTTTTAAAGGCTTCCCTTCAAGGAATCCCTATTTACTTCCTCTCTCTCTTCAAAATACCCAAATATATTATAGATAAATTCAAAAAAATCTAGAGAAACTTCCTATGGATGGGAGTGTAAGAGAGAAAAACAATTTCTCTTATCAGTTGGGATAAAGTTTATAGTTCCAAGTTACAAGGAGGTCTGAGAATCAAAAAAATCCACATGAAAAAAAAAGCACTTATAACTAAAATTGGTTTGAATTTCATGTGTAATAGCAAGGATTGGGGTAGCATCATGAAAGCCAAGTACTTATTAAATAATAATCTTGATTCTTTCCTTCATATAAATGGTATCCCTAGAGGATCTATGATATGGAACAATGCCATTAAAAGTAAAACTCTTCTATAGAATGGCATAAAATTGAAATTTGGGGAAGGTAGAAATATAAAATTTTGGAAGGATAGCTAGCTAAAGGATTTTCCTTTCTGTGAAATACAAAATTTCCATAGACTTGCTGATAAAGCCACTATTTGCTTTGGGAGTTTAACAGTGCATTATATTCAACCTAGTAATGGAGATTAGAAACAACTATCTGACTATTGTAAGAATCAAAATGGTCTTATTATAATTGTCGAGGAGGTTTATCTCCTTCTCAAAGAATGTAGAATACTTATATTCCCCACAAGGGATAAAATGATATGGGTTTAAGACATAATGGGTGTTTTTAAGGTCATGTTAGATTATAACTTTCTCCTTGAATCTATTGAGGATCCTAAATTTTGGAGAAGGGTGTGGAATCACAATATCATTCCCAAAATTAACCACTTTTGGTGGCTAGCTATGCATATTAAGATATTTACTTTAATAATCTATGATCTAGAGGCTTTTAAATCCCCAACCATTGTACACTATGCAAGAAAGAGGAGGAATCGATCTCCCACCTCCTATTGCATTTTGATTACTCTTGGGTAGTTTGGAGTCTATCTCTATAAAAACTTGAAGTCTCATGGATCTTGAATCAAGATCTCCCTGATATCATTAGAGTGTGGGTACCTCCTTTTATCCACCCTATTTGTAAAGATATATGGGCTCAGATCCCCCCATCTTGACTTGGGAAATTTAAAAAGTATGCAATAATAGAATTTTTAGAGATAATGATAATGACCCCAAGGAGATATTCAAAAAGTTTGCTAAATTACTATAGGAAAACATCTATTAAAGCAATAAAAAATCCACTAATTTCCCCCTAAAAAAAAGGAAGAAAGTATCATTAACAAATGGTACATCTTAGCCCATATCTACAGGATTGATAATTATAAAAGGATTTATTGAGGATTATACTAAATGGGATCCCCCCTCTGTTGGTTGGGTGAAGCTTAATTTTGATGGGGTTGCCAAAGGAAACTCAGGATTAGTAACTGGGGGGAGTGCTCAAATTGGATAAGGGAGAGCTTGTTGTGGCCTATGCTAGAGAAAACTCCAATAATTGTGGGGAAGCATGGGCCCTCCTTTGGGGTATCAAGTTGGCCATTTCTATTGGAATCAAAACCCTCTTAATAGAGGGACACTCCAAACTTATTATTGATGTAGTTAAAGATAAAACTAGAGTGGGATGGAGGTTAGAGGACATCATTCAAGACATAAAACATCTCTTTCTTAGTTTTGAAGAGTTTGATGTCAAGCATATCTATATAGAGGGAATCAAATGGTGAATGCAATGGCCAATTTGGGAATACATATCTCCCCTCTAAGGTATTGGAGGAATACAAATAGTCTACCTACTAATGTTAGAGATATCCTCATTTTGGATGCCCAACCTTTCTTGACATAATGTCCTACATCAACTATTATAGATTAAAATACATCCTAATTTATATTATTGGTAGCCCCATGTTAGACATTGGTCACATTAAGGGAAAGAAAGGTGAAGTCATAAAAATTGGGAAGATGAAGTATGAGCTCAATTTAAGATATGAGTGTTTACACCTCAATGAAAATCAATATCACATAAGGTAGATTCATTTCCTAATGGTATTATCTCACATGGGAAATCCTTACAATTTTCACTACATGTGTAATCATTACCTTATTATCTTCCATAATTTGAAAAAAGGGGTTTTGGATTCGAGTGATCTGAAAGGATGGTTACCTAATGATAGCCATTCCATTGCTTCTAGACTATTGAACATAATTTTATTTAATCCTTGGTGGTTGATTCTAGTCTTGACTAAGTATATTAGTAATTCTAAGAAGTTTTTAGTCATAGGAGGTGACAAGGTTAGAACAGAGCCTTTATCCTATGATGATACCAAAGTAGATGCCATGTTTTTGAGTATCTATTATGAAAGAGGCATTTCATATTTCTTGGAATGTCTTAATGGTTATGATGAGAATTTGTCAGCTCAATTTGCCTTGAGCTGAGATAGGGATTGCAAAGTTTAGGTTGGTGGTATTCAATTTGAAATAAGTGAAGAATCTATTGCAAAGGCCATAGTTATGTGCTAATAAGGTATAATATTAAAGAGACTCGCCAAAGTCTAAGATCCAGAGGGGATGAAAATATTATTTAGAGAAGGTGAGTCTCTAATGAAACTATAGGGAGGTTTTGATAGGGAAAGTTTGGTTAATCCTTAGGATAAGGTATGTTTTACTATCATGAAGTATTTAACCCTTGAAGGTCATTTTAAGTGTTTTTATCATTACCATTTTTCCCTTATAAATCACTTTCATCATAAAGTGATTATAAAATTTCCTTTCTTCCTTCTTTCATCCCTAGACACCTCTATCAACATTGTTAGAAATGTTATTGATAGCAACCCGATTGCCTCCACCATTTTGCTCCACTAAGGTCTTATTTTTAGGATTTATCACTTTCACCTTGCATTGTGTATGTCTAAACCTTTAAAGGTTCTTGTGATTTAAGAAACCCATGATAGTGTGTCAGATGACCATATCTCCATGAGAGTCAAATTTGGTTCTATGGAACCCTATGTTTCCCTTCCTAAGTCTAAGGATTTTGTCACCCCTTTCCCAAAATCCCCCCTTAAGGAAGATTGATTTTCCCTTCCGTTGCTAGGTTTTGATTGTTTGAATCCTAAAATTACAAAATATAGACCCCTTGATCCTTCTCAATATTTGGTTATTGAAGGGTTGTGTGAGCTAAAGACTAGTCCTTCAATTTTTGGCAATAAGAAGAGGAAAGTTCTCCCTCAAGATGTTTCTATGAATAAAAATTTGGGAAATAAAAAGACTAAAAAAGTGGTGGGTGAAGAGCATCCAAATATTTCTATGGACAAAGATCACTTGGAGGCGTAGGTGAAAGGGGATGTGGATGTGGATGTGGATGAAACATATAGAATTAAACCTCAAAGCTTCACAATTAGAAAACTAGATATCAAGAGGTCTAGTAGAATATCAAGGGGTACAAACCATTTTTTAAAAATCATTGACTACCCCTCCACTTCAGATCCAAGGGAGGAAGTAGGTTTTTTTAAAGTCAAACCTAGTTTGGGCTATCAGATTGATAAGGAGGGAACCAATCATTTTGAGGAGCTGAATAAATCCTTATATGACTTAGTTTAGGAGGAATTTTAGGACACATGTGATGATGTTAGTTAGATTAAAAGGGAGTTGGAGGAAGTAGAATTTTTTTTTCACTCACTCTAGAACAAAATAAAAGTGTTGACAACTATCTGCCTAAATTATTTTCTATTGATTCTACATGAGGATCTAAACAAAGATAAGGATATTGAAGGAAAAAATTATAATAAGGAGGAGCTTCTCAATTTCATTAAATATGACTAGAAATACTTGATTAATAAGTAGTGATTTTTCCATGGTTGTCTTCTAGTTTGTTTATGGGTTACTATTTGGCTATCATATTTTTGTTGTTTGTCTACTGTTAATGGTCTTTGGCCTATCCTACTGCCCTTTGGGCTTTTTTTATATGGGATCTATAATCTATAGACTTATTTTATCAAAAACACAAAATAGTTATATATATATATATATATATATATAAAGAACTAAAACTCTCACATAGCCAAATATATATAAACATTGGTACACACACACACACACACACACACACACACACACACACACACACACACACACACACACACACACTTTTAGGTCATCTAATAATTCTTCCTATACCTATAACTTGTATATATTTATACCCATGTATATGTATATTGTCAAATAATTTAAATAAAAGAATCATAAAATTAATCTAAATCAGACTTGGTAATAACTAAAAACCCTAGCCTTCCATGTATATATACAAATTTGGAATTCATAGTTAATACTATAGTATAATAACTATCCATTGTAATCATTTAAGGCTCATATATGATAAGTAAATAATATAAAAAAAATTGAGTTAAAACAAAGGTATATACATTGATGTATTCACACACAAGACCCCTTAATATGGGGTTGTGTTATTTTATGAATACATCCATGTATATTGGTATTACTTCTCAACTATATATATGTATATTATAGACCCTGTTGTCCCAAAAAAATTCAAAATTAGATTTATACAACCTTGAAACATATATAAAAGCATCCTAAACTTATCACTAATGCCCTACACTCATAGTTGTGCCCTATAAGGGTTTAGATACTTGACCTAGTTCATTAAACAATCCAATTGATATCTATGCATAAAAAGAATGATATAAAACTAGTTATGTTTAATTTTGAGTTTAAAACTTCTAGTTACCTATTAGTAGTATTTTGATCTAGTATATACATGTTAATGAATTAAAATATTCAATATTCAAAATAGATATACTGAGTTAAAAAACCCATATTATTATTTCAAAAACCCTACTCTTAAGTCAACACAAACATATTTCTATCTTAGGGTTTTTAATCATCTAAATTAACACATAGAAATATCCCCATTATAACTTAGAGTTTTATATAATATGGAAAAGGATTCTCACAACTTAGCCATTTAGACTAGGGTTTCATGGTTATAAGTTTAGTTCTATGGATGGTCGAGCCATCCACAGGGCTAAACTTTTAACCTTTTATATAATTTCAATAAATGAAAATAAATAAAACCCTTTAAAAATTATCCATATTATCTCTATGAATTGAATAACATAACCAATATGGTAAATGTAATTAAAACTATACTAAATCTATTTATCCTCAAACCTCTTTATCTTTTCATTCGCTTTCTCTTTCTTCCTTCTCTATCCCTATCTGTCATATCCTCCCAGGCATCCTCTCTCCCCATTATATTATCTTTCATGTTAACCTCATGTAACTAAATTAATCTATTTTTTATTTTACCCCTTGTGATCATTATAATACTGGAGAAGGAATATTTTATTGAAATAAAATTCATAAAATATTGTGGGAAGACTAACCGACAATCATCATGCCAAAAATCCCAAAATAGAATGATGATTTTACTTAACAGTTTGTTAACACAAGTCAACACAATAGAAACCATAATATCTCAAATGTTCTATTATTAAAAAATATAATAATAGTTATAATCCCTTCAAATTATGCATGTTCACAAAAGCAATCAACTTTCACTAGTCATCAAATATTATAATTATTATCAATGAAATAAACCTTCACTAATATTTGTTAACATATTTCCTAGACATAATGATGACTCCTAATCATTAAAAAATATAATTTTAATGGAAATGTCTACTAAAATAAAGTCTATAACAATACTCTCTACTTCAAGTTATACATAATGACACTTAAACAACATAATGATGTTACCAAAAATCATTAAACAATGAAACTATTGACATTGTCTTAGCATAGGTTTAATAATAATACTAAAAATGATTAATCAAAAAGACCCTACCAATAATCACTAGTTAAATCACAACTAATTTTATCACAATTATTACTTAATAATGCAATTAAATTATACATAAGTCATTCAATTATTATTAAAAATAATAATAACCTTCTAAGCATGTCATTATTAATCACCTTAATCACACACATCAATTAAAGTAATATAATCCTATCTAAAAAAAACACTGTCATTTTAATCCCAATTCATCCAAGACAACAATATACAATGCTAAAGACAAAAATGGATTCTAATCACATGATATATAAACATCGTAATTGAGGAGATCTAATTCTAATAATCATAAGTGAAATCACACAACCAAAATAGTGTAAGCATCAAAAAATAATCAAGACCATAACAAAAAGCATATAAGAAATAAAAGATATGATAAATATATCTAAAACAAACACTAATAAAAACATATTAATATTCTTGTGGTGTGTGTGTGTGGGTTTCTAGTCTTTCCCTCTATCATCCCCTAATGCCTCGATTTATGCCACCATCTTTGATGATGCCCTCCCACCAACACACTCTAAGGGATGGATCTATCCTACATCCACCTCACAACAATGAAGGTAGTTGTCCTAATACATTTAAAAATCCATAAAATGCTACTATAATAACTAACAAACATGATCATCATGCAAAATATATAAAAGTACATCTAACTCCATAGCTAATCAATCATGTAAATTAAGAAACATATAACTACCCATAATCAACATATAACATTAATCTTAACTAAACAATAGTTATTCAAATAATAAACATAAAATTTATGAATTAATAGGTTATTAGGCTTAGACAAAAGTTAGGATGTGACATTTCAGAACCTAGATCATCCACGATAGTCACTTTTTAGATAAGTCTATATTTATGCTTATTTATTGATATTTTTAGAAAGTAAAATAAAGTTAAATTCTATAATAAATTAGTAATTAATTATTGAAATTTATTTAATTAATTTATACATCTTATCCCTTTAATTTAAACATAGGTTTTACATAGTTAAGCCCTAAAAGGTTAAATCATTTAGTGAACGCATCTTACTTTGAATATTGCCTCAAGCCATAGCTTGCATTAATCAAAATTTTTGTGCAATAAATTAGGGATACATAGTTATAATTTTATAATTTTTAAAGACAATCTAGATAATTGAAATCAATTTCACATTAAAGGTTTCAATTTATTTTACATAAAATTTAAATTGGTGAAAAGAAACCCTAGTTTCAAAAAACCTAACCCTAGATGCTTTTAGGGTTAATATTCTTTTTTCTCCTATTTTGATTAGCTGATATTAATTTTTTGTAACTAATATATTCTATTTTAGTATCTCTATTCTAATTTGTTTAATATATTCCATCTAAGAAATCTATCTCTCTTCCATTAAGAAGAAGTGCTAGACTAGGTGGTAATCCTTTAGAGCATATTCAGATTCCTTTATCTAAATCTATAACAAGGACAAGGAACCTAATACAAATCCATATATTAATAATTCACACATCTATTATATATAATTAAATTGAAATGCATCTGAATATGAAAAATACAACCAAGAGCAAGATGAGGTCCACATTGAGAATCAGGACACACTACCTTCACTTAACAATAATGACATAATCATGAATAAAGATGAGGTATTACAAGGATTTAGATATAGATTTGAGAATAGTAACTTGATCATGCATATATTATATAGGTGACATTATAAATCAATAATAAGACAAACACTGGTCCATCTTCAACCCCTTTAGTTAATAATATTATTACACTTTTAGTGGGGCCAACTCAACCAACTTAGATTGCACAACCCAATATTTATATTCAACCATAAATAAAAACTACACCACTTATTTCTAGTTCCTCTAATCTATATGTAAAACCCAAATGCATGAGGTTCTTAATCTAAAGTCTAAGGTGTTACATCTCAATAAGGGAGAAACAATGCCGTCACATGCCTTGGATTCTAACATTATCTTGCATACACCTTTGACACATCACATAGCAAAAAATCCTTTGCCATTTAGTTTTGTGTACCAAATCTCACATTATATGATGGAAAGGGTAACCTAGAGTATCACCTCAGAGCCTCTCATGCAACATGTTTTGACTATGTGCCCAACTATTAACTTCTTATGAATCTATTTTAATGCAATCTCAAAGATTATGCCCTATAATAGTTCTATGATTTGCCAAATCAATATATCATGGAATTCCATCCTTTATATGATATATTCCTAGCACACTTATTTATCAACATCAATGATAATATATCATATAAATAATAAGTAGCACATTTAAATCAAAATTCAAATGAGCCTATCATCGATTATGTCTCATGATATAAGATAATATTATCCAAATTGAATAGCCCCATAGTAGACAGAGAGCTTTAGGATACATTTAAATAGAGTATATTACTAGCACTGCATGAAGTTATCTTATTTAAGAAGTTCCCCACATTTACCTATATATACCACATAATCAAGGAAATAGAGGTTGAGCTCTTATTAATGGGAAAACACAAGTACACGAATGGATAAGATTCAACTATTAAGAGTTCCAAAAAACCTCCATACAAAGTAAGGGACACAAAAAACAAAAGTGATCAAAAGGCCATAGTCAACATAGCTTTTAAGCCTTCTCCTAGATTGATTTTATCCACACCTTAGTGCAGAGTCTTCACTAATCTTCTAGAGTCACTAGCATGGGTTATACACACATTATTGGAATACAATGTCATATCTCCCCCTTCCATTAAAGAGGTTGATACGACATAGCCTTTTCCAAATATTTATCATTCAAATGCATTATGTGAGTGTCAAAGGGCATCAGACCACATGATAAATAGATATATGATCTTAAAACACATTATATAATATCTCATTAAGGATAACATTATTGATTTGGGCACACTCACAAAGGCACCAACTAAACAACAAATAGAGGTAAATACACTACATATATTTTTATATCCTTTTCCAGTATATATATCAAATGAGGTAGGGGGTACATTAAGTGTTCACTATACATACTAGGTGCATCCACCACCAAATTTATATCACATATCTATAGAGGAGACACATCCACTACATAACATTAATGGCATGTATCACACTACAATGCCGCCTAGACCACTTATCACATTTTTAGAGTAGGAGATTTTGGATGTTGACACAAATTTACATGAACTCTTCAGATGAGCATACATAGACCACCATATTGTTAACTATACATAGAACACTTGTGATACATATATTAGGATATATTCCACATAGATAAAGTCATTAGTGGTTTCACTAGCCACATTCAAAGCTCCATAGGGGATATTATGATTCTATAATAGGTTGAACAAGTACACACAACCACTTGGTTCCTATTAGTACTTAATGCATGTGTATTCAATATATTATTGGGTAGGCCATAATTATATCATATTTGAGCCATCCCATAAATAATACATTGATGATTAAGGTATATACATGATAATTAGGTGATTAAGGTTAAGGGTGCCCCATATGAGTACCCTTTGCCCATCCCACAAGTAGTTCCAACACAAGCACCAATTATAATTCCAACACCATTACTAGATATTACATGGTTATCAATTATAGTAGAGAGTATAGCTCTTATGCATACATCACAATGTTCGATAGAGTCCTCAGAGTAGGCTAGGTCTACTCCTATGATATCTACATGTATGTATACTCTCCCATAAAGACCATTACTAGAGATACCCCTATGTCAATGATATTTCATAAATTCTATAGGACCTTCCACTACTCAATTTATGTTGAGATCAATTTTATTGGGGTTTATGGGTTCTCAACATAAGGCACATACATCACCTATAACTTCTACTTCTACCTGCTAAGTCCCTAAGACCCTTATAGTTCATAGGGCATCATAATTAGTGCCTCAATATCATAGCATAACCACACAATCAAATTCAGAATTAGATTATACAACACAATAGATAATAGGCATATATTTACCCTTTCAAACCACATGCAAGATCATAGTTCCCCTATTTAACATAGGTCATGATGTTAGTGAGTCTATCATGTGATTCATTGGTTAGTATGGTTCCTACCCTTATGCATACTTCCTTATATCTCTCACTCCCTGTACATATTTTATTTTCATTTGATTGTATATAGCTTATACATAAAAAACATAAAAATAATATAACATGTCAAAATACAAAAATAATTCAAATATTTTGAAAACACAAAATGTAGAAATTATATGCATTGTTATGTTTACATTTCTACTACTTTCTAGATATTTCATATTGTTAGCTATCTTTGTATAGTTGATTTTATCATACACATATGATTCACTTGTTCTTATCGAGTGCTTACAGATTCTAGATTAGACTTCAGTCCACTACACTGATTCAGACCAACTATCATCTACCCATTAAGGGAATTTACACTTATCTACATTTATACATTTGATACATCTACCCACTTAGGGACATCTCATACAAAATTATTCTACCAGGTTTTATATTTACATACTATACATTCGAATTTATGCATTGATTTATCTTGATATTGATCACTTCTCTTTATTGCTCATAACTTTTCCCAACTATCACTAGTTAGACTTAGTATAAATGCATCCTAAGATATACATAGATTTATACTACATAGTTATACATGCTTTCATTTCTAGTTTTCCTAGATTAGACTTGATTGTGTTTCCTATGATTCTTCCATCTTCGAAGGCATTTTAATATGCCATTTTTCTTTGTCTTTATTACACTTATCTATTTTTATGCCTTGGATATGTGCCCATGTCCCTTGTGTATGATTTTACTACTTATATATGTGGACATTTGAACATGTCCTTCTATGTGGCTCTAAGATAACTTGCTTATTGCTTACATATGTGTACATTTGAACATGTCCTTATATGCCTTCATTCTCAAATTTAGTGACATGTTCTCATGTCCCCTATAGTAGGGCCCCTTGGCCTACCTTTTGCATGCCTCATGTGATTATTTGTATGCTTCCATGTATACTTCTAAACCATGATACTTGCATTTTCTTGTTACACATGCAACAATTTTCAATGCCATGAGGGATATCATGCATCTACCCTTCCTACTTGAGAGCCATGATGCACATCATGCCCCATCCCTTTAGGTAGTTACTTATATTTGATGATATACACATTGATTACATCTATATTAACACCCTTTTGTAATGTTGGATTACAAAATTCATCTTAAATTACTTACTCATGCTCATATTCATTTACATTTTGATGTTATGTTTGTACATTATATTGGAATATCATGCACATGCTCTGGATAACACATTTTTATAGAGATACTTATTTAGAGGGAAGTTATTACATAGATTTCATAGCTACCCTTAAAATAAGGGGTATTAAAGATGGTTTATCATAGAGATTAGGCTCCCACTTTTCTGTTCAGAAATAAATTTCAGCACATAGGCTCAATTTTAGAAATTAGATAGGGTAGACACAATAAAAAATAGAGACTTAGACAATAGTTTAGATCACCTAGATTTTAAACTAGGAAGACATTAACATGCATATTAGTAAACTAGCACCACACGGAGTTAATATCTAGTACATGGCACTATTTTCTAGTATATGTAGTTTTAGGATAGTCTAGATCATTCAGACTAATACACCAAGTATAATACAAATTTATATAGATACAATCATAGGTTTGATAGTTATGTTTAGATTTTACTCATTCATTTCAACTTAGATTCATACCAGTTACTCAGATTTTGGGGAATCATGCAAAGAATGATAACTCCTATAATTAGTTTAGTTCCATAGATCTAGCTATTACATAATCAGTTCAAATTCAATATAATCAGATACCAGACTGGGGGCATGTGTGTGACACATAGTTTCCATATACTTATCTACACACATGTTGATTAGATGGAATGAAAAACTCCATGTCATTCTTTAAAATGTATACCTTTCTATCACATTTTAGGTTGTCACCATATTCATTCCTTACTCCATATGTAGTGGTTGGCATTCTTGAATGACCCAAAACCACCTAATATACCTAAGTGGCCATTGAACCAATGTACACAATTAGATATACTTAGTTAGATACTTTCATCACTTTTCATAGTTTATTTATAGATACAAATACTTCAAATAGGTGTTCAATGATGGAGTCATGTCCTACTTGAGTTCTTGAGCCACCCACATGAGAGGGTTAGACACACTTATAGTTTTATCCAAGCTATTCACAGATCAAGATCCATCAAGCAGGGTTAGGAAATGATGGTGTCAAAAATATATTGAGTTATTGAGACACCCATATAAGGATTAAGAAAGGCATCATCTCAGTCCAAGATATTCGATGATATGATCACTATGTACACTCACACACACAAGTTGTCACCTGGTTCATGTATTGGTTCATATACCCAATGAGGTGTATCCATTTCTCCTCTCTATTTCATCAACTTTTATGTAGTTACATTATCTTAGCATGGTATTTATTTATCATCTCTTAAGTAAGGATTAAATTTTTCATTTTTCATTGTAGGACATTGGTTTGGACCATGTTTCACATATGCAGACCTAGATTCATATAGTTAAACTTACCTATGTGGGATTAAATTATAAGTTAAGTCTAGGTATACTTATTTTTCATTTAGACTAGTAATTTTACTTTGATAAATTACTATCATAAAGGGAGGCAAATGTAATCACCTAAAAGTGTTAATTGGATGATAAGAGTGTTGCTTGAGTTACCATATTCTTAGATTAACCCTAGACCTATCTTAGAGCCTTAAATAGAACTTTTCATTCATGAGTAGACCATAATCACCCATAGTTAGCCAAAAAATATTCCTAATACTACCTTCTAAAATCTCAACCCAACTTACTTAATAATATACCAAGTGGACATTAGCACCACATTTGGGACACTATAACCATATGGTACTGGTGTCGCTAACTAGGTGATATTGTCATTATCCATAGATCTTCCCAATGAATAATTTTAAAATGTGTGATCCTCCTAAGGTTATCCTAAACATATTTTATTATTTTCTCAATCTAAAAAAATCTATAAATATAAGACACATTGACCTCTATTCACTAGATGGAAAATATATGCAAAAGCACATTCAAACCAAAGACAAGATAAGACAAATTAAGGTATTTGATCCCTATTCTACCCTAATTCTAGATAATACCATATAAAATATCCATAATCCTAGTTTTCAAAGATTTAAAATCTCAAAAACATTCAAGGCATTCAATTCCTCTCTTATTCTAGCATTCACTTGCATTTGCATCAAGCACTAGGTGGGAGAACTGCATCAGGTTTGATCCCTCTTCAGAGTATTGGTATGTAGGAAACTCTCTTCATAGTGGGATGTTGAGGATGTATAACCTATCCTACTAATAAACATACAATTATTTATCATGCCATACTCTCAAGGAGTATTAAGGATTACACACTAAATTAGGTTTTCTAGGCACAACATAGATCTCCAAGTTTCATGGTCACATGAATAAGATGTAAAACCATAGGCATAGGTGCTTCCATAAAATAATAATAGTCCCATAAAGGGGACAATAATTACACTTTGAGGACACTACATCAATATGTCACTATTTTCCATATGGGGTTTTACTATCCAATGACCAAACAGACTCTAGAATCCTATTGATGATGCTTAGAAATATCTAGAACTCAATTTTTAGAACTGAGATCATCCATCATAGTCACTTTTAAGATAAGTATATATTTATGCTTATTTATTGATATTTTTATAATTTCAAATAAGGTTAAATTCTACAACAATTTTTTTCTTAATTATTTCAATTTATTTAGCTAATTTAGATATCTCAACCCTTTAATCTAAATATAGGTTATACATAGTTAAACCCTAAAATGTTAAATCATACTACATATAACCATATAAAACATTCCTAAACTTAGATTGATTATATTTATAGTCTCATGCACACTAAAAACACTCAAATTGATACTCATATTAGCATTCACTTGCACTTCCACCAACTCTTAGATTGGGAGAACTACATCAAGCTTAATCTCCTCTTGAGGTATTGGTATTTAGGTAAATCTAAACATAATAGGGTGTTGAAGATGTGAAACCTACCCAAATAAAATCAAACTTTTTCTATTTGTGCTCTTAAAATATCTTAACAACATGGAATTCTTGGGTCTACTCATAAATAAATAAAAAATAGTGCATATATAGTGAATTTAGGCTCATCTAAATAGGCATGGGTAGATCAAACTTATTCAGAGGTACACCCAAAAGATCACATAGTTATCTACACATGGACACTAGCAAGTGCACTAATGTCCAAGGTACTATGATAATATCAATGAGGTTTTTTGACACTTGGATCATAATTATGACACTTAGATCAGCTTTTACACCAGTTTTTAGGCCCTATATCATCTATCTTAGTCAGTTTCTAGCTAAGTAATTATTTGTGTCATTCATTATTATTTTTGGAAATATCAAATTAGGTCAATTATAACATAAATAAAAGGTTATAATTATTGCATATTTATTTCCTAATTTGTTGTTTCAACCCTTTAGCAACCTAGGGTTTACATTTCATAAAATACCTTAAAAGTTAAATCATTTAGTGAACTTGACTTACTTCAAATAGTGTAAAAACCTAACCCTAGACTACCTTTAGGGTTTGTGTTTCCAATATTCTAGAACTTAGATTCATATTTTAGATCCTTGTATTTTCTAATTTTTATTTTTATCTAATCATGATAATAATGATAGAAAATGTTTATCACTTTTTAATGCAAAATTTGGAATAAATTTAATTAAGATATAAACACATATGCATATGTTATCTTATATCAGTTAAAATATATTTTATTGGACTTATTCCATAGATTAAATAGCCTAAAAACCATGTTTTAAAGTTTATTGTCATATCTTATGCACAAGAAAGAATCTCTTTCTCCTCCTCATCTCCATGAGGGTAATAACTACTTTCCATCTAACCTGGTCCATGATATCACTCCTCCATGAGATTAAACAACCTATACTATTGTCACTAATTACCATACTTAGCCTATCCATGCCTTCACCTATTTTCTATAGGGTGTGTGCCTACATTTTTAATCATAAATAACTAGGGTTTATACTTGTGAGACTCTAAGGGATCAAATTATCAACATGAGAAAGCTAATTTCAGAATTTCAAAATCATAATAAACTATTACATGAAAAGATTATAGTATTGGAAAATCAGATCACAAGACTAAATCCTTTAGGGCACACTAGTGTTAATCATATACATTAGTATTCACCTAGTTAATTTATGGAAAGAAATGTTATGTATCAAAATTAGAAATCATAATAAAGTGCATCTATAACTAGTGATTTGAAAAGTATTCAAAGATAAAATATAAGTCTAAGTGAGATTTTAAGGCAAATGATTAAATATAAGCTGATTAACCTACCTCCTTTACATCAAGTGAGGAGATCTAGATATTATTGTGTATATCATTAAATGCATGGGCACCCCACTGATTCATGTTTAGCATCGAAAAGGAAAATACAAAAGGTACTTGATATAGATTACTCAAATAGTGACAAATCATCCAAATCACATACAATGAAACTTGTACAAATTCAAAAAGGGTCAAGTTTAGAAACAATGCAAAAGTGGTTACCAAGGCATATCTTAGAATAACAAAAGGTTCATAAAGCAAAATCAGATCAAGAAATAGTATGATATGCACAGGTAAATCAAGTGAAAGATAAAAATATACCTCTCTAAAATGAGGTCCCACTTTCAAAATAGTATGTGTTTGGTCACAAATATATACAATAGTTTGATTATTAAAGTCAAGGGTTGGAGAAACATGCCCAAGTAATCACTAATTTTATTATGGATGCTGATAATTTTGGTCAAAAAGGATTGGGATTTATAGAAAATACTAAGGCAAATCATTCATAGATACAATTTATCAAGGTAAAATATCTAGATATATAGGTAATGTTATAAAAAGAGTAATAAGTTAAGTTAAACATTCATAATTAGGATGAACAAACAAGAATTCTCAAAATAGGCTTTCTAAAAATAGAGTCTTCAAATCAAGCTATACCTACAATGGATATGATTTTAGATGGCAAGATCCCAATCAATAATCTAGACATTGATAATCAAAATGAAAAAGATGATTGGAACAACCTAGATTATTATGATACAAACCATTCATGAAGTGAAGATGCCACCTATGCTACACAAAGTCATCCCATTGATAATATGTTGGGATTATAACACCATTCCTTACCAACACATAGATTCTTATCCATAGCACTCTCCTTGTACACAGTCTCATTTACCCCTAGTTTCCTTGTACATAGTTTCCTTTATCGTGATTCTTGTACATAGTTTCCTTTATCTTGCTCCTTGTACCTAGATTAATTTTCATGTTGATTATACATAAATTATACTCAAAAAACATAAAAACAACACAATACATTAAAAAATGAAAAAAAAATTCAAATATTGCTCAAAAATTATAAATTTTTTAGATTATATGCATTTCCATGTTTACATAAGTTATACTTTCTAGGTATTAAATATGCTAGCTATCTTAGTATAGTCAATGTTATCATAAATACATGCTTCAATTATTCTCTTCTAGTGTTCACAGATTCTTACAAGACTTGCGTCCATCACATAGATCTAGAGTTTCTAATATCTACCCACTATGAGCACATACACAAATACATAGATTTAACATTGATATATTTGCCCATTTAGGAAATCCTATACATAGCTTCCACTTTACCAAGTTATATCATTTTATACTATATTTTTTTGCTGACTACTACTACTATAGACTCAATTATGTACATCTTTGCTCTTATACATCTTTGTACCACATGTTCATGCATACTTTCATTTCTAGATTTATTAATTTAGATTTGATTATGTCTCTTTACTTTTACATCTATTTGATGGAATTTGAATATACCATTATTCATTTTATATATGTCAATTTCTTTTATTGTGTTAGGGTGTGGAGCTAAAAGCTTCACCTTGTTGCAAACATGGAGGATGCTGAGTATGCATTCGCCAGCGTCGACAGGATCACTGACGTCGATCAGTGGACAATGAAGAAGGAAACTAACCTCAGCAGCAGTCAGCTGACATCGGTCACCTCTAGTTAGACAGGGACCGACATCAGTCGCCTGTGTGGTTCCAGAACTACTATTGATGAACAGTCAGTTAAGTGAATGGGTTGTTTGCATGATAAAGACTAGTTCGAGTCTTTGAGCCGCTTGTCTAATTATTGTATGCATGAGATCTATATAATAGACTCATGGGCTATATTGTAAAGTGTAGAACTAGGAGGGTTCTTCCCATGATAAAATCAAGTAGGATTCTTCATGTATGTAATATCAGGTTTGATATGCAGGGTGTTACAGGATCATGGTGGAGATCTACATGTGATAAGTAAGATTAGGTTGGTCTGTAGGGGTGTGTGTATGCGAGGGTCAAAAGGAGATCGATGGGGGAGCAAGATCCAAGGTGACAGTAATACATCAAGGAGTAAGATCATGGTGAGATCTAATTGGAGTACTGGTTTGTACTCGATTGTACTGGAAGTATAATGAGGTGAACAACAACTTGTGTTAGCTGTGTGTTGTGACCTATTGAGAGAAGATTACTCTGGAGGGAAGATTATTGGGAGCCCTTGAGGAAGAAGCCTCACAAAGGTGGAAGAAGAGTGTGATCTCTTTATTGTAATTTCCTTCTATAATGAGTTGAATACAATTATGTGTTGCCTCTCATATTCTGTGTTGTTTCTCATTGATAGTTATTTGTTCTTCTAGTTATTTCTGCATGTTTAAGTTGCTTATACAATGGTAATCATGTGTGCTCTTAAATCTAACAAGTTATGTCAGAGCTTTGGGGAACTTTGGTCCTATCAAATGGTATCAGAGCAAGGTTGGACATTCTCAGAGTGAGTTTGACTAACAGATGGTTCAGATCTGGTTGGTGTGTGTTGATTACAGGTTACTCATAGGGGTTGTTATTTGAGTGGGAGTATAGTAATGGCAGAAGAAGGTAAGCTGAGAATGGAGAAATTTAGACATAGGTGTAGCACCACAGGGTGTGTGGTGGGTTGTCTTCAAGTGGGATCTTGAAGAGGAATACAATCCAGGATGCAGGATAGACAAAGTACTGGTATAGGTATGGGTGCAGTTGTTTATCTCCAAGTGGGAGATTGTTAGGGTGTGGAGCTAAAAGCTTCACCTTGTTGTAAACATAGAGGATGCTGAGTATGCAATTTCCGATGTCAGCAAGATCACTGACATTGGTCAGTGGACAGTGTAGAAGGAAACTAACCTCAGCAGGAGTCAGCCGATGTCAGTCACCTCCAGTCAAATAGGGACCGATGTCGGTCCCCTGTGTGGTTCCAGAACTACTTTTGATGAACAGTCAGTTAAGTGAACAGGTTGTTTGCATGATAAATACTAGTTCGAGTCTTTGAGCCACTTGTCTAATTATTGTATGCATGAGATCTATATAATAGACTCATGGGCTATATTGTAAAGTGTAGAACTAGGAGAGTTCTTCCCATGATAGAATCAAGTAGGATTCTTCATGTATGTAAGATCAGGTTTGATATGCAGGGTGTTGCAGGATCATGGTGGAGATCTACATGTGATAAGTAAGATTAGGTTGGTCTATAGGGGTGTGTGTATGAGAGGGTCAAAAGGAGATCGGCGGGGGAGCAAGATCCAAGGTGACAACAATACATCAAGGAGCAAGATCATGGTGAGATCTACTTGGAGTACCGGTTCATACTCGGTTGTACTGGAAGTACAATGAGGTGAACAATAGCTTGTGTTAGCTATGTGTTATGACCTATTAAGAGAAGATTACTCTGGAGGGAAGATTACTGGGAGCCCTTGAGGAGGAAGCCTCACAGAGGTGGAAGAAGAGTGTGATCTCTTTATTGTAATTTCCTTCTATAATGAGTTGAATACAATTGTGTGTTGCCTCTCATATTCTATGTTGTTTCTCATTGATAGCTATTTGTTCTTCTGGTTATTTCCACATGTTTAAGTTACCTATACAATGGTAATCATTTGTGCTCTTAAATCTGACAAGTTGTGTTAGAGCTTTGGGGAACTTTGGTCCTATCACTAATTGTGTGGTCTATGTAGAAAAAATGAAGGTGGATACTAGATTTTCAAAATGTACTCCCACTGATTTCTTGAGGGATTGGGGTCTAGTTATACTAAATAATGATGTCATTTAGGTGATAAGTAAAATTTTAAAGTACCTTATGATTGATATATATGCAACCTAAGTAGTAATAACAATAGTAAGAGGATCCATAGTAGAAAATTGGGCTATAGTGGACAAAATTGGTAGTATAACTGCTTAAGGCTTATTTATTTGGCTCAAAAAATACACATAATGAATAGTATTTGACATACCAATTTTAGGAGAAATAATTGAGGAAGTTATAAAATAATGAGGGATTATTTTACTTACAATATGAGAGGGTATAATTGGGGCAATAGTTGTTGTAATTGTCACCACTATAGCCTAAGATAGAGAGCATGGGGGTGTTATTGATGATGACCCTTGTGTTAAGGTTTATAATTTTGAATCTACATCCCCTTTTACATCTCCTTATCCATATGATAATAATTCAATGGCCATGAAACTAACATATCCTTAGTTAACCTCCTCATATTTACCTAATATCTCAATTCTTTCAAACTAATTACTTTCTTTAGTCATCAATTCATCATCTTCCTCTATTTTAGTTATTTCATCAAATGACTCTATTTCATCAATGTCCATATTGGACACCCATTATTATTTAGTTACCCATATTTTATCTTCTTCTTCACTATCATAAATTTGAACAAGGTCTAATCTTTGTTTACCCTTTCTTATATCCTTCCTTTCCCTCGGAACTTCTACTTGTTTCACTTCTACTTCCACCTTTTGGGGTGAGATATGAGGAGTCTCAGGATTCATTTTATAGGTAATTGGTAGTTTAAAAGTAGTAGGGGATGACACTATAGAAGGTGGAGTGGGAAATGAATGGATTGTAGTGGTGGTAGATGGTAATGAAATGGAAAGAGTAGCGTAAACTAAAGGAATCATGGGTAGTAAAAATGACATACCAAGAGGTTGAGGCATAAATTATAGTGGTATTGTCATAATATAGGGACCTAGGAGGAGAAATAATGGAAACATGAGACAAGAAAGGATGAAGACTTAATTCTATGCTATAGTTAATGAAGGTAGTGGTAACATAGAAAATAACCCATCTATTGTAGTAGGACTTGCATGTCTCTCCACACTAGTTAGATGTTGAGGAGAAACATAAAAAAATGAATGTGTAGGGGTAGTCTCAAATATATCTTCAATACTTGCTTCTCTAGATGGGTCAACCTATTCTTGTATGTCTACTTTTATGTGAGGAGGAGGTTTATGAATAGTTTTAGAAACCCACTGCTCATTTTCATTCTACTTGGAATCTTCCTCAGTGATTGTGGGATCATATTGGATCCTTTATTCTACAATAATTGACATTTTTACCTTGCACATCCTAATAGCAACCTTAGTGTCATATTTTGAATTCATGAACACATTGTCATGATTGTAGGAGTGGTGACCATTGTTTATTCTCACTTTCCTTTCATATCTCTTGATATACTCCCTAACATTCTTCCTAGGGTCATAATGCATAAATGGTGACCATTTCAGCCCATAATACATCCTTATTCTTCCAATAGACTAGAAGTGATCCCACCTTGTATATTACATTTGACTAATGCTTAGAGGTGTTGGGTGGATGGATGCTTGCTTATCCATTCATAACTACACATCTACACTATTAACTAATTGAATAAGAATTTCTTGCTCAACTAATTTTATAGGCACAATTCAAGGTAATTATAAAAGGTTTACCTTGGTACCTTCTATCCTAATTATAGTGCACTATGAATAAAACTAGTAGTTGCCTATTTTTTGAAGTCTTATTTATAGGATCTGATAGTTTGGGCATAATATTATCATATATGGCCTGGTATATCATAGGGTAAAAATTATTTTTCAACCTTTTCATTTGATTTCTAAACTTTTGCATGTGGAAGACATTGAATTCATCAAAAATATTATTATTTGGGTATTTTATGGATGGTTTCCAGGGTTATTCATATGTTGAATGCACTATTGTAGTCACAACATCTACTAAATATGACGTAATGTAAAATTTAAAACTTGGTAAGCCTCCTATATTTGTGATTTATAGATTAAAATTAAAGCTAATAATCTCTCCCAAGGTTATGATTTTGGTGGAGCTCAAGTTAATATACAATAATGAGACCCATATCTCATTTACATAAGAAATGGTTGAGAAACCATATATTCTATTTAATAAGGCCATGGAAATTATTACCCCTAGTCTAAAGACAAAAATTGGGACAAATGAATTAAGACCCTAAATCATAAAGTTATTTGTGTTTCAATCCTATTTTTACAACTTGATATGGATGTTATTTTCTAAGAGCCATGCATTCACCACATGTTGTGTATAGGACATTTTTAGAAGATGAAGCATATAGTATCTCTCAAAAGCATTTCCACTTATGTATGATATCAGAGTCTTGATAAGTATGAAATTTGATATTTTTCCTAATATTTTACTAATCACAAATAAATGAAATAATAGGCCAATTTAGGTAATTACCTCTAGTTTAGTTGAAACAATGTGTAGACTGATCAATTTTATTTCCAGTGAGTCATCCTTATACCTTTGTGTGAAAATTGAAATTTGATCTTCAGCCTTGTATGGATTGGATATTTCAACCTCATACCACATATAAAAGTAATGTTTGAAATCATGGTTAAGAACCATTAAATCTAACACTATACCAGTATACTTAGTACTACAAGTAGATATGTAGAAGGAGGTGGAGTGCGGGATGAGGAGGCCATTAAAATTATGTATGGAAAATGTATATTCTATGAATAGTGTATAGTTTATTAGTCATAATAGAGCTATGAATTCACAATGTGCACTTAATAGTTAGAAGGCAATGTGATTAGATTAGAAATGTCAACTCAAATTATATTGCTCTAGATGTGATGGATTTTAGAATTGAATGTATTAATTCAATAATTCATGTGAATTAATGGTGAACATGACTTTGAATCAATTCCCTATCTTTTATTTCCATTTGAATTTATTAACATCAATTTCTATGGATTTTATTACCATGTGGAATATTTTTTCCACTCCTAGATGCCTAGTGAACATAATGTGACATATGTCTTATTTCCACACTTTCAGACTTGGCCTTCATGTCTTGTTATTTACTTATGTGGTTGAGGGACATGTGTTTGCATATTGATAATCCAATAATAGTTGAGCTATGGCTTGATGTAATTTGTTATTTTAGTCATGCATTAGTAAGATGATGGCACCTGGATGGATATCACTAATCCATTTGAACAAGATATCTATACGAGTATGACATTACCCTTAGGTGAGAAAGATGATGGCACATGGATGGTTCTCACTTTTCTACTTGCCTAGGATAACCCTATGAGGAAGTCTACTGATGTCACCCCCAGGTGAGCAAGATGATGACACATAGATAACTCTCATTGATATGCTTGCTAGAGATATATGTATGAGGAACTCTACTAACATCACCCTTAGTTAATCAGGATGATGATGTGTGGATGAATCTCACTACTCTACTTAATTAGGTGAATTATGTTATTTACTTGGGATACACATTAGTGGAATAATTTCATGTGGAAAAACTAGATGAGGCCGAAAGTGTTCCAAGGAAACATTTAAGTACATAATAACCTGTTCAAGACACAACATAGGAAAATAATATATCTAAAAGCATAACATGTCAACTTATTTAGTCATTCAATAGTAAATCAAACATATAAGTATTGAGTTAAAGAAAAATCAAAGATGAAAAGAGAATTATATAACATGGATTATGCATAATTTTGATTCTCCTATAACCTTAAAACATACAACAAAATTATAAATGACTTTAAGTTTATGCTTTTCAAATTCCACATCATAGAATTCAAGTTTACAAGACCTCAAATTAAAATATTCATTAAATAATAGGTCCCTATTTGGATTTTAAAATGGTGTGTGTGTGTGTTAGGTCACAACACTTAATACCTAATGGAAATTTAATTACTTACAATTATTAATTCAAAAAAATTAGTAGAGATAATTCTTGTTTATAATTTATTGACACCTTATATATGGTAAAGTAATTAAACCTTTATCTCCTTGGATATTTTATTTGTATATTCTTGATCTGCACATGAGTGCAAAAATATACACATTCCTATTAAATAATTTTAATTCTATAACTCTGTGGCCTTTAGTGCCACCTGCACATCCTTGTGGTATCCTTGGTGGAAATTCTATGTTTTACACCATATTAGAGCATCTAAAAATATACTATGACATAGGAATGCCACATAATAACTAAATTCTATATCACCTTTAGATATAGACAAAGGAAATAAGAATCAAGGTGAAAAGTGGAACCAATGACACCACACAAATTTACATAATGATTTTAAATACAATTCATAATAATATTTGATTGTAAAATATACATTAGGTCTTGTGCATAGAGTGAAATATGACCCCTATGAAATGTGTTTGAGCACCAAAAAAATACCATTGATACATTTGAGTGGTGAGAATGCATATTTCACACAAAATGATTAGTTAATGGTAAAAACTCTGCATTATCATTAACAATAGAAACCAAAAGAACATGTTTGTGAAAGATGTAGTCAAATGCTAAGTTGTTACCACTAAATTACATCTTATAGATATTCTTTGGGATGGCCCCAACAAGGGAAAAACATTTATGTTTGATGACACTAAACTTTCAAGTACACAATAAAACCTATGGAGGAAAGAGTCATTTGTGACATCATGCCATTAGAGGTCTATGCCATTTTACTTAGGATACCTTATTTCAAATATTTCATCTTAAGTATTATAGAGTCACCTCTAAAGATGAAATTCAATTTAGTCTCTAAAAAACAATACTACAAGCTCATATCACATAGGCATAAGCTTTTTCTACTAATGGTTCATCTTAAGACAATAATGCAATTGAGCAATAAAGAATTGGGAATGTTCTATCTATGCAATGATTGTAATTTTTTTTTACAAAAAAAGTTACCTCAATAATATGGAAACATCTTCAAGTTAAAAAACTAATTTTAACACATTGTGTGGTAAATAATGTGATCAAGTTATTTCCTAGATGCCCTCTTCAAAACAACCTACCATATTGCATAACCATTTGGGAGAATGATGAAGTCTGATGTCATATCTAAGAGATTCTCAATTAAGGAAAGATAGGCCAATATTTTTTCTTTATGGAAACATGATACTCCTTATACCAAATAAATATAACACAAGACACTTATGCATCAACTATCATATGCTCAACAAGATTATGGTTAAGAACTAGTATTCACTATTATGTATTAAAGACCTCTTAGACCAGCTATGAGGCCCATAATAATACACCGATATTGATGTAAAGTTAGTTACCATTAGGAACTAGTTCATCTTGTAGACATCTAGAAGATAAAATTCAATATTAAGGAAGGATTGTATGTGTGTTTGGTTATGTATTTATACTTAAACAATGTGCCCACCACATTCATGTGCCTACATAACAACATACTATATATCTTTTGTTATTGAAAATTTTTATACCCACTTAAAAACTTTATTACATTAAATGTTCTAAGATTGAATTCTATTTTGTTACTTAATACTATTACTTTGGTGGGGGCCCACTTAGATGCTTAATTTATATTTAGTCAGGATTTGAATTACAATTTTTGATTATTGTGTTTCTCTTCACGCTTGATTGAAATATTCTAGAAAATTTTAGGACATCATATATTAGTAGTTTTATATGAGTGACAAAGTATAGAAATCACAATGATATCACATTTGATTCATGAATGGTGAAGTCAACATCATAATTTGAATTTTCTTGCTTGAAATACTTCTTTAAATACATTTATTGGCTGATGGAAATGATAATCTATTTTTTCCATATTTTCCAAGTTTGCATTAAGACCACTATATAAATCTAAATATTAAATGTATATTAAAAAATCTCATTGAGATACTAGTGATTATGAATTTTTAGGCCATCCTAGTTTTTATTGAAAAGGCCACTCTTTAAAAAAATGATTAGATCAAGATAACAACTAAAATAAACTATATGTATAGTTATGATCATGCCAATTTTATTATATAAGTTGAACAAATGAATTTTGATATATTGATGCTACAAAAAATAGGGTCAATTTTTATGAAGTTTGAATCTAAATAAACTTTGATTTGAGGCCTTGATATGATATATAGTCATCTTTGTTATATTTTAGAAAGGGATTTTAAATTTGAATGGTGAAGAATACCATGACAAAGGTTTTGGAAAATATGTGAATAAGATATATAATTACTAAAACTAGATGGAGGTAGTTTTGTCACCCTTTAGAATTTATTATGAAGTGATTAACATTTTAGGAAGATGTTATAACATTTACAAGAACTTCCTCCACCAAACAAGCCTAATGAGGCACATTTAAGATATTCCCTACATTAATGAATGACTCTATCAATTAGACCTATGATTTCACATTGAATGCCTTGAAAATTGGTAACATATTGAATGAGATAATGGGTTTCTTTATGAATTAATTTATTTATTCTTGTATTTTTTTAATGATATCTTAGCTGGAAAAAGTCCTAGTGGATTTTGAGTAGAGTACTATGTGACTGTGGTTTTGTGTTACATTAAAATCCCTCAATTATGAAAATGAGTCCCTCCAGTTTTAGTTTGTTGAAAGGTTTTGTAATGGTATTCAAGGTTTTGAAAAAATGAAATATGACTTGTGATAAAATAACATGATACCCAAAATTTTCAAAGCAGTGTCCAATACAAATGTAGAGAATCAATGGATTTTTTCGGATGTATTTTATTTAGAATGTCTTATATCACAAACCTAAAGTGTTTTCCTTATTTATTGATATATTGAAAATATAAAAATGTATTTGGCCACTAGATGATGGTAAAATTTTGATGATCTCATATCTCTTTCTTTCTTGAAACCCCTAAAATATTTTATTGATATGGTTGAAAGTGGTTTTTAGTTTCATTTTATCTTCATAGTGCAGTTAGTCCCTATATATTATGAGAGAGTTTTATTTATTTTGAATACCATACTCAATTTTGTCCATGTAGCTATTGATGTAAATTTTTAAAATTATATTTTTATGCAAATCTTGTTCATCACCAAAACACAATATTATTACCACTTGCATATGGTTAAAGATTTAAAAACCATCCTAGCTATGCTATATTAATGAGTATGACTATAAAATTATGTATCATTTATTGCAAGAGATAGTTTGATATTGAAAGGGAAAATAAAAATAACTTAGTTTGTGTTTTGTAAGAATTATTTTACAAGGATTTCATATAAGTTTTTTCAAGTTTATATGCTTAAAACTATGTAGATTTTAGTAAAACCTTCAATTATTTTATTTTGATTTTTTGAATATACATGAGGTCAAATCCCTAATATATGAATTTATGAGAAACAATAGCTAAAATCTTCTTGTCTACAAACATATATTTTGAATCTTGTTAATAATTTTTTAGAGGTAGAGATAAATGGTTTCTTTTGGCCTCTATAAATATTTTTCCTTTGATACAAGTTTTTGAATCCCTACCTTTTTTGTTGAAAATTTTATCTTGATAAAATATATTACAACATGTTAAAGATAAGAAATATTATATTAAGAAAGTGTTCAAGAAATATTTTTCTCCCAGTGGTGTGAAAAATTTATTTAATTACATACAATGAAATATTCAAGTTTTATATGAAATATTCTTAGCTTTGTCATATACAACTTACATTAAAAAAAAATCCTCAATGAGATTATGTTATTTTGATAAAAATTCAATGACAAACTCAATGGTGAATAGGTATAATTGAAAATCATTTAAGAATTATTCAAAAAAAAAATGTTTCTATATTTATTGAAAGGATGTAATGTTCAGTGTAAAAAGAATGTTGAATGTTTTTTTATAAGAACCATAAAAATTATTTCAACATACAAAAAATAATGAAATCTAAATAAAAATATTTTTATATTTTGATATTTATTTGGTAATGTTTTTTAGTTAGATGGAGAGAATAATTTTAATGTTGGATGATTTAAATTTCAATTGATTTATAGTCATGGATTCAAACATTTGCAAAATGTTTTATTTTTCTATCTCTTTCTAGTTTGATGCAAATGAATGAATTACCTCATCATATGTTTTGAAATGATAAAATGATAATATTGTGCTTTGGTAAAAATAATTTTCACGAGTTTGAAATGTTTGAAATCTAGATATAGTGAAAACTGAGATATTAATTGAATGGATATTTTCTCTACAACCAGTTGGGAAAGTAATGTTTTTCAAATATAGATATATAGATTTTTTTAGTGACTGCTTACATGCAAAAATGATTTTTTTAGTTTATTCTATCTTATGAAAATAGATTTTACTTCATGATATTTTTTATTTAGTGAATATCTTGTGTTAGATTTTGTATTTTAGTGGGCCCCATCTAAGACTTATCTTGTTTTATCGATCAAATTTGAATTAGTCAATATTCAAGTCTATTTTATATTATTCACTTTAAAAATGATCTATTATTTACAAGTCTAATGACTTAATATAAATTCATTAAAATGACTTAAAATAAAGTTAAACAAACTTAATTTAAGTTAAAATTAATAGATAAAGTTTGATTATGACTTAAGTTATACCCAAATCTTGTCAGAGACTTTAAAAAGTTTAAATGAGACATTATTCAAGGAGAAATTATACGGGTACTAGAGCTCTAAAAGTTTTTTCATAATATATTATTTTCTAGGTGAGAGAATTAAAGATTAGTTGTATGTTTGTAGGAAAATATTGAATAACACTTTCTCTAATGGTGAAGTACAATACTTGGTAAAATTAAGTATATCTAATTTGTCAAATATTATTTAATTTATTATCTGAAATCTACCCAAGATTAATAAATTTTATGGATACAAATATATTTTCCATTCACATATTCTAGATTATCTTGTATTTTTATTGATAGTGAAGAATAACTAATGAAATGCATGCACAAAAAATCATTTGAAAATATTTTCATGAGTAAAACTACTTATTTTTACAGGCATTGTATCTTATAATCAATTATAAAAATGATATTATGATTTCTCAATAAAAGATATTTTCTTATATTTTCATAAATGATTCAAATTTTACTATCAAATGTAATTTATTTATTTTATGTTATTTGGTTTAGTATATTTCTATTTTATTTTTATATATTTTTATATTTCCTTTCTGTAATGTCTTACTTTTTATTTATATTTAAGATCTTTGCTTTCATTGGTTGTTTCCTTTTAGTTAGTCATGTTTTTTTGTTTCTATTTATTTTAGTTCTCCTTGTTCACTTTTATTTCATAATGTAGGTTTCATAGTGTCAATATAATATGTTTATTTAAGTAATGTCAAGTTCTCTTCGAGACTCAATCATATGAAAATGAGGTACATGATTTGAAATTTTAAGAAAAGTTAAGGAAATAGAGAAAATTAATAAATATCATGAAGTATATTCTATATTTTGAGAGTGTTTTATTTTGAATTTTCAAGAGGATACCTATTCTATATGTACCACTTTGTCATTGAGTTAAATAAATTACTATATTTTTAAAGTGAGATATTATATATAATTATGAATGACACGACAGTGAGAAGGAATGCAAAGTGAATATGTGAATTGAGAGTTTTATTTGTAAATATTGAATCATTATTTTATTGAAATGTATTGGAATATTATTTGATATTGATTAACTTTGAGAATTATTTTTTATAATTAATTTATCCTTTGAATTTTATATTTATCTCATAATTGGTTTAAATTTTCTAGATCTTGTTAAGTTTAGTTGGTTTATTGAGAAATTTTACACTTAATATATAAACTAAATTTAATTTCCTTTAAAATAATCTTAGTCCCTAGTAATTACATGATTAAACTAGTTTGATTCTAATTTAACCTTTAAATATAGGTGAAATGGATAATTAGTTGACAACTAAATTTTTTAGTGTCAACAAATTTGGTGAATCTGCTACAAAAAGTTTTTAATATTTATTATTTTATTGGATGATGACTATAACTAGTCACCATGAATCATTTCTATGGTTACTAAGTATTTTGTTTTTAAAGAAAAGGGGTAAAAATTTATTCAATCAAATCCAAATTATAGAGCAAAGGACAAAGGCCCACCTCAACACTACATATTCCTATCCTCTAATAATAGCTGATCAAAAATCCCATGATAATCCAAAGGTAACTCATCCCTTCTGCTAATATCCCAGCTATCCTCATTCTCTGCAGCCCACTTTGCCAAACAATCTACAACTCTATTCCATTCACGAGGGATATGACGAAAGGAGACAGAATCCAAGGAACTACACATACTTAAAATTTGTCAGGCCAGAGAGGCTAATTTCCAATTAACATTCTCCAAACTCTAGTTATTCAGCATGTCAACAACAATTGAGAGTCAGACTCACATATCATCTTTTTCCAGCCTAAAGAGCATTCTCTCTCAACAACAATCTTAATAGCAAGGGCCTCCATCAAATTATTCGAGTGTTGACCCTTGTAAATAAAGAAAAGGAAAAATGCCTCACCATCATTACTTATACCTATAGCCCCAATAATAGCATGACCAGGATTCCCCTGAGAAGACCCATCTATAGTAATCTTCAAGATCCCAGCTAGGGGAGGAGTCCATCACCCAACCCTAAATACACGTTGCTTACCATGGCAAGGCCTTTTCCCAAGAGTGCCTCCCTGATTATTGCCATTTAGGTTCAAATTCCTCATAATAGCTTGATCACCAGGATCTATACTTTTAACCATATCACATTTTGCAAAGATAGTCTCCTGAAGCCTACTAAGAATCTTCCTCCACAACCGAAGGCTATCTAACTTAGAGTCACAAAAAATTCTATGGTTCCTTTCCAACTAGAGGTTCCAAAGAATAAAAACTGGCCCAACCATCCAAGCAACCTGTAAGAAGGAAGTCTTCACTGGAGGTCTACCCAAGCTTTCCTAAAAGTCACTGAGAGAAGTGGCATGAATACACCCATGACTCCAAGCCTCCTACCATCTATGCCATATATCCCTCGAGAAAGGGCAAAGAAAAAACAAGTGAGAGGTAAAATTTTCATTGTGCACGTATAAGAAGCAAATAGAAGGTCCCTGAAAGCCTCTTTTGCAAAGATTCTCCCAAGTGAGACATTTATTCTAAACCAACAACCATAAGAAAAAATTACATTTAGGCCAAGAGAAGTTATTCCAAACCTTCTTCCACCAGTACACTTTACCTGTACCATGTAGGTTCCTGTCAAGTATAGCATAGCCTTGAGACACAGAGAATTTGCCTTTTGGGCTAGGACTCCAAGCCAAAACATCCCTTCCATTGAGGGAGCTACACAACCTATCCTCTAACACATGAGAAAGAAGAGCACGGTCCTCATCAGAGCCACCAACAGGCCACTCCTGAGAATCCTTCCAACAAGTCACCTCCACTTGACCCAAGTGCTTAATAGTCTTGAAATGCTCCACCTTACACCAGCCAACATTAGTAAAAGTGTGGCAAAGAGGTTGAAGCTGAGGAAGGCTAGAAATCATGGGCGGGTGGCCATCCCAAGTGTCATGACAAAATAGAGCATCTGAGCCACTATTGTAAATCCAAAAAAGCCCCTCCTTAATTAGATGAGCTCCCTTATTAAGGGTATTCCAAACATAAGATCCTTTACCCATCAAAGTAAGCCATGGCACATCTGAGCTATCCACACCAGGAAAATACTTGTGAGTAAGAATCTTGGCCCAATCTAATTATTGATTGGTACACCACCTCCAATATAGCTTAGCAGCAGGGCCGTAACAATAAATTCCATAGACCTAAGACCAAGGCCACCAACATGCTTTGGCTTATAAACATACTCCCACTTAACTAGACTCCACTTCAAAGAGAGGAGTGTGCTAGACCAAAGACACTGTTGAGAAAGAGCATCAAAATCCCTCACAAATATAGAAGGAGGAACTTGCACACAACACTTGTAAATAGGAAGAGACTGCACCACCATCTTTAGAAGAACTAGTCTCCCAGCACAAGAAAGCCACCTAAGATTCCAATGGTTAACTTTAATCCAAAACTTATCCAAGATTCCTTGCCAATACACTCAATACTGAGATCCCAAAGACAAGGGTACCCTAAGGTATATCAAGGGAAGAGAACCAATCTGAAATCTAAGGATCCTAGCAATCCTAATTTGAATAGGTTTGGGGGTATTAAAGAAATAGATGGAAGATTTGTCATCATTAATACACTAACTTGAAACCTTCAAATAGATGTCTAAGGCTCACCTAAAGTTCATAGCTTCACTAATTTTGGCAATGCCCATCAGCACAGTATCATCCACAAATTGAAGGTGAGAATAGGGAGGAAGAGAGTCATTCCACCTCCAACCTTGAATAAGACCCCATCCCACTTGAGAATTAATGAATCTTCCAAGACCCTCTGCCATTAAAATGAATAAATAAGGAGATAGAGGGTCCCCTTGCCAAAGCCCCCAAGAAGTACTGAACAAATCTGATGGTTCCCCATTTACAAGAACTAAAAGGAAGAAGAGGTCACACAGCTCAGAATCCAATTCACCCACTCCTCAGTAAAGCCAAATGCCAAGAGAATGCTCTGTAAGAACTCCCAGCTCACCTAATCATAAGCTTTAGCCATTTCAAGCTTTATAAAGATAGCCCTCTCCTTAGAATTAGCCATCAAATGAATAGCTTCCATTGCCACCACTACACCATCCAAAATTTGTATTCCTTCAACAAAACCCCCTACTCCATAGAGATCAAATTACTAAGAAGAGACTTAAGTCTCTCTGTAATCAGCTTGGTAATGATCTTATAAACAACATTACATAATGCAATAGGTCTAAATTGAGTCAGCTGATTAGCCCCCTCCTACTTAGGTATGAGTGCCAAAAAAGTAGAATTCATGGACTTGAGCATCTGTTTATTCCTATGAGATTCTTGAACTACCTCAAGGAGATCAAACTTTATTATTTCCCAAAATTCCTGAAAGAACTCAATCAAAAACCCATCAGGGCTGGGAGCCTTACCTTTTTCCATGTTAAACACTACCCCCTCCAACTCAAATAGAAAAATAGGCTGTAAGAGAGCTTCATTCATCTCCATAGAGACCAGGTGAGGAATGCAATCCAAGATCACCCTCTCTTCATCCCTAGCAACAAGACCCTCCTTAGAAAAGAGATTTGAAAAATAGTTGACCGTGGCCTTGGAAATATCAACATTGGATGAGAGATGAGCCCCTTTAGGTGAGATCAAAGAGGAGAGAGAATTTCCCTATCTCTGAGCCTTGACCAAAATATGAAACAATTTAGTGTTCGTATCCCCCTCCTGAAGCTAATCAATCCAAGATTTTTTCTTCCAGAAGATTTCCTCCTGAAGCTACCACTTTTTTAATCCTTTAAGAGCCAAGGACTCAGCTTCATTAAGATCAAGGGTCCTCCCTTGATCTTGAATCAATTGAGTTATGTTGTCTAACTTAGCTTGAGTAGCAATCCTTTGAGCCTGTAGGTTTCCAAAACATTTTTTATTCCACTTCTTAAGCCTATACTTCACATGCTGAAGTCTCTTACATAAATTAAACATTGCCATCCCATGGGCAGGCATCCCCTCATACCACCACTCCACCATAAGGTCTTGCAAAGAATGATCTCTTAACCACATTAAATGAAATTTGAAGGATGGGTTTTTGGAAACCTCATAAGCTGTAACTGAGAGCTTGATAGGACAGTGATCAGAGACTCTCCAATCAAGAATTTCTAAACTGGTAATCAACCTGCCATTCATCCAATAACAAGAAACCAAAAATCTAGCGATCCTTTTTGAGATAGCCTCGGCCCCACATCTCCTATTATTCTATGTAAAGATACTATTATTTGGATTCACATCAATGAGATTCAAGGAATATATCATATCCTTAAAAAGATATGCAGAGGGGTCCAACCTGGCAACTCCACCCCATTTTTCCTCTAAACTAATAATAAAATTAAGATCACCATCCAAAATCCATGAGAGATATGGGTCTAAGGCTCAGATGTAGCTAATATGAGCCCAAATATTTGACTTACCTATAATATCAGTAGAAACATAAATATTAGATAGAAGGCACCTTTCCCCAGTCGCCAAACAAGATGCAACCAAAGAGATAGAGGATCGATTAGAAATCCACCATAAGGGGAGAAATTTCCTCAAGTTTCAGAAGAAAGAAACCCCCCCTAAACTATTATAAGCTCCCACCCCCTACCAATTTCCCTAGGGCTAGATGCATGAAGCACAACTTTCCAAACCATCCACTGTAAGCTTAGTTCCTGGATAAAAACCACATCAGGTAACTGAGAATCAATTAATCTATGAACAACCTTTTGTCTAGGGATGTTGTTCAACCCCCTGACATTCCATGATAGAACAATCATTTATGGGGGTGGTAAAAGTGGGAATCAATGGGTTTCATAGACCCAGACTCAACCAAAGTGTCCCCCATAATCTTGACCTTCTCTTGATCAGTCTTTTTGCCACTGCTTGACAATTTATCATGAGGCCCCTTTTTAAAGGATTTCTACTGTAGGCCTAAAGTAGGATGGGATTTAATTCTCTTAACCAAATTTGAAGCCCCCTTAGGAACAAGGGGATCTAAAACCACCACAACCGAGCTCATAATATCCTATGACCCCTGGGTATCCCTGGTATCCTGAGCCTGAACAGGTAGGTCCACATCAATCTATACACTCTGAGATTCCTTTGAAGATAGAAATTGATGCTCCTTCATTTCCCCTTCTTCCTAAACTTCTTGTAGTCCCTTATCCCCAGAAGAAAGCTCAACTAGAATCCCTTCCTCCTGTACCAAGTCTTCAAGAACATCAAATCTATTAAAAATACCATCATTGTGTCTATCCATCCAGGTTCTCTTCTTACCTTTACCTTTGTTGTAGGATTTAACCTGAGTAAAGCCCTCATTATCCATAAGTACAGTAGATGTAGGAGCCTTCCCCTTGTCCCCCTTAAGAGATCTAGAGTCATCCAAGGGAGCGGGCTTAAATCTGGGGCATTTACAGAGTAAATGGCCATATTCATGGCAAATTTGACATCTAAATGGGAGGGTCTCATAATCCAGCTATTGGATCCAAGAAGAAGATCCCATGCATATTTCCATAGAATCTGGTAATGGTTTGGATAAGTCAACTTCTACACAAATATGAGCATAAGAGATTACCTTACGATCTTGAGTTTGTGTAGCCACTCCCATAGGCTTTCCAAGAAGTAATGAGATTGAGTGAAAAATATCTTCCTTCCAAAACTCCAAAGGAAGTCTTGGCAATTGAACCCACACCGGTACCCATCAGGGGATCTCTTCAGTTGAATTAAATCCCATGTGCCAAGGCTTGATGAAAATCCCCACCTAGTTAAAGAAATAAGGGCCTCCTTCAAATTCCCTATTCCTATCTGACATGCATGAGAAAATAACCAAAAAGTAATTGTTCACTGCCAAAATAATCTCCATATCACCTTTGGGATTCCAAACCTGATGAGACCAAAAATCTAACATAGGTAAGGAGAGCTGAAGGCCCAAAAATTTGCAAATAAGGGCATGATTACACCAATACTCAACATCCTCTGAAATCTACTTAGGTTGAATAACCAACACAGGTTGGCCTTCAGATCTTTCCAAACATCCATTTACTTTTTTAATTTGAGGCATCACTTTAGAGGATGAGACCCCATCTCCCATTGTAGGTTTACTCATCTGACCTTCACCATTGACATGTGCTGAAGAAGACGGATCAGCCATCTCCATTATGGTTACTAAGTATTAATTAGTGACCCATATCTTGATTTATTTTTCAATGATTTTGTATATGCAACATATTTTCTTAGTTACAATCTAGTTGATTTGTTATAAGAGTGGAATATTAAGACTCATGTCATCCAATATAAGACTCACTCTAATATAGAAATTTAGCTTAATTCCACTTGGAAAGAATGTGAAACCTTGGAATTTTTTTCACAACATTACTTCTTATACTACCTTGAAATCCATATTTTATCTAATTAAGGAGAAGACTTTGCTATCATTTCATGATGAAAATTTTGCCTTAATTTTATAGGGTGGTTGCTTTGAAATAAAAAAATTGATTCCAATGAGGGAATTATTACAAACCCATAGGCCAAGTCCAATTTTTATCTCACCTATAAATATTATTTCTCCTTCAATTAAAATGGATAACCTCACCTGAGAATGGTTTGATACTAAATTTTTCATTGAAATTCAAGACAAACTAGATTTTATAACTTTTTCCATGTTCTCTTAAAAGGAACATGAATCTATTGGTGAATATTTGCTATATTTTCATTCAAAATTTCATGAAATTCCTATTTTTCTTTGACCAAGCTATGATTTTTTTAAAACTTGATGTAAAGGTAATCTATTAGATGTCACAATAAATTTACTTTGAAAATTGGAATTTTTTATTTTAACTCATATTTAAGATTCTTTCACATATGGAAAAAAATCAATTTTTTTTTCAAATTTGTTCACTTGACAAGGACACATTTAAATGTAATTTTTTTTACTTTGATGTTAAATTTTGAAAGTAAATTACCTAAATAATTTTTTTTATGTGTTTATGATAAAATCATGACATATGTTACTAAAAACATCATTAATCATGAATTAGATCACTTCTTATATTCTTCATTGTGTCAAAATTTGGAACTCTCTAATTGGAATTATAATTCATATTTTTCATTATATTAAGAACTAGCACAACCCCATTATTTTCATCATCATTATATAATAGAAAATAAATCATTTGAATCATCTAATAAACTATCTAGTGAAGCTTACCCAGAATTATAGATAATTTATTGGTAATAGCTTTTTCTTAGTCGAAACTATTTCTTATTTTATTTCAAAATATGATATATAAAATACTACAAATGCTCTAAAAATAATTGATCTTATAAAACCTGATTTGAATATTGAAAATTATCTTAGATCATAGTATTATCATTTTCTCAATAATATTGTTCCTTATCCCATTGATTCATTTTATTTCAAATCAAATTCAAAAACTTCAAAATATTCTCATATGGTTTTTGTTTTGAATATAAATAATCAAGCCTTTATGATGCTAAAATTCATGTTCAAGAGTTTTAATTTTTTAGATACTTTAAATGCTAGAATGAGTGACTAATTAATGGAAATTTATTATAGAAAATTTGATTTTCCAAAATTTCTGAAAGATGATGCAATGCTAAAAGTTGAGTATGAAACATTCAATTTTTCAAATATATTCCCAAAACTAAATTAAATGATGTGATAAATGAGATAAATTATGAAAATTTTGAGTTTCATGATCTTACAATATCTAAAATGAATGATTTAATGATGAAATTTGATTATTTTGGATTTTGTGATATTATTAAACTTGAAATAGTAGTTTTCAATAAACATGCCAAACCTAAAAACATTTAAAACAATTTATTAGAGGACCTAGATACAAATCATGAAAAGCATTTGAATAAACATATTCTCTAGATGACCATTCTTCTCGTGATCTCAATTTTAGTGAAATTCATATCTTTTTGAATCAATCCAATGAACTTTCATACATATATCAGGACTTAAAAATATCTTAAGGTATGCATTGTGACAATAATAATAACAAAGGTGTTTTAGCCAATTTAAATTCACTTTTACAAAGTTATATCATGTGTTTGTCAAGATATTTTTTTGTTTTCATAATTTTTACATTAATAGGCCAAAAATATAGTTGTGTTAAACATAATGAAATATATCATGAATACACACCTTAAAACTTCTTTAGTATCCTTCCTTACACATGCACCTTATAACTTATTTTTTATCCTTTGTTTCATTCCACATTGGAATATGTATTTAAATGGATTGTTTTGTAAACTTTTATTTACATGTATATAACTATTAGTTTTGGTTTTCTATATCCTTTTTATTTTATTTTATATTATTGTTATTTATTTTCTTTATGTTTCCTTTGTTAATAGTCTTCATAACATAATTATATAATTACTCATCACCAATGTAAAACTTGAGATGATGCAGACACGACATTATAAGTATATATATTGAATCAAATGCTAATTTTAGACAAACTTTTAGTTTTTTAGCCATTAATAATGATAATGGACCTAAAATTGTTAAAGCAATACTTCACTAACAAGTTTTATGTGATAGGATAATTTAACATCAACTATCCATCCTTCACTTCTTTATTATATTAATTCCCTTCTTCATGCCATGTTAATAGATTATTACATTCATATTTTGTCAAAACACGAAGAGATTGACATTTAATTACTTAGGAAATTATTTGACCTCATTGTACTCCTTATAAAATTTTGAAAATCTTTTATTTTGTATCCCATGCTTCATTTTTTAAACTATCTAGTAAGGTCCTTAATGTTATTTCAAAAGTTTACACTCTATTAAAAAAATTATTACAATTTTTTTCTAATATTAAATTTTATTTTTTAACTCAACACATTTAATTTGGTGGGAACCAACTCGCATGACTAATTTAAATTTATTCAAGATATAAATTGTAATTTTTTATTGTTAACTTTCTTTTCGTGTTTGATTGAATATTATGGAAAATTTGAGGACATTATAGATCAATAGTTTTGTACAAGTGGAAATGTATAGAAATGGAAAAGATATCACATTTGAACTCTTAAATAATAAATTCTACATCATCATTTAATTTTTTACTTGTGTTGCTTATTTAAATATTTCCTTTAGATGTTGGAAATGATAATATATTTTTTCCATAGTTTCCAAGTTTGTATTAAGAACACTGTATAAATCTCAATATAAAAGGTATAGTATAACATATTTTTGAGATACCACTGACTATGCATTTTGAAGCCATCCTAATTTTTTTTGACATCACTCTTTAAAATAATTCTTAGATAAATATAACAAGTAAAAACAACCATATGTATAATTGGTGTCACACCAATTTGCTTATATAAATTGAATAAATTAATTTTGATATAGTGACATTATGGTGAATAGGGTCATTTAAAAAAAAGTTTGAATCTAAATAACATTCAATTTGACGCCTTGATATTTAGTCACATTTATTATATTTTAAAAATGGATTATAAATTTGAATGGTGGAGAATATCATGACAAAGGTTTTGTAAGATAGACAAATAAGATTTGTAATTATAAAAACTATATGGAGGTAAAATTGGTGACCCTTAAAATTATTAAGAAATGATTGACATGTATGAAAGATGTGATGGAATTTATAATAAATTCACTAAACAAGCCTAAAAATGTGCATTAAAAGACATATCCTCATTGATGAATAACCTATACTAATATCACTTTTGATTTTACATTGAATGCCTTGAAAATTGGTAATGTATTGAATAAGTTAATGGTTTTCTTAATGAGTTCATTTCTTTCTTCATGTCATTTGTAAATGAGATCTCAGTTGGCGAAGCCCTAGTGGATTTTTTATAGAGGATTGTGTGATTTTGGTTTTTTATTTAAGGGTTTTGTAATTGTTAGCCAATTTTAGCTACCATAGGCAAGTCTACTCAAAAACTTGCTAGTCAACTCATTTTAACTTTTGATGATAGCCTTAAAAGTGTTTGTTCAATTCATATCTTATATATCATGGTGAGTTATCTTGTTATCATAGTATTATTATAAGGCATCCTAGGGTGAAATAATAAAAAAATGAGTTAATGGTCCTAAAGTGGTTATCTGGTGGTTATTGCTTAGTACTTATAAATGTTTAACAAATGTTAAGGTAACATAGCATTTTTTTAGGGTATCTTGTAAATGTTAAGGATCATATGTTTTTTGGATTGATCAAGTCACTTTATCATGATATCAATAACAAGCAATGTTTAAAGTGATAAATTAAACATGATAGGTATTTATGCAAAGAATAAATCATGTGAATAAGGTCATAAAAGGTGATATAGGCTTCAAGATTGGGTTGAAAAGAAATAAAACTTCAATTCACCCTCATGAATAATTCAATGTTATATAAGGTGGTAAGTTAGT
Source organism: Torreya grandis (assembly GCA_037957365.1). NCBI lineage: Eukaryota > Viridiplantae > Streptophyta > Pinopsida > Cupressales > Taxaceae > Torreya > Torreya grandis. The sequence continues at coordinate 21,694 of JARHVA010006488.1, read as the reverse complement.
CTAAAGCTAAAAATATCTTGCATATAAGTGCACATGTCAAAGGAGCTTGAGAAGGTTATTTTTATTAAGCATTACCATTGATTATTGAGTTTTGACATTGATGTTATCATTGATGTCAAAGGTTATTATGAAGGTGTTGGTAAATTAAGCTTTGAGGTATGTGTATGATGAGTTATTATGCCAACATAGTGAGTGTTGTTTATGTGAAAAAGAGTCTAATCATGGTGAATGAGGTTGATGTCAAGTAGTTATTTTGAGACTAGTGTCTAGATGATCAAGGTCAATTAGATGTGTGATCTATCAAAGTTGCTTAAAAGAGAGTTGTGAGAGATCAGTGATAGTTGAATAAGTTCATGAGAGAATGTTACAATGTGATATGAGAAGGTTTTTGTGAAGGTATGATGACAAGTAGGTCTATAAGAGTGTTGGTGAGAGCAAGGTCAGTTCAATTGGCAATTAGTTATGCCAAGAAGTTTGGAAGAGTGTTGATGTATGAGAGGAATGATATGAGAGTAATATTTGAGTAATTTTATTATATAATATTGAGTGATATCATTGAGATAATCATGTGTGATTACATTCTAGTGTGTCAAGTGCTTAAGAAGCCTAATCATTGATTGAAGAGACCTTGTGAGAAGGTATGAAAAAATTATCATGGTGATATGAATTCCATAGGAATGAAAGGTTTTATGAGGTTGTATTTCATGTGATTAAGATTTTGAGAGAAATATCAAGAGGTATGAAGGTTAGTTTCAAGTCTTAGTTTGGTTTGCAGATCAAGGTCTAGAGAACAAAGAGAGAGAGGATGGTCTAATTATGTATCAGGATCAGTTTCCAAGGCAAGTATAAGTAGGTGACCATTTAAAATTGTTAATCATGTTTATTTAATCTTATTAATGTATTCTAAGGTCAAAATTTGAAGGATAAGGCATAGAAATGTGTTCTAAGGTCTCTCAAGTGCATAAAATGAAGGGTTCTCTACTCAAAAATGTTTTTATTATGTTCATTCACTCATCAAACCTATGTATGGGAGCTTAAGATATACATGGTATATGGGGAAGGGTACTAGATAAAAATTATAGGAATTAGTTTTTGGATTAAGGGGCTATGCTTTATGAATAATCATTAATAGTGGAAGTGTGTTTAAATCTTCTTAAAGCCCTAATGAAGACTCGATGTTGGAGATTTTTATCTAGAGTGATTAAGATGGATTGGTATGGATAAATAAGTGATTTTATGCTTTATTTGACTCTCCCATGCACTTATAGGTGTGATTGAGTTGTCAAGTGTGTGAGTAGACCCTACATGAAAGTGATAATCTCTTAGATATTTGATGTAATAATCAGAGTTGACCAAGTCAAAGTATGTAAATGGATGGAGGATGAATATTGAGACATGTAGTTTATTTTCATGAATTTTTTTAGATATTTTCAATTCTTTATGTGTGTAAATTTGGTGTTCTAATTTGTCTAGTCGCTAGCAAGCCTAATGAGGAAGAATAGTGCAAAACCTAGGTAGTGTGAAAAGGTGGTTTTTGATGTGATTTCACAAAGGAGTGATGCATTTGAGTACATGGTGGTGTTTTTTGGGAATTTAATTTAATATAAAATTTTTTTTATAAGGTTTTATATTTAGTGAAAGTGGTTTAAACATTGAAGCCAAAATGGCTTATTTGGTTTTAGTGTGACTGTGAAGAGAGAGGTCAAAATATTGGTCTATTTGACATTAGGCCATATTGATTTTATATTTTAATATGGTTGATAACTATTATATAATAATTTTAATGTATTTTAAAGTTATCATACATGTGTTGAAGGTCAATGTTTCATGACTATGTTTTTTGACAATCTTGGTAGTTCCATGTAAGCAAGTTACAAGTGATGAAAAGTTGTATTTGAATGTAATATTGACAGAAAAGGTACATGGATATTTTATTAATTAATTTTAATTCATGAAAATTCTTATTATAAGTTTTGGTGGTCAATATAATTGAAGAAAATGTGTTCATAAAATGGGTTGTCTGTTCAGGATTGGATTGTGAGATGATAAGTGAAGGAATTGGTCTATAAGATGAATATTTGACATTAGACCTTGTGATTTTTTAATTTTAGGATGATTTTAATATTTAATAGGATAATTTTAATTTATCAAGAGTAAATAAAAGTTTATACATATGTGGTTGAAATTTAATTCCAAATGACTATGTTTTTGAGTATTCTGGTAGTTTTGAGCGAGCAAGTTATAAAGTTATTCTTGAGCCATTATTGTTTGAGTGAGTTTGTTAAAACTAGTTGGTTATGTTCATGATTTAATTTATTATATATATATATATATATGTTTAATATTTCATGGGATAATAGATAAAGTAGTGATTTTAACTTCATTCTTGTAAGAGGTTATGAGGTGTACATGCGTAATAGGGTAGTTTGTCCTAAAGAGGGCTTCAAGGTATGAACAAAGGATGCATATATAAAAAATAATGGAATAGGTTATAATAATTAATTGTAATTTTTTAATTTGATTATGATGGTTTTATAATTAATTATATATCCAATTAGATCAAGTCTTAGCGTTAAGAGAATAAACCTAATTAAGTAGGTCTCCATGAGACCTAAAAGGTGAGTAAGACCAATGTTGGTAATTGATAAAAATGTAACAAGTGAATTAATATTAAATTAATTTCATATATATTATGTAATTTTTTTTATGTTCTAGTTATATGACATATAGGTGATCAAGCATGAGAGAGATCAAATAGTGTTTGAGTACACACAAGCCTAATGAGACAATGAGCTGCAAGGAGTGTTTCATGAATTAGTTGAATGTATAATGTGTTTTTTAGATCATAAGAAGTTATTTGGGATATATTTAAATCATATTTGAAATAATATTCTTATATATATATATATATATATATATATATATATATATATATATATATATATATATAAGTGTAAGGTTTTCTAAGGGATCATGTTCTACATGTTACAAGACAGACCTAATGCAATTAGGTCTCCATAAGTCCTAAAGGAGGAATGTAACCTATTGAGTTGTGACCAACCTAATATTGTAATTGATTATTTTTATAATGTGTATTAAGGATTATTATGAGGAAAATGTAAGTGTACAAGTGTGTGTGGATGACCAATATGTTTATTAGCATGAGGCTTGTATAAAAACAAGATCCAATAGGCCTATTTGGTTAGTTAGAGAAGAAAAGAGTGGAAGAAAAGGAAATAACTCATTGAAGAACTGAAGGAGGTATTATAAAACATTATATGGGTGTATATAAAATATAATTAATATCTATAAATGGTAATGTATATGAATATCAATGTCATATGACCTAATCTATCTTTAATAGACCTAGTTGAGCGAAGAAGCCTATAAGGCAGTTTGAGAGGGATATAAGAGTGAGAAGAGATAAATAAGGTGATCACCATATATTGTATGAGAATAAAGGTTTTATAAAGGTGATACAATTTTTAAAGTGGTTGAGTTAGTGCTGAGTCATCTAGGGGTTTGGTGTCTCCTTGCAGGTTGGTGTTTGTTAAAGCCTAGTTGAGTGGGTACTTGACTAGTTAGGGTTGGTGCTCCATGTGGAGTTGGTGATTTAATAAAGATTAGTTTTTGTATTATATTAATATATTCCATTTGTAGATATCAATGGGTTTTATTACCCTTTAGTTTTTACCACATATGTAATGTGTTATCTTATTTCATGATCTTGTATGGTTGTATATGATTTTCTAGATGTTCATGTATGATTAAGTGAAATTGAATGAATGTCTTAAAGTAAATGATTCACCCCCCTCTCAATTATTGTGCTTCTAATAATTATTATCATATATTTGTCCTTGTAAGTAGGCATAATAACTTGAAGGTGATCCTAAGAAGCATAAGATGTCTAGTGATCAAGAAGACAACATGTATGATGAAGAAGTATACTATGATAGTGAAGAAGGAAAAGATGAAGTTAACCTTGAAAATGAGTTCATAAGTACCCTAGATGATTTAAATAAACAAAAGAAGAGGAATCATGAGTTTATATATATGGTCAAGGATCTTAAGGAATAGATATGTATCTTAAAGAGTGACTAAGTCAAAGAAGCCAAAAGGGATGAGAAGATCATCAAGGATATTAGGAATTAGTTAGAAGTGTCAATACAAAGTTAAAATAAAAATAAGTTGATTATGATCAATTGAAGACATAGCTATTTTACTTGAATATTGAACATAAGCAACTCATAGACAAGATAATCAAGGTTGCTAAAGAGCATGAGAAGTCAGAATAAGTAGAGAGTAATAATTTTAAAGTTAACATGAAGAGACCAATTAGGCAACCCAATAATATAAGGTATTCCTATTCTTTTAATGGCCATTATTTTTATTGTCATATATTTGGTCATACAATAAGTGATTTTAGAATAATTTCAAGGGATGAGTTATCATGGGACCATGGGAGGAGTGATAAATCAAGAGGCAAGTACAATAATTTTATTTGTTTCAAATGTTATAATAATGGTCAAACTGTAAGGGACTACAAGATGATGCATTTGAGGAAGATCAATTAAGATAGGAAGGTGTCTATTTATGATACTAAGAAGTGGATCAAGAATTCAAATCCTATGGAGAAGGTGGAGAAATAATAGAAGACTAAAGGAGATAAGAGCAAGTTCATCTAATTGAAGAAGAGTGCTACAGGAAAAATTAGGGTTGAAAATCCTAAAGTGCAAGAGAAAGAGAAAACCAAGGTATGAAAGACAAAGATAATCAAAGTGAGTTTGATCAGTCTATAAACCAAGGTAGACTATCTGATAAGGTATAACAAGAATTAGAAGTGAAGGAATGTCAATAATACTTATTATTTGCATTTATTGACAAGGTAGTCAAAGAGAGGAAGAAGGATGACAAGGTGGATGAGTCAATTGATTCAATCAAGCCTAAGTGGATTCTAAAGATATATTCTAGTATCATGATTTCAAGATGGATGAAAATAGTGGATTGGAGATCTAGGAATTTCTTGAGTTCATGGTGTTTTATTTACCTATGAAAAGGGATGGCTCCATTAGGATTTATGAAGGCATTATTCTACCAGTAGAAGCATGAGGTTGCATTCAAATAAGGTTTCATCTTTAAAATATTTTAGGTTGTCTAAATTTCAAGAAAGGAGATGAAAATGGATATTATCCATTCCTATGTTGGTAACTTTGAGGTTTGAAGTGTATTAGGTAGCATAATAAGAGATCTAAGGTTGACATTAGGTATTTAAGGTCAAAGTATAGCCAATTGGTATATGTGAGGTAAGCTTTTGGTATTTATTTTTGTGAGTAGTTGAGATTGATCTATGTTAAGAAGGGATATTAGTGTCACTATGATTGAAGGAAGATGAAGATGGTTTAAGAGTCCTATCAACTTATGTGTTGAGTTATGAAGACAAAAGGGGAGTCCCTAATTCTATAGTTGGTGTCAAGAATGTGGTAGTCTAGTGTGTGATCAAGAGTTTGATCTTATTTAGTCATGTTAAGGAAGGTAAGTGATCCTGAGTTCCTAGTTCATTTAAAGGAGATATGCTTGGTCAAAGATGGATCTTGGTAACTCTAAGTTATTTTTTAAGAGAGTGGTTTTTTTTTATATCAGAATAGAGGTATGCATGGAGTTAAGGGGAGTATATGTCTAAGATGCTTCATATATTCTATTTGTTAAATTTTTTATGGAAAAGCTAGGAGAATGATCTAAAAAGGGAAGATAGTTCAAAATGAGGGATAAGTGACCTGATTGAGGTAATTTTATGAGAGTGGTTTTCATGGATGTGTTGCCAAAGTCTTTGAATATTATGTGCCATATAGTGTCTTTAAGAAGTAATATCAGCTTAGGGGGAGAAAGTGTGATTCTAGCAGTTGCAGGTGACCCTTTATCATTAATGTCAAAGTGGGAGAAAGATAAGAAAGGGGAAGAAAAAGAAAGAGCCAAATATAGAAGATGGTTTCCATAAAAAGTGTTTCCCATATTTTTCTAAGTGTGTTTTCTATTAGTGACAAAGGGGGAGACTGTTGAGCATTATCATTGATTATTGAGTTTTGGAATTGATGTTGTCATTTATGTCAAAGGTTATTATGAAGGTGCATGGTCAAGTAAGCTTTGAGGTATGTGTATGATGAGTGATTATGATAGCATAGTTAGTGTTTTTGCTATGAGAGAGAGTGCAATCATGGTGAATGAGGTTAATCTCAAGTAGTTATTTTGAGACTAGTGTCAAGATGATCAAGGTTAGTTAGTAGTGTGATGTATCAAAGTTACTTGAAAGAGAGTTGTGAGAGATTAGTGATAGTTGAATAAGGTCATGAGAGAATGTTACAGTGTGATATGAGAAGGTTATTATGAAGGTATGATGACAAGTAGGTTTGCAAAAGTATTGGTGAGAACAAGGTCAGTTTAGTTGGTAGTTAGTTGTGTCAAGAAACTTGGAAGAGTGTTGTTGTATGAGAGTAGTGATATAAGAGTAATATTTTAAGAGTGTTATTATTTAAAATTGAGTGATATCATTGAGATAATCATGAGTGAGTAAATGTCAGTGTGTCAAGTGCTTAAGAAGCCTAGTCATAGTACTAATCATGGCTTGAATAGACCTTGTGAGAAGGTATGGGAATAGTAGCATGGTGAGATGAATACCACAAGAATGAGAGGTTATATGAGTTTATATGACATATGAGTAAGGTGTTGATAGAAATATCAAGAGGTATGAAGGTTAGTTTCAAGTCCTAGTGTGGTTTGTAGATCAAGGTCTAGAGAGCAAAGAGAAACAACATGGCCTAATGAGGTATCATGATCAATTTTCAAAGAATGTGTAAGTAGGTGAGCATTGATATAGGTGATTCAAGTTTTTATAAATCTTATTCATGTATTTTGAGGTCAAATTTTAAATGATAAGGCATGGAAATGTGTTCTAAGGTCTCTCAAGTGCACAAAATGAAGGGTTCTCTACCTAAAAAGGTTTTACTTGTGTTCATTAGCTTTTCAAACCTCTGCGTGGGGATCTAAGATATTTATAGTATATGGGGAAGGGTTTAGATCAAAATTATAGGCATTATTTTTTGGATTGATGGGCTATGCTTTATGAATAATCATTAATAGTGGAAGTGTGTTTAAACCCTCTTAGAACCCTAATGAAGACCTCATGTTGGAGAATTTGCTCTAAAGTGCTCAAGATGGATTGGTATAGATAGATAAGTGATTGGAGGTTTTATTAAACTCTCATAGGAACCTCTAGGTGTTATTGAGTTATCAAGTGTGTGAGTAGACCTTACAAAAAAGTGCTAATTTCTTAGAGATTTGCTATAGCAATTAGAATTGACCAAGTCAAAGTATGAAAATGGATGGAGGATGAAGCTTGAGACATGTAGTTTATGTATATGAAGGTTTATGGATAGGTTCCATGCTTTAGGTGTGTAAATTTGGTGTTCCAAGTAGCTAGTTGCTAGGAGGCCTAATGAAGAGGAATAATATAAAATCCAAGCAGTGTGAAAAGGTGGTTTTTGATGTGATTTCATGGAGTGATAAATTGAATTGAATGGTATTATTTTTTAGGACTTTAATGTCCTATACATTCTTTGTATAAGGTTTTATATTAATTTAAAGTGGTTGAAAAGTTTAAGCCAAAATGGCTTATCTGGTTCTAGTGTGACTTGAGAAGAAAGGTCAAAAGATTAGTCTAAAAGACAAATATTTGACATTAGAACATATTGATTTTATACTTGAAGATGATATATAAATGTTATATAATTATTTTCATGTATTGGAAGTCATTTAAATTTATTATATAGGTGTTTATGGTTAATTTTTCATGATTATGTTTTTTGACAGTCCTGGTAGTTCTATGTAAGCAAGTTACAAGTGATGAAAATTTGGATCTGAGTGTAATATTGATGAAAAAAATTACATGGATTTGTTATTAATTAATTTTAAGTCATTTAAGTGAAGATAATATTATTATAAAATGGGTTGTCCATTTAGGATTGGACTGTGAGACTGTAAGTCAAGGAATTAGTATATAAGACCAATATTTTCCATTAGAAATTATCATTTTTTAATTTGAGGATGATAAAAATATTTCATAGGATTATTTTCATGCATGAAGAGTCCAAAAAAGTGTATAAACATGTATTTGAAGTCTAATTCTTTATGACTATGTTTTTGAATTTTCTAAAAGTTCTAAGTGAGCAAGTTGAAAAGTTGTTCTTGAGCCATTATTGTCTGAATGAAGTTGTCAAAATTAGTGGGGGATGTTCATGAGGTCATTTAGTATATGTATATATGTTTAATTTTTTATGTGAGAGATGATAAAGGAGTGATTAAATTTTATTCTTGAAAGATAGTTTCTAAGGTGTACAGGCCTAATATGGTAGTCTATCTTAAAGAGGGCTTTAGGGTCTGAATAAAGGATGCATATATAAAAAAGCATGGAAGAGGTTATAATAAGTCATTTTAAATTTTTTTGAGTAGTTTTTTATGGTTAGATAAGGCCATATATATTTAAGAAGATCAAGTTTTAGTGTCAAGAGAGCATACTGAATGAAGTAGGTTTCTATGAGACCTAAATTGTGAGTAAGACCAATGTTGGTCATTGAGTCAGAATGTAATAAGTGAATGAACATGACCTTAAGGCCATATATATTATGTAAACATGTTTTTTATGTTCTATTTACATGACATGTAGCTGATCAATCATGCGAGAGATCAAACAGTGTTTGAGTACACACAAGCCTAATGAGACAATGAGCTACAAGGAGTGTTTCATGAAATAGTTGAATCTATCATCTGTTGTTCAAATCATAAGAGGTTATTTTGGATATATTTATAGTTTATTTTAAATAATATCAGTATTTATATAAGTTTAAGGTTTATTAATGGATCATGTTCAACATGTTACAAGGCAAACCTAATGCAATTAGGTCTCCATGAGTCCTAAAAAAGGAATGTAGACTATTGAGTTGTGACTGACCTAATATTGTGATTGATTCTTGTTTTAACATGTCATAAGGCATATTGTGTCTAAAATATAAGTGGAAAAGTGTGTGCGGCTAACCAAGATGTGTATGATCATGATGTTTGTATAAAAGCAAGGTCTAAAATGCCTATTTGGTTAGTTAGAGAGGAAAAGAGTGAAAGTGAGGGAAATAACACATTGAAGATCTAAAAGAGGTCTTATATACCATCATAGGGGTGTATATAAACTTTAATGAAGATATAATAGGGTTTATTTATATGAATATCAAGGTCATATGACTTAATCTATCTTAAAGAGACCTAGTTGAGCGAAGAAGCCTAGAAGGTAATTTGAGAGGGATAGAAGAGTGAGAAGAGATAAAGAAGGTGATCATCATATATTATGTGAGTAAAAAGTTTTTTTGAAGGAGATAAATTGTTTTGGGTGGATGATTTGGTTCTGAGTCATCTAGGGGGTTGGTGTCTCCTTACAGGTTGGTGCTAACTAAAGCCTAGTTGAATGGGTGCTTGACTAGTTAGGGTTGGTGCTCCATGTGGAGTTGGTGCTTCAATAAAGATTGGTTTTTTTATAATATAAATTTAGTCAATTTATAGACATTAGTGGGTTTTATTTCCCTTGAGGGTTTCCCACATATGTAATGTGTTATCTTGTTTCATGATCTTGTATGATTGCATATGCTTTGCTAGATGTTCATGCTTATATGAATGGTTCATGTATGATTAAATGGAATTGAAAGAATATTTTGAAGTAATTGATTAAAAACCCATCATTTATTATTATTCCAATAATTTTAATGTGATATGACAATTTTAAGGTCAGATATGTTAGATCAAAAAATGGCCAATTATTATAGTTTCAATGCCAAAAGAGGGTAGTTTAGTCACTTGTACAGATTTTGAGGGATAGTTTTTAGGTGGAAATGATTCAAAAGGTGTCTCTTAATATTTACTAGGTAAAATACATTCTTAATAATCTTGCATAGACCCAAAGAAGGTAGAAAATACTTCCTTTCTTTTGTTAACCTCTTGGTAAGCTCACAATAGATACTTTAAAATTATCAATTTGTATAGGAGAGAGAGAGAGAGTTGGAAGGAATTATATTGGGGATTGATATGGGTCATAATGAAATTAAAATACATGTACATATTTCTTAGATTAATGGCTTGTCCTTTATGAACAAATTCTAAGAAGGTAGGATGGTCTAAAACCCTACAAAAACCCTATTAGCTCAGTTTTACCATTGAAATGGCATTATGAATTTTTTCTTAGATTAATGGCTTCTCTTTTATGAACAAATTATAAGAAGTTATGATGGTATAAAACCCTATTAAAACCCCATTAGCTTAGTTTTACCATTGAAATGACATTATGAATTTTGTTAAAAACATGAATTAAATGTGAAAGGATTTAGGAGATACAAAAATACATTACATATGGTGTTTCAAGCCCCACTTATCATGTGTTAGCTAAAAGAGATAAGAAATCCTCATTTTGGAATATTTTACAAGTTGAATATAATGGATTTCCTAATGTTTTGGGGTTTCCAATAGTTGAGAGCATGTTGGTGAAGTTATATTAACTCATACACACATGCATAAACAAGGGAATATCTAGATCATCATCTCATGTAACATCCTCACACATATTTATAACTTTTAACCTTTTGAAAAGGGGGGAAATTATTAGTATTTCTAGGTACTTTACTTATTTTGGGAGAATCCATCAAAATATTGGGATAATAGTAGATACAGTTTCCTATTCAAGATTTCAATAGATGCATATCATGTATGTTAATGGATGTTTTATAAGTTCCATTTATGGCCTTTTATATTCATTTCCTATCCAAAAATGAAGATAATGTGATGTTTTATGTCATTCAAGTTAGAAACTATCTCTGCTAATTATATCCTATATGATGCTTCTTTGGTGTGGATTTTTATATGTTATGGATACTAATTCATGCTGGATGTTCCTTTATGATCTATAGTTTCATTAAAATCTATGCAATTTTATGTAATCTCTATGTTTGTATTTTAGAATTTTTGGTGCATCACCTTAGATTATATTTAATTTCTAAATCTCTTTTATGTTTCCCCTCTTTACCTTTTCTCCCCCCTCTTTTATGGGCCAAATTCTAAAATCCCAGAGGTTACTTCATAGGATGCAATTGATCCCACACCTGTGAAACTTACCATAGATTGGCTATTTAATTTATGGTGAGTATTTTATGTGTCAATAGTATAATATTTTTTTGCATGCTTGGTGGGAATCAAACCCATAATTTCCTAATTAGAAGTTAGATTTACCATTCATCAAGAGAGATTTTATGAGCTATAGGCCTATAACAAGGTCACAAACTACAAGTAACCTAAATATGTTAGTATCACCCTTAGGTGTTCCTACTCATCAAAAAACTCTAGGATCCTCTACAATGAAAAAACAACAATAATGGATGGTAGAACAAGGACCCCCAATAAATTTTGTGTCATGGGATAGTGGTAGCCTACTTATCCTGCCAACTCCTTCAGTTCCATGGGATCCTATACCCTTAAATGCTTTGAAAGCACTCCCCAAGTTCTCAGGAGAAGAATTCAAAACTATGGTAGAATACATTTAAGACATGGAAAATATATTCATATTACACTACATCAACTTAGAGAATGTAGCCCTAAGGCTATTAGTAGACTCTTTCAAAGGATGTACCCTTGATTGCTATAAATATTTTCCTACCAACTCCATTACCACTTGGTATGACCTAGGTGATAGTCTCTTCAAGAAATTTAATGAGAAGATAGATTGATCTTCTCTCTTGCAGTATTTGATAACCATCAAAAGGGGCCTACAAGAGGCTATGGTCAATTTTACTACCAGATTTGATAAAACCTAGTAAAGGATCCCATAGAAAACTCAACCTCCTATAGGTATGGCCATAGTATTCTATTTAAAAGGTCTTAATTTAGACATCATGATCATGATTCAATCACTTGGAGGATAGATAGAATCATATGCATATGATATCAAGGTAAAGTAGAGAATAACTTGATAGATATAGGGAGGCTCCCTCCTTGTCTGCTAATGCCATTCTTTCTCAAAATATTGATGCCATTACAAGAATAAATGCCAGCCACTTCAAGAACCCCATCTCCTTCTATATATGTGTATCCTCCCACTCAGATGAGTGCCCCCATTACATCTTCCATGGTTGTTGAGATGAATGATATGAAGGTCATTTTAAGGAGTTTTTCTAATGAGATCATCAATCTCAAGAGGCAACAGGTTGCTCCTCTAAAACCTACCTATAAAAACTATCAAGAAAGGATACCCCATTATCAATAAAACTAATATCAAGAAAAGCAAAGGCTAAATTATCAAGGAGAAAATAACCAACCCCCAAACAATAAAGGGGTGAATCATTAGATGTAGCTTACAAACAAGATGGTCATGGTTCTAAATCCCTTGCACATAGTAATGTCTAGCATGAATAGAGAATTGGTAGCTAGTTAAAATGACCTTGTGGATGATTTTGATTCATGGTGATTCCCTTGAAATGAACCTCATGGAACCTAAAACTATTCTCAAGGAAATTTATAATAAAAGGTTGATGAGCAATGGTGATGAGGAAATGCTAAGGATTTAGCCTATGCTTATCAATCCCCTAGGATTGAAAACACCATCATGATGGCATAAATGCAAGGTATGTCCTTGGAGTAAGAAGAAGAGATATTCTCTGATCATACACTCTTCTCTTGGGTATAAGAAAAAGTTGTGGCCTTCACCAATGAAGTCCTTGTCTATCAAAACCCATAGGTGCAATAGACTATTATAAGTACTCAAATAAAAGGCTATCCAAGTGCCTAACAACTAACACAACACCCAAAGAGACCATTGAAAAATCCCCAACACTCTAACCTCCACCTATGGCCTATCCAAAGCATAGCAAGATGGTACAAAATAAGTAGAAATGTCCTAAGATCTCATCCCGAAAATCACATAATGTGGTGGAATAGCTAAAAAATGAATTGGCTAATGTCTCTCTCTAGGATGTCTTTTCCATCTTAGAATAGAAGACCCTATTAAAATAATCCTTAAAAGAAAAGGAAAGGCCCACACCAAACAAACCAAACATGGTGCTTGTGAAGGAAAATGGAAAAGAGGCCAGTACAAGCACCCAGTCCCAAACTACCACTACATTCATCAATAACAAATAAGAAGTAAGCAAGGTAAAACCCACCCCCTTCTACTTGACTTTGATTATAGGCAAGAAGCTGCTATAGAATTATATGATAGACTCAGGAGCAAGTACTATGATAATGCCTAAACAAATAACTAATGCAATATTATTGAAATATGAACCCTTGAGAAAAGGTGTGATGTAGCTAGATGGGAAGAAGGTTTAGACCTTAGGCATTATTAGATATTTTCCCCTCATGTTATATTCCTAATTGAATATCACCATATCCAAAGACATGGTAGTGATAGATATACCACCAATCTTCAGGTTATGTCTATATAGAGATTTCACCACCAAGATTAGTGGGTATCTATCACTTGATTAGTCTCATCTAATATTCAAGATTAAATACGGTTTGAAATTAAAGATATTATCTAAACCCCTTTGCTCAGAATACATAGTTGACAAGGTGATGATAAAATTTTAAGCAACACACACTTCCTTCATGATAATGGAGATGAATTATGTGGAAATACTTTAATAAGATAGTGTTGAAGGCAATATAGATCTTAAGGTGGAGTCCCTCATCATTATCTTCATCAATAGTGATCTATTAATAAACTTCAATGTCATAGGCCTTAGGAACTATGCCATTCATGATGAAGATCAAGCCATTCCTAGGATAAAAAAGGAATAAGGAGAACAAAGCAAGAGGCATAAAGAAGAGTTTGAGCCTTGGACCCTAAATTTTCATGGGGAAAGATGTAAGAATAGATTTAGAGCTGGGATCTAGCTAACATCTTCTTCTAGCAAGGAATTTCTTTGAGCCTTCCATTTTTAATTCTCCTACACAAATAATGAGGTTGAGTATGAATCTCTTATCCATGGCCTTAGTCTCATAGAATGAACTAGTGTCAAACAACTAAAAGTATAAGGTGAATTTGAGTTAGTAGTAAGGAAAGTAAGAGGGGTTATCACAACAAAGAATGTGCACATGATATCATATGATAATCATGTATGGGATCTAATCGAGTCTTTTGAGTCTTTTAATATTTGGATTATCCCAAGAGCTAAAAACTAAGAATTTGATAGGATAGAAACCATAGGTTCCCAATTCTACCTAATGGTTGACATTTTCACCAAAAAGTAGATAATAAAGGTGATCATTAGGCCTGTCATCCCTAAAAATGACCACAATTATTAGGTGTTCAAGAGTGATGCCCAAAGTGCTATGTCACTCCAATAATCCCATGAATTTGTGGAGAAATTATAGCTAAAGATCAAGAAAGCCTATGAAGGACATATTATAAAACTAATAATTGATAAATTACCAAAATGGCTCATCACCCTATACAATATGTTTGACTCTAAAGATGTGAAAAATGACAAATACAAGTTTACCACAGAAAAGGGTGATTATTGCAAACTCAACATTGGTGATGGAAGCAAGCTAAAGGTTGGGAAAAGGGTCCCTTTGAAAGATAAAAAGAGACTGATATATTTCTAAGATAGATATGAAGGCATCATCACATGGACATATGATGACCTAAAAGGGTATGATCAAAAGGTCATATAACACACCATAGATCTAATGGAATGAGCCAAACTAGTCTGAAAAAAGTAACAATTGGTGAATCCTTAATGGATCAAGAGATAATAAAGTTTATTAATTTAAATATTATATACCCAATTAAGCATTCAACTTGGGTGTCTAATCTAGTCCTTGTAAGAAAGAAGAATGGAAAAATCTGACTATGTGTGGATTCTCAAGATTTGAGTAAAGCATCTTTAAATTATCACTATCCCATTCATTACATGGAACAAATTATCTAAATAGTAGTGGGTACTAAAATGTTCTTCCTATTAGATATATTATTTGGATGTAACTAAGTCTCGGTCAAAGAATAGGATCAACACAAAACCACCTTCATCACCAAGTGGGGGAGATTTGCATATGCAAAAATGCCTTTTAGCCTCTCAAATGTTAGGGAAAATTTAAAATGGGAAATGAATGTAGCTTTGAAGGGATTGATAAATAATATTATCCTCATTTATCTAGATGACCTCACTATGCTCTCAAAGAAGGAAGATCATTTTGACCATCTAGAGAAGGTCTTCCAAAGATTTCAAGAGTTTGGGGTTTTGTTAAACCCCAAGAAATGCATTTTTGGGGTGTCCCAATGGAAATTTATCAGGTATATAGTTTAAAAGGATGGGATTTCTATCAACCCATAGAGAATAGAGTCCATTAAGAAATTGGCCTTACTAGTAAACAAAAAGGGAGTCTAATCCTTCCTTGGGAAGATCAATTTCATCAGTAGATTCATATCCAATTTCATGGGATTAGTTAGACTGATCAATCTAATTCTGAAGAAGGATAAAATTTTTAAGTGGATGCTCAAGGTAATATCTACCTTTGAAGGGATCAAAAATGAAATATCTGATGTGCCTATGCTTTCCAATCTTGACTTCTTTCAATCCTTCATCATCTATATCTATGAGAGTGAATACAACATCACTATAGTGTTAACTCAGAAAGGAGAAGATAACATAGAGGAATGCCCCATTGCATTCTATTCAAGGATGTTGTGAGAATATAAAACTAGGTATAAGTTCATGGAAAGATAAGCCTTCATCATCATCAAAAGTATTAAGAAGTTCAAACATCTAGTGGTAGGTAATAAAGTAATGATTAATGTGGCACATTATAGCATACATGAATATATCATGGAAGGAGAAATCATAGAAAAGAGAGCCAACTAGATCATTAAGATCTTGGAGTATGATGTAGAAGTTAATCCAATGAAGTCAGTCTGATGAAGGGGAATCTATAAATACTTATCCCAATGTATAAACATGTAGGAAAGAGAGCTTAGTGCAACTAAAATGGCCCTCATTAATCAATTTAAAACCAATAAGTCCTAGATATACGATGGGGTAATATTTATGTAAATCAATAGATATCTTCATAGCCTCCTAGTGCATAAAACATGATTTTATAGATCACAAGGTTCTAGTTACATGCTAGTCTAGGTAATCCTTTTAAAAGAAACTTTAATGTAGAACTTCTCTAATGTGTTGATGGACCTCAATCTAAGAAAATACTATAGTATATGCACTTCACTCCTCCAGGTAACCATTTCTTATCCAAGACTACTATGACCAAAATCATGCATGTAGGATATTATTGGCTGATAATATTTGAAGATTGCCACCAAGTAGTAAAAAGATGTCAGAAGTGCTAATTCTTTGCTAGGAAGAGGAAGTCCTCCACCATGCCTCTCAATCCAATTATTACTAATGAGCCCTTTACTCTGTGGATCCTAGATTTAGTTGGGATGATCAAACCAATCTCTAATGCAGGCCATAATGGATACTAATAGCTATCGATTACTTTACCAAGTGGACTGAAGCAATCCCACTAAAATAAGCAACTGAGAATACAATCTTTAGTTTTTATGAAGAGATCAAATATAGATTTATTTCTTTGAAGATGATCATTTTGGATAATTAAAAATCTTTCCTCGGGTTCAATATCTCTAAATTTTCACTAAAAAATGACATTTTCCTAAAATCGTCATCCAATTATTACCCACAAGGGAATGGGTTAGCTGAATCTACAAATAAAAATTTAGTCTATATCATTAAAATAATGTGTAGTGATAAGAAATGGGAGTGGAATATTCACATGAGGATAGCTCTATGGGCAGACCACATCACTCTTAAGCAAATATTGAAAACTTCCCCATATGAACTAGTATATAGAAATGAAGTAGTCATGCCACTATCCTCCAACATTCCTACATGATAACTCCTAAAAGCTACTAAAATAGAAGAAAATGAAGCAATGGAAGTTTGGATCACTAAATTACTCAAACTCTAAGAAGGAGAACAAACTCATGATGTGAATATCATTTGGTAGCTAGAGGTTAAGAGATATTTTGACAAGAAGACGTCAAAACCAGGCTACAAACTTGGGGATCTAGTCTTCAAATATGATTAGTAAGTCATAAAACTAGGACAACATGAAAATTTTCACTCCTTATAGAGGGGACATTTCCACATCATTAGATTTAAGAAAAGGGGGATTTTGAATTAGATAACCTGAAGGGTAAAGCCTTAAATATTCTCATTGACAAGATTGACCTAAAACATTTATACTAGGCCCTGACAACTCCTTGTATATATCTAGATAGTTTCTCTTCCTATTGTTTACTTTCCATTTATTCCTCTTTTTAATCTATTTTTTTCATTTTCAATAAGTGCCATTAGCACAAATGGCATTCTACTCACCATGTGTCAGTTCCTCATTCCCCTTAAATCTTTAGAACATTCTCTGATAGATAGTTATCTATCGAATCACCCTAAAATTAATGACAAATGCTCCAATCTATGTGTCTCCCCATATAATCACCAAAAATCCCTCATGAATGGCTATTGGAGTGTGCATTCCACATACATCATTAATGGGAAGTGCCCATTTTTGAAATCCACATAATGATTTCTCTCAGTAAGGTTCATACATAAATATAGCTTGGTCCACCCATTTTCAAACACTTAACACTTAATAATTTTGAAGAGTACCAGGAATTCATTTAAAGAGATGAAAAGATTGTAAATTAAAGGATACAAAAAATAACTAGTAGAGAAATAGAGTAGTATATGACTTGGTAGTAGATCAAGCATCGATAGAGCCCACTACATCTATGTTTGAGAGTGGAAGACATCTAACAAGGCAAAAGAACTATGGTGTGAGTAGTGGAGGAGACCAACCTCTCCCTTGTCCTGGGGAAGCCATACTCATTAGCCCCAACCCAAGAAAAAAGAAACATACTAGACACCAAGATAGTAAATGAGGGTCTTGGTCCTCACTAGGATCATACCCTCATGATTGGTGTCATAGATACAATCTTTGATACCATATTATAACAAAATACCAAGAGCTTACAAGAGGGTACCTATGCTTGAATGATTGACAAGATTAAATATGGATAATATAATTATTCAATTTCAAATTCTAGGAGGGCACTCTGGCCCAATACATGGTACCTTATATACACCCTTTCCTAAAGATTGTATCTCTCTACATACAAAGATATGATACCGACACTATCACCATTATCGAGATTACCCATCTTAGGGTGAAAATTTCTATGGAAGGCATTTGAGAGATGCTCCAAATCTATGAGGACCCCAATGCCTTCATCTATGACATGGATAGCCTCTAAAAGGTTTAGGATTTGGAGGTCAAGAATCAAACACATTTCCTTGGGGTCCTCCTCAAAGAAGAAGTCATAAAGATGCCCCCTTTCCCATGCCTCTGATTCTATTCTCCACATAGATTTTAACTTATACCCATCCATATTGGCTTTCATTTTCAAAATGGATATTGATGACAACGTTATTGACTTATAATTGGGTGTGCTTTACCTCTTGACTATGGCAAAGTAGGGGATTAATTTCAAAATGGACTTCACTAAGGCCATTACTTCTAGCAAGAGGGATGAGTTTGTGAAATTATCAACAAGAGGTACCTTCTAGTACCCTTCCTTCCTCCTATACCTCATGCTACATCAATACTCCCATTTCTTCTCTCATTCTCTCCATCTCAAAACCTTTGATATAGAGTTTTTTTATAAACATAGTGACCCTTGTCATGGTATGGACTCCTATCTTATCCAAAACTAGGGACTATTACGAGTTCTTGAAGTGCTTTATGGATCTAGTTCTCATAGACCTAAACCCACAAGGGAGAGCTCCTAGAATGACAAATTAGTAGCAAGCCTAGCTTGTGGGTGGCAAGGTTCTCATCAACTAGTTTTGGGGGCTAGATTTCTCATTCATCTTAATGCATGGCTTCTAAGTAGAGCCCTTTCAACTCCCATGCACATTGATTGATAGGACCTTGGCCCTCAAATTAGCCTGATAGATCAACACACTAGATTCTTCTTACGGGGTAGGAAAAAAGAAAAGGGGCCTATATGATGTCCTAGTTGTGAGAGGGGGAATTACTATTATGAGGAGAAATCAAGGAGATCTCCTCATGACCAAGTTGGTAGACCTCAGTCTAGATCTAGTGGATGACTAATGGGAATATGACCTTGAAGGGTACATACCCAAGCTAAAAACCACCATGATCCCTAATCACCATGTCTAACCCTATCTAGATTAGAGGAGGTCTCTTATATAATACCTTCCTTAGAATTATGTGGACCTTGCCCAAATCTTACAAGATGCTCCCAAACCCTAAGAGAATTTTTATACCAAGGTCTAAGATTTTGACCCCAATGTGAAGCTATCTAAGCTTATGAAGAAATGACTAAATGATTTTGGCTAGAACAAAGACAAAAAGGTGGCCTTCCTTAGGTTCAGGCATGAGAATGACAAACTACACATCGGCCTATATGAGTACACCCTAGATGAAACTTTTGAGGAGATATGGGATGAAGTGCATCTAGAGGAACTCACATTTGATGAAGAATCCACCCTTGAGGTGGAAGCAAGAAAAGAGAACAAATAAGAAGACACCCAAAAAAAAGAGGAAGGAGATTCCCCCCCAAAAAGGATAAAGTAAAGTGAAGTTGTGGTGGGCCTAAGGTCATCATTGTGGCCACCACCTATCTCTCCTTATGTCACCTCCTCATAGCAATAATAGACTCCCTTTGGGCACCTCGTGGCTGGGTCATCCTAGCTTAAGTAGATTGAGGTACCTATTTTTAGTCCTATAAAGGCACCTCTACAAAAGAAGGTTTATTTTATAGATCTTCTTTCCTTTACTTCCACTTTTTCCTCTCCCTCCCCACCTATTTCCATACCCAAATGACCAATCATGGTGACATCGATCATCCAATATGGAAGTTTGACTCTTCTCAACACTCCTTATAATATACCCCTCACTCTACCCTAAGGTATGGTGCTTCCTGCCAACCAACCAAGCACCAATTTAGATCTAATATCCTCTTCCTCCCAACCTGCATCCAATATTGTTTCCTTTTCCTCTATCTTACCCATTTCATTCTACATGTCCTTACTCACTCCTTTGCCATTATCATTCACCTCTTCCTCTCTCACATTAAAATCACTATTGTTTCCTCCTCATGGGATCCCATATTTCTCCCCTTCTACCCTTACCATCCATTCACTCACCCACAGGGACTAGAGCTATCATGGATTATCAATAGCTTTCCATTCCCTTCACATTACTGAAAGATACTCCATTTTCTAATGAAATCATCTAGGTGCCTACATAATATCTTTAATAAGTGGACATGGAAAGAGTGACCCAAGTGGCCTAGATGGAGAAGAAAAGGGAAAAACAAGCCAAGGAGGAAAATCAATCTCATATGTAGTCATTTTATGACCTTAAAAAACAAGCCCTCATGGTCACTCACTTGACCCCTCAAGTAGAAAAACCCCAAGGAATGATTTTTACAAGAGATTACTCAATCCAAGTGATGGGACTTAACCTCAACCAAGCTTGACCTACTAATAGAGTTGAGCTCATGAAGGATAAACAAAATTCCATAACCATGGACTGTCTAAAAGTGTCTCAATAGCTAGAGAAACCCAAAAAAAGAATTGGTTAAGGTCAAGGCTATGATTGATTGCCTTAGAGTAGAGGCTCAAGCTAAGGATACAAAGCTCACCCAAATAAAGGCCAACCTCTAAGGCTAGGTTACCATGGATAGCTTCTAATTTGAGGCTAATAAATGAATGTCTACTAAAACTTGGTTGTAGGAAAAGAATGAAAAATTGGCCATAGTTCATTAAAGGCTACTCGAGGTCAAGCAACACTCTTCAATCAAGGAACAAGAGATAAAAAAATTAAAGAAAAACTATGTCTCCCACCTACTAACCACTAATATCCTTTTATTCAACATATATACAAGTCATATTGGGAAAGGATCAATGTCAAGGAAACTAAGTTAAAGATAATGCTCACATTAATTTTAGATACAAAGAGGCTCACATCCCAGGTGAGCTCATCATTTGACTAGGTACTCAATTTTATCACCCCCAAGGTCATAGACACACAAATCCTCATGGAAAAGATTTATAATTCCTCTATTGAGATATTAAAATTAGCAAGGGTGGCTAACTGCAAACAAGCGACTGCTAAAGTGAATGAGTTCCTAAGCTACCACAAAATAGTGACTAAATGTAAGGCATTCCTTAATGCCTTATAGAAAGCAGTCTAAGAATGAATGGGATGTATTGAATAATTAATATAATTAGGAATACCCTATCCTTTCTCGATTGAAAATAACATCCTCCCTAAGGACCAAGTTAGAGCCCTACTCAACTAGAAGCAAAATGACCAGAATGTCTTCACAACTCTTGATCAAGCTCTTGATGTCACAACAGTGGAGAAGGTCCTACACCCACTCACCCAGTTAAAATTCTAGATCTTGGTAATGGTCAATAGATTATGGAATATCTCTTTCAAAGAGATTATTAATCTGGATATAGCCTTTAAGGCTCTCAAAAAGAAAACCTAGTTGACAGAAAAGGAATGG
>JARHVA010006487.1:742500-901162 GCA_037957365.1 Torreya grandis | reverse complement strand
CTTGTTGAAATAGAGGGAAAGTTACATTTTGATTTAATTTAAAATAAAAAGTTTGAAATAAATTAGAAAGTGTTGTTCAATCTTGAACATGCTGTAGATATGTATATGTTGTATATTGATGCACTAATTATTGAGAATCTAACATGTCATAATGTGATTGGTTATTATAAGTTAAAAACTAGACAAATAGTATATAATACTATGACAATTATTAAATAATACCTTATTTGGTTTCAAAAAACCTTGTGGAAGATTGAATCATGCCCATCTTAATGTGGAACCTTATGGAAAGTATTTGACTAATATTTGTATTAGAAAAGAAGGATGTCATAGAAGATCCAAATGAAGGTTTGCAGAAAACTCAAAAAAATTATAAACTTGGTGTAGAGGTGGTTGTGCTAAAAGACAAGAATGTTTATGCAGTCCCCTAGGGAGGATTTGTTGGCTCTAAGTCCTTTAGTAGGAGAATGCTTGACAAATCCTTTGCTAATATAGAAGACAATGGATAAATTGGAAATTTCCATTCCCATATTTCCAAATCTTGAGGAAGGGGGTGAATGGAAGATTGTGAGCAATAAAAGGAGAGGAAGGGGGAAAAAAAAATGTAGAACCTTTAAACATGTCTCTTAGATCTCAAAAAGAAAACTATATGAGAGAAGCTTAGCCCCAACAAGTTTTACTTTGTGTTGTAGCTTTTAGTTTAGGGAAATTAGTCTTATTATTCATGCAATTTATTTGATATTTTGTGGATAGGATGGATGTTGGTTTTATTAGTCTATTTATTCATTTGGATTTTTAGGCCATTCTGCTTGTTTGATTTTTAGGGTTAGTTCCCTAATTCCAAAATCCTAGTTTTAACCTTAATAAAAAAACTATAGAGAACTATGTGTTCAAAAATCTATTCTAAATATCAAATCCTTAGATTTTGAAGGTCTACCTTTTAGATATAGAAGATATTTTTTAAATTAGTCATGTATTCAATGATTGTCTAAGTGTTAAACTCAAAAAATCTAGTTTTTGGTGGAAGGATGCTAGGATAAAAAATGTTACTATTCAAATTGTTAATGAGAGAGAGTATGAAAGCATAAGGATCCTGATTTGGTTCCAAAAAACCCCTATGGAAGAATTGAATCATTCCAAGATTAATGTGGAACCTTGTGGAAAGTCTTTGACTAATATTGTGTTGGAAAAATAAGGATGTCATAGAAGATCCAAATGAAGTTTTTTGAGTAAATTTTAAAAAATAAAGAGCATGGTGTAGATTTAATATACTAAAAGATAATAATGTTAATGTTGTCCCTAGGTAGGATTCGTTGGCTCATAATCCTTTAGTAGGAGAATGCTTGAAAAATCCTTTGTTAATACAAAATCCAGTGGATACACTAGAAATTTACATCCCCATATTACTAACTAAAGGAGGGGAAGGGGAAAAAAATGACTTAGAATCTTTAAATATGTCTCTCAAATATCAAAAATAAAACTATATGAGAGAGGCTTAGCCACAATAATTTTTGCTTTGTGTTGTAGCTTTCACTTTAGGGAAACCAGTCTTATTTTTCATGTTGTTTTGTGGCTATGATTGATTTGTTTATAGTAGTCTACTATTTGATCTAGTTTTTTTAGAACATTTTACTTGTTTCATTTTTAAGGTTAGGTCTCTAATTCCAAAAACCTTACTTTACCCTTAATGAAAAAATCTATTTTAACTATTATTACATGTTCACTTATTGGCACTTCTCCCCTATTTTATTGTAACAAAGATTTATTTATTTATAATACATATTTATGTCAATTAAATACATAATATTTTGATTATAGTATAACATACTAATCCATTATAATTAGTGTGTTTTCATCTAGATTGAATCCTCAATCTAGATCAATGGTATCAAATAAAGTTAGATCTTGCATATCCTAGATTAAACGAGGTCAGTCTATTAAAATTTTGGCTTGGAGATTAGAGATTCATCTAACTATCTTCTTGATAGATGCAAGCAATCATAAATAGACATAGGAGTAACAAATTCATCGAACCCAATAAAAGAAATCTTGAAGTCACATTGGTAAATAAAATTGATTAAATATTAACCTAATTATTATAGATTCCCTATAAATGCCAAGAAAGATGTTAGTATCTCTATAAAGGCAAATTTTCCAATGGTCCACACCCTATAAGATAAAATGAAGTTTTGATATTTTTATGTTTAAAGACAAAATAGAAGTGGATGCCCTTTAATATTGTGTCACGAAATTAGATTAATAGTTTTCTATGAACACTTTATCAAGTTCAAAAAATAGCATTTTATATACAATGGTGCAATTTTCACCTTGAGAAAACTATAGAAGATGTAGATAATAATTTTACAATCATTAGATATCCATATTATAGTGACTATGCTGATGTTGATAAAAATGAGTATTGTCTAAATGATCGCCAATATGTGTAGGACTACATAGATTTACTATATATTATATCAACAAAACTTGGCATCAAAGATTCTAAAATTCATATATTTATCAAATATAAGAGTGGTTTGCATTGATATATCAAATCAAAGATGAGACTCCTAACCATTGAAAAAATATGATCAATCCAATTTTATGTATCAAATATCTTTGAAATATTCAAATGTAAAGTGAAATTACTTGCATGAAAGTATGCACAATTAAATGATAAAGACAATTCCAATTATGGAGGTGAGTAATAAACTAAAGAAGCTTGAAAGTAGAGGAAAACCTCAAGGTTTCTATCTTAAATTTATTTTTATGAACAATATAATAGATAACCCCCACTAGAAGGATACTTTTAATAATGGTGTGAAAACCACAAGATCATGACTTAGAATAGAGATGAATTCCTTCCAAAATAATTTTTTTTATAATTCACATGAATATCATCCAATAAAAGAAATGAAAGAGAATGGGAAATTAATTCATCCTACAAACATAAACAATAAATTATGGTTTTTGAACCTGATTACATTATTTAGATAATTCATGTTGCAACATCAACATATGGGAATAATAATTTATTTTCCATTCATAGTAGTTTACTTATGTTTCATATCCAAATGCATGCTAATGTTAGAAACATTAGCATTGGGTTTCATACCTTTGTTCCAGCCTAATAAATCAAACTCCACTTCTATGTTAGTGCATAGATTCTACAATATTTATAATGCAAATGACAACCTATCATTAATGACAGTTAGTGGCATCATAACTCATAAGTTATGAAGTAATGTATACTAACTCTTGTAATTAGTCAAATAATAATTCATCTCCATCCACTACATATTAATGTACACTTCCATTCTTTGTAATTGGTCACATAGAGTACATAGACAACAATGATGTTATAAACTTTATAGATGCCACACATATGATCTCTTAGATTTTGTACATGACTTAGCATAATATAGATTTTCCATTATAGTTATACATTAGTTTTCATTGTCTTATTTGTTTTCCTTATTATATAATATAGTGTACCTTCATATCCAATGTCATTCATAATTCATTTATGTTCATAACCCTCTTAAATTCATTTAATTTGGTTTTCCAACAGGTCTCTTCTCGAGCCCTCTTAGTGGTATTAGAGCATACACACTTCATCTAATTTTTTATTGGTATCATGGTGTATAAAAAATTAGTATCTAGTAGTCTACATTCTCATATGAGGTATGCATATAATAATTTAGGGCCCAAGACTCGTGACCCTGCATTGTACCTTTCTTTAGGTCCTCAAATGGGAGATAAATATTTAATGAAGCTAAATTTAAAAATGTTCTAGAAGGTGATAGAGGATGAATCTCAAACACACCAGTAAAATTTAGAAAAAATTCATGCACGTGAATGATAAAGTGCCATTGATCATTTCCTATTACTTCTCAAGCACCACACTCCTTTCAACAATTCTCATTCTCATCAACTAGATGGTGTTTAAATACCATATATGGTAAAATTTAGGTCATATATCCTTATGTTTCAATCCAAAATAGATGTCTATGCCATAGATAATTAGGTAAACCTAATTATTTCATATTATGCAGTTAATCAGTCTGTTAATTGAGAACATGTCACATTCAATATGTTGAAAGTTTATTCATCCATAAATAAATGATGAGAAAATTTATTCGCTTCACATGAAGATTTTGAAGATGAAGTAAACTTAGAAAAATATGTAGGCATATGTAATGGTTTCATAGAATCACTTATATAAATATATTATCTTGTTGTAAACTACAATATCCATTACACCAAGTTATCTCAATTGTGCCAAGGAAAATAAAAATCTTTGTAATAATACACAGATACCTATCATACTTTGGTGTCAAAACATAGGATTCAAGGTTCATAAAAATTATTTTTAAGTATATTTTAGGAATGATACATCATTTAAAATGATATATGAATTTCATACAAATATATTTAATCAGTGAATCCTACATATTTTCTTGTAAATTTTAAACAAAGGGTAAGGCTAAAACTTAGACAAAATATTCCATCTCTCAACCCAAACAATAGTCTAAATATTCCAAGTGGATTAGAAACTAGTAGATATATCTAAGCATTGTCCTAAAATTAAGAAGAAATAATAATCAAATTATCATAATAAGTAGCCCAATATTGGAAAGTGATATGAAACTCCAAATTCCATTAGTCATTATAATGATGAGTGTCGCACTGGGAACACTTTACTTCCACAAGTTGATGTAGTAGATAAAAGCATTATATAATTAAATAAAGATAAGTAAATTAGGTAGTATGAACCTAGTACCATCATTGGTAATAAAAAAATATATATATTACCCATTAATAAATAGAGGAAGCAAAAAGATTGTTTCATTTTGAAATGGAAATCAAGGATCAATCATTAAATTTTATTTTTGAAAATTAAAGTCAAAAGAACCATATTTCTCTTGAAATATTTTTTAGATTGAATTTTTCAATGATACCTCACCCATAACCATACACTATTGGATGGTTTAGTTTGGTATCAAATAAATATGCCACTCAATAATGTTAATTGATGTACAACATCATGAAGTTTTAAGATATAATCCTTTGCGATGTCACCTCATTATAGGTATGTGTTTTTTAATTTAATTAACAATATGTTTACCATAAAAATATAGTAAATGATGCTAATATTGGAATTGTTTTCATGGATTTTGGTGATAAGAGATACTAAATACTAAGATTATTTCCTAAGTTATCACTCACTAGCACTGAGTAGTGTAAGAAGCCTATCACATCTAGTAGAAAGTTTGGACTTTTTATGGAGGTATGTGAATGTAAGAATGTCCTTACAATTATAACCCATACCACAATTAATCTAATAGTAGTAGTAAATAAATTAGAGTTTAGATCTAATTTGGAAGAATAAAATGATCTCTTTTAATCCCCAAAGGATGTGCCTACACACTATTTGGTGAAATCCACTATTGATTTATTCCTGGACTACGTCTACCTAATGCCACTTTATACCATATATCATTTATAGAGAATGAATAAATGAAGTGGCATATCCATGAACTTATGGATAAATGACATATCAGGCCTAGTTGATCACCTTTAAACAACCCAATTGTGTTTTCACCAAATACGAATGACACATTGAGTTGGTGCATCTATTGCTAAGCTCTAAAAATGATAATTTTAAAGAAACACTACCTCCTTCCAAGGATTTAGCACTTTTTGGACTTTCTCCACATGATGAAAAATACTTCACCAAAATTATTCTTATGTCTGGGTATTGTCAGATTCATGTTGAACCTATAGATGTATGTAAAATAGACTTCAAGGCTAAAGATTTTTTTTAATAGTTGGTTGTGACCTTAGGATTAACTAATACACCAGATACATTCATTTAGATAATGAATGACATGATTAGGCCATTCAATACTTCATTTTTTTAGCTTACCTTGATGACATCCTAATCTTTATCAAAATAAGATATGACCATTTGTGTCATATAGAGAAAACATTTGACACTTTATAGGAAACAAAAGATATATTCAAACATGTATGAGTGTTCATTTTCCATGTGGGAGATACAATATATTGGATACATTGTAGATGCAAAAGGAGTGCACATGGACCTAACCATGATTCAAATCATTTAAGAATGGCCATGAAACCAAATAATCTAATAGAGCTCTATATATTCTTGGGATTAGAAACCTTTTATAGGATTTTTTTACTTAGGTTTTCTCATGTCACTTGGCCTCTCATCCAAATTACAAAAAGGGGTGATAAATAAAAGGTCATCTAGGAATCCACATAGAATAAATCATTCTAGGTATTGAAATACAAACTTTGTTCCACATTATTACTTGAATTCCCATATCTTTAAAAATTATTTTATCATATTAAATTAAATTTGATTTCACATTTGAAGTAGAACTTACTCAATATGGTCACCCAATTTGCTTACAACAATGAAACTTTCACTACAATAGTAAAAAAAATACCTAGTCAATGATTGCAAGCTTTATGATATTATTTAAGAATGTAATAATTAGAATAATTATATACTAGACAAGGATATTAAGATCCATACATATCATAATCCAATTTAATTCTTGTAGAATTAGAATATTTACAACAAGAATGATATCAGAAATGGTCTTATTATATTTAATAATAGCATGTCCATGTCAAACATAAGATGGGAAGTGCCAATACAATAAAAGATATTTTTAATTGTGTTGATACTTCTAAATGAACCATAGGTGCTCTTAGTGTTTAGATAATACTTCTCATTTTAGAATTTAGAAAATTCAGAGCATGAGTTGTAGGTTTTCCTTTTCTCTTTCCAAATTTAAGATCCTATGCTTCATCCCTTAGATTCTAGCTTTGGCCTATGTTGATTGGGCCTCAATCAAGCTTTCCACATCCTCATGAATGGTTTCCTCACCAAGATACTGGCCTCCCATAGGGTTTAATCCTACAAAGGGTTCCACCTTTTACAAGGTGAATTCTTCTATTCTAACCACAACTATACTTATTGTAACCCTTTCCAATCCAACTATTTTAGGGTTGAATTAGATGGTAGTGATTGAATTTTTGAACTTGGGAGGTTCTGGGACCTCCACACCTGATCTACTAGATGCTCCCAGGGTATCTATCCTTTTACTTTCTAGACCTTGGGTGACCACAATTCTTATTTCTTCTTGATCTTTCACCATAACCCTTATAAATGGATTCATGTCATCTTGTATCTCAACATCAATAAATCTTGTCATGGCCCATGAATGAGAAAGAGAAGGAATATTTTGTAACTTTCCATAAATAAACTAGTTAGGAATGATAGGTCCATGAATGGGGAATTCATCACTGAAGAGATGGATTTCATTGGTGGGGTGAGTGAAAGTCAATCTTGGTCTCGTCCTTGGTCCAATGGGGACCAATGCTGGCTCTACCTTCCTCTTTTCTTGGGATGCCAAAGGGACAAGCTCTTTTCCTTTATCTTCCTTAGGCTCCACCTCCCTGTCTAAGTCATAAGATTTTGCAAGTTCTTTGAGGGTACCCTCAAGTGTTTCTTCTAACTCCAAGGCAATCATATCCAAATATTCTAATGGATAAGGTAGAATTTGGAGAAGTTTTGAAGGTGGGGGACCCTCCTCAAGTCTCTCTTCCAAATTTACTTCTCCTAATTTCTCCTTGCCTTTACCTTATGCATCTTGATTTTGCATAATTTGCCCTTGAGGCTATGGTTGTTCTACCTGGGGCTGATCTTAGGTTATCCCAGATGGTCCAAGTAGTAAGTGATATTACAAAGGATACATTTTCCATGCTTCCCCTAATGGCTTGTCATCTTTGGTTAACCTATGTTCAAGTTTGATGTTGTGGGCTTGGATCCTGGCCAACACCTCTTCATAATTCTTGGATTTAATGTATATGGTGTTATGAACACCAAGTTGATGAACATATTTAGGCTTTGAGAGCTTCTTATCCTTCAAATGGCTAGCCACTATACTCCTAGGGTCCCACATCTTAAGTTCATCAAGTTGAAAACCAAATGAATCTCAATGTGTAGCCATGCTCTCAACCTATTTCCAGTCCTAGAGTATGGTCCTTCCAATGATTATAGGGAAGTAGTGGAGAAGACCTTTATTATTTTATTTACAAGTGCCATCAATTTCATGCAATAATTAGGAAGTAATTTTTTACTCAACTAGCTTTCTGAGAACATATACTGGTAACCAATAAGGCTAGAATAGGATACCCTCAATCCTGATGACCATGCAGTCAGGGTAATACCAAATGTCACCCATCAATTAAATATAATTTTTGATTAGGGGATGGATCCTAGGCATGGGAACATTAATGATGGTCTCAACTATGGTTGGATAAATGTGGTCATAAATAAACTGCATGTGATTCTTGTACTTAAAGACATGCAATTTGGGATAGTGGTGTGAAATAGTAGTTTTGCCATTTAGGGACCAATTCTTAATACCAATGAAGTTGATTGAGGCAAGAAGGGCATATAGTAGGTATGAATTCATGTAGAGTTTCTTGGAGTTCTTTCTTTTAATGGTAGTGAATTACTTGGTGAGGAAGATACTAATTAAATCTCCAATTAAAGGGGTGAGATTTTACTCTACCATGAAATGGACAAAGGGGACCCAAATTTTATTCACATAGGTGGTTGAGGGGGCTCCAAAGGTTCTAATCAATAGGGTCATTATTACCTTAATGCCATCCCTCAATTGGACTAATAGGATCTTTCCCTCAAAGTCCATGAAGATATGAGGGCCTTGGTATAGCCAGTGTCTAAGGATAGAGTCTAGGTAATGGTTGTTTATCCACTATTTGATCTTGGATAAATCCACATGGGGAAGAGGGATCTTTTAATACTTATCAAATACTATAGGAGAAATATATGTTTTTTATTTAGAGTTTCCCTTCCTGATAATCCATTCATTATCAATTTTACAATTAATGAAGATGGGAGCAAGGATGTCTATACAATGTAGTACCTCAAGTTTTACCATGGTGTGGTAAAGGCCAACCATCTAGACTACAACCAGGTCATATTGCCTCCTACTTGTTGTGGTGATTCTTTGTTCCTCCTTGGAAATGGGGGGTAACTCTTCTACCATGAAGAAGAAATCAAACCAATTCCTAATGCCTAGGATATTTAGGGCTGCTAGATCTAATTTGGTGTATTTAAAGATCTAACCTTTATTGTCTCTTGATAAGTAGATCTCGATCTCTTCCTTCAATAGCTATTTATGAGCTGCCATTGTCTCTATTCCTAAAAATTATTTACACTAGTATCAAATGGTCTCTATGGAATCTATTTTTCACTAAAAAAGCATAATCTATCTCTCTTTTAATCTAATTATAACCAATTGAGTCCATTTGGGTCATTTTAATGTAGGGTTTAGGGTTTTAGAACTTTAATGGTGAAATATATCTAGGCTTTGGCTTATACATGCCTTGGATTTGATTTAGACCTTTGCCTTTATAACTTTTCATTTTTGAGCCCATAAAATCTTTTATTTTGTCCTTTTCTACTTGTATGGTGCCTATGTGGCATTAGTCTAGGCCTTTTGCAATATTTTTCATAAATGCCATTTGAGCACTAGCCATTGACATTTAAAAATGCCTCTTTTATTTTGCTCTATTAGATCAAAATCTAGGATAAGTGTGAGCCATTGATTGTACTTTGGGCCCTTTCCTATTATTGGATCCTTCTATTGTAAACCCCATAGTCATGACACTTGGCATCCTTGCATGCCTTTCCCATGCTCCAAATCTTATGTCAATCCTTTATCAAACTAGCATTGGCCACATGGTAAGCCCATGGGCCTTTGAAAAGTTATGAGTACCTTCACACCATTAGATCATCTTATAATGATGAAACATGAATCATCAGATCATCCTATCCACTCTACCTTGAATGAGCCTTTGCCACACGTTGAACTTGTAGGTTATTAGGGCCTTGTTGAAAATTTTATAGGAGCCTCACGTTATTGGATCAAAATACAACAACGAAGCATGAATTATTGATCTATAGAGATGCCCAAAATTTAAGTTAGTATATTATTAAGATTGTGATTTAAGATTAAGTACCTTAGGCTAAGGTTTGTTTTGCTTACTAAGCATGAAATAAACCTTAGGCTAATGAATTTATGGCTATGTTTTCCTGATTTATACACAAGGGGGCCATGGCCTAAATATTCTAAGTCAATGTTTATGCCATGTTTAATAAACATAATGTATGCAATGGTCTAAAATATTTATGCCAAGGCTTATAAATTATGCTCAAAAAGTTTAACATGAAATAATGGTCCAATAACAATAGGATTTGACAAAACACATTAAAACCTTTAGCTAGAATCATTTGGTATAAATTTTATGATGTAAGGACTCTCTTTCAAAATAAGACTTAGTATAAGTCTATAGTTTAAGGTTCATGATGTTTGAATACAATGTCATGGGGACCTTAAAGTATAGACTTAGATTAGGTTTATTTTGCATATACGTAGACCATACACCCATTTTTACATTTTGCAAATTGAATATTTCTAGTGTTTGAGCATCTCTCAGCCTATAAAGCCATTTTTAGACATTTTAGCAAGATTTTGGAGTGCATTTTGACCCTAAGCATATTAATCCATTAGCTTAAATTTGAAGGTATTTTAGACATCAAATACGTCCTCATGAACTTCAAATGATGATCACATGAATGCCAATTTTAAGCTAGTGAAATTTTTAATTTGATGGGCTTAAATTTAATGGTCATGCAGATGTCAAATACATCCTCAAGAATGTCAAATAATGGTCACATGAATGTTAATTTAAAGCTTATAAGAATCAACCATTAATCATGATCCAAGAGCTTGATTGTGATTGGTTGTTTCAGTGAGTGGGACCCATTTGTCTTTGATCAATAAATGTAAGGGTACTGCATGTCGATCCTTCAAGCCTTTTATAACCCTTTGACTTTTTAGCTTGCCTCATTCTATCTGATTAGGAGACCATGATGAAGTGAGAACCATTGATTATTATCCAAGAGCTTGAATGCGGTTGGTCTAATGGGCTATATGTGGGATTCTATATGGCTATAAGAAAGTGTGAATCACTAGATCATCAAAGATACAAATGGTGACTTATGGGGGAAACATAGAAATATGTTAGAACCTAGAGACTTTGATTTAGAAAAATAATGAGGTCATCCACTCCATTTGATTAATATCATTACCTAAACTAGATTATGGTTAAAACAAACCTTACATTTGTTGAGTTAGGTCCAAACACCAAGACAACCATACTATGTGTGCACTTTGATTCCACTTATTGTTTGCCATGGGGTTCAAGAAATAACTTCCACATTTCATGTCCTTAGTCACTAACAATGACTTATAGCATTTGAAGATGTTCATTAATAACCATGATTTTAGCTTAGGGAAGGCTTGGGAATTACTTTACTTCTAGCCAGGCATCCATAGCCCTGATAAAGATGCCTTTGGCTCCACTTAAGGCCTTCTTCTACTTCCAACCAAGTGTCCATAACCCTAGTGGAGATTACCAGAATCACCTATGCTTATAAAGCTTGTGACATTGCATTGAGTTCTTATTTTTATATTTTCTTGAGACTTTTATTCTTTTAACAAGGTTGGGAACAAGAATATATAGGTTTTAGGATTTGGTCAAGTGTTTGATTTTTGGAAAATCATCTATGGCTACAACCTTTATCCTAGGTAAGGATGTTGATTAAGTGATAGTATGACTATACCATGATAGTTTGAATTTTCACTTTATAGGTGAAAGTATTCTAAAAACAAATTTGAAGCCAAAACAATGCTTAAGTCCCATGAAATAGTTGACTCTTTCTATTGGTCTTTACCAATTTATGCAAATTATAGCATTATGCTTAAAATTTCATGACCATGGTCATCATATGAATGGGGTTCATACCTTCATTTCTGATTTTTGGGAAATTTCATGGGAACTTCAAAAATTTAAGCTCAGGATTGTCTAAGAGGAGTTATTGGAATCAATAAATAAAGCAATAGGAAAGAAAAACACAATAAAAAGTATGAAAGAAAGATAGTAAAGGAAAACAAATATATATATATATATATATATATATATATATATATATACACACACACACACACACACACACACACACACACATGCTTATACACAAACAAGGGATAGGAAGGAAAGAACTAAAAGGAAAGTAGCTATCCTACCTATTCTAAATATAACCATCTTACAGTTTACTCCATGAATACCTCTAAAGGAGTAGTAAAAAAGTAGTTCTTAAGGTATTGCCCATTAGTAGGAATGTAAACTCTACTACTTTTAGATATTTGAGCTAAAAGGTGTTGTTCCCCAATGTTTCTACAATCTGGTATGGGCCAATCCACAAGAGTGTAAATTTACCATGTTTACCCTTAGGCTCAGATGCCTTGTCCCAAAGGAAAACTAGGTCTCCTTGTTTGAACACCTTGATCATGGACCTTTTATCAAACCATCTCTTGATTGTGGTTTGATGCCTACTAAAATCAAAAAATGTTTTCTCCCTAGCATCTTCCATTTGAATTATGTCCAAAAATATTGAATTGGAAAGTTCTTGGCTCTCTTCCATGTATTCATGCATAAATTTGTATGTGGGAAACTTGAGAGTGATAGGAAAAATAGGTTCTTGTCCATATACCAATATAAATAGTGAGGCTTTTAAGCCTTGCTTGATTCTTATCTTATCAGCCTAAAGTGCAAATTTAAGGAGCTTAGGCCAAGTTATGGGTTTGTCTATAGTAGACTTCTTGATTTCATTCATTATGTTCTTATTTGTAGATTCAGAGACTCCATTCCCTTGGGGATAATGATTAGATACAAACTTGAGAGTAATGCCATTATCATAAGCCCATTCAGTCATCTCTATAGATATGAATGCACACCCATTATCCCACACTAGAGAGACTAGAGTTCCAAACCTAGTACAAATGTTTTCCTCCAAGAAGTTGATCACCTCTTCAATCCTACATTACTTAGTGGTTGTAGCTTCAGTCCACCTTGTAAAATAGTCTATATTTTTCAAGATATATTTATGACATTTAGATGAATTGGGGTTGATTACCCCAATAAAGTCTAAGCCCCATTGAGAAAAGGGTTTTTCAATCATGACTAGTTGTAGTGGCATTACTACCTTTGTCTCCTTGGAGTTAAAATCTAACATGAGTGACATTCCTTAACATGTTTGTGAGCATATTTAAAAATAGTTGGCCAATAATAGCTAGCTCTAAGAATTTTGTGAGCTGTGGTCCTCCTAGATGGATGTCCAATACTTTGCTTTTTATGGAAGATGCTCATGATTTGGGTGGCTTCTTCTTGTGAGACACATCTCAAATAAATCCCTTCAAAATTTCTCCTATACAAGACCCCATCCTTTATTAAGTAGTGGGTTACATTCAAACATAGGGCCCTCTTTTGCTCCCTGGATAGACCTATGGGACAAACACCATTAATTAGTAAATATATGATTGAAACATACCACTCACTAGATTGAAAGTTCTATTGATCCACTTGCATAATACTTAGCCTAGGGTTAGTATTAGTAATCATTTGGATCAAACCTTGTCACCTTACCAATTTTTTTGTTTTTATTTCCAAGTCATAATCCTATAAAATTGATATCCATTTACCTCTACTTTCTCTCAATTCATTCTGACTTAACATAAGTTTAGTGGTAGGGTCAAGTCAAATAGCATGCACCTTATTTCTAAGGATGAAATGCCTAATTGTTCTACTACTTTAACTAATATAGATGATTGCTTATCAATCAATTAATAATTTAACTCAACATTATTAAAATTAGTGTTCATAAAAGTAATAGGGTGGTCACACCCTTCAATTTTTTGAGTCAATACTATAGCCATAGTGTGGTCAGATGCAAAGGAATAGAGGTAAAAGTCCTTTGAGAAATTAGGACTTATAAGGATTGGATCTTGGCTAATGGATTCCTTGATATCATTAAATGCCTTTCTATAATATTCATTCCATGTGACCTTGGCATCCTTCTTTAGCATGTCATTTAGTGGCTTGACAATCTCTATAAAGCCAGAAATAAACTTTGTTACAAAATTTATCTTACTAAAGAATGAATTTAGCTCTTTCTTACTATTTGGAGGTTTTATTATAGATATGGCCTCCACTCTTTTAAGATATATAGAGATCCCATCTTTGGTTGTAACATGACCCAATATATTTCCTTCAGTCACACAAAATATACTCTTTTTAGGGTTTAAATAAATCCCATACCTTTTGCATCTTTCAAAAACTTGTTGCAAATGCATGAAGTGATATTCCTTGTTTTTAGAAAAAAACTATTAGATCATCCATATAAATAATGATGCACTTACCTAGTAGGCCTTGGAAGGCATGATCCATAGATATTTAGAAGGTACCTCCTACATTTATTAGCCCAAAAGGCATCCTCTTGTAAGCAAATCTCTGCCACTTTGTGGTGAAAGTTGTCTTTATCTTATCCTATCTATCGATTGACACTTGGTTGTAACATGAAAATCCATCAAGAAAGACATCATAGCTGAACCTAAAACAACTTGAATCACTTTTTCTAGGGAAGGGAAGGAATAGTTATCCTTTTTTATTCTTTGTTTAAGTTTTTAAAGTAAATACAAATTATAATCTCACCATTCTTCTCCCTGAGTGGCACCAAATTAGCCACCCAGGTGGAATCCCTGATGGGGAAGTCTATCCTAACATCTAATAATCTTTTGGCCTCCTTGAAGATCATGGGTTCTAGGATAAGTTTGACAGGCCTTTATTTCTACTTGAATGGTTTGAAACTCTCCTTAATTGGTATATTATGGGTAATGATCCTTGGATTAAAGATATTTAAGTCATCATAAGACCAAGCTATGACATCCCTGTATTGGGTAAGGAGATCTTTAGGCTTCTTGTTCTCAATATTTGTGTAGACTTTTCCAATATTTACCAACTGGGTTTAGTCTTAGATGCCAAGATCAACATCATTATAATATTTCCCACTCACCTTGGGAACCTTTGAAACCTTGGAAACCTCAGCCAGTTTGTCCTGATTAAATAATCTCTCCAAAGCAATCATCCCCTTAGAGATCTTTTTGTCATTTAGCTAAATGACTTTACCATCAAATTTGTCCTTCTTAGGTGTGATTTCATTAGTCTCATCAATGATATGAGCATAAAATACTCTAGAATTGGTCATGAAATCTAATATCTACTGATCACCATTGAAAACTTAGAAATGGTTAACATTATCAGGTACTGAAGGATAAGGGATTAGTTCAATGCTAAAATTAGGGGAATTTTGTTTGGGCATGAGGCTGGCTACAATAGATGCCAACTCATAAGTAGCTTAGTTTTCTCCTCTTGGGATGGAAATAATGTTAAAGACATCAAAGGATTCAATCAAATCCCAAAATCTGAACTTATACCTTTTTAGGTGTGAGAGCTTACATTGGTATTTGCTTCTTACCTAGTTGACCACTAGTTCTAAGTCCCCATAAACTAGTAGTTATTTGGCCTTATTCTTTATAGAAAACTATAAACCCAAGATAAGGGATTCGTACTCATCAATATTTTTAGTACAAGGGAGTTGGATCTTGTATGAAACATGGTACTTTCTATTAAAAGGGTCAGTTAAGAATACCAACACCTGATTAAATATCACACCTAGTACCAACAAAATGCAACTTATATAGTCTAAGAATGACATGAGCACTCTTGGGATCACATACCTTAATAGTCTCTAGGGTGAAAACCCCTAAGTCTAAATCTATTATGTTGACCCTCTCGTTCACAACATTGTAATCAGTTATCTTAGTTCTCTTTCAAACCTGATTTTATTGGGAACTCCCTTCCAAGGTAGCCATAGATGTGAGCAATATATAGACATGTAACCATTCAAAGCCTTGGTCCATCCCCTTCTCAATAATATTCCATAAACATTAGGTATATCAATAGCTTAAATATCAATGAATTATTGCACCCTAGGCTTAGAATCTAGTTGCATGTGAACATTTAAAAGCACCCCAATTACCCTAACTCTAGATTTCCTTAATTGGGTAATAACCCTATTAGACTTAATGGGAGTCAAGCCAAGTTTTTTTCATATACTTGAAAACATGATACTGGTAGATGCTCTTGAATCTAATAAGCAATTATATAAGTTTTTACCAAACATCTTGATGGTGAGCAAGAAAGGAGGAGATTCAACCTTGGCCTTGTGCACAATGACATTGGCATGATCAGTGTTTGGTAGATTATTGGATTTTTTGACAAAGATCTCAGTAGAAGGTCCCTTTGATCTATAATTTATGTAAGTTCATGAAATGTAATATTATCCTTTATCTTATTCGTGTCCTTATCTATGTTATATATATTTTTAAATTAATTAGGAATTTCAATGATGGGTTTAGAACTACTCCCTTTAGGTGGCTTAGGATTGTTGCTTTAAGAAGTGTCTAGAGGAATACCAAAATTATTTCAAGGTGTCAAGATGGTCAAAGGTTACATCTGTTCCCTATTACTCAAGGGGTAGGTCTTCTTTAAGAATGGTTTAAAGGCTTGGATCTCCATAGGAACCTCATCAAGTTCATTTTCCTCTTGAAAGGGGAAATCAAAGGTGTCCACCATGAAGGCTTGATTAGATGACTTAGATCCAGAAGTAGTTGCACTAATTTATTTGTTAGGGACCACTTCAAATGTATCCAACTCCTCTTGAAAAGCTTCAAATGCTTTAAAAAATTCTATACAATAAATTTCCCCATGCTTGGTCATGAAATGTACCCTATAATAATAAGGTAATGCAATATTAGTGAAGTTAATGTCCATGGTCTTCTTTTTAGAAGGTGGGTCATTATTCCTATTATTATGAAAACTATCATTTTGAAATCTATTGGTTGGTATATTATACCTTTGAAATGAGAAGTTCTTACCTAAAATTTTATAAATATTTCTAACTTATTTTTCAAACTGAAGAAAATCAATGCTCAACTTTTGGACCATTTTAAAGATAGATTCATTATCATTTTTAAGAGTTTCAGTATTATGTACCTGGTTATTCTTAGAAAATGGTACCAAAGCCCTTTGATCATTTGGATTAAATAAATTAGTATGATGATTTAAGAATATTAAATTTTTATTGGGACCTACATGACTCATAGGCAACTAAGTTAGGTTTGGGAGTTGGTTTAATGCTAGGATATTTTGGTTATTATTTGGGAATAAGCTCATCACATGCATTTGTGGGTTGATGTTTGGCACAAAATATGCCATTTTCCCATTGGGATACATTTTATCATTGATGGTAACTATTTTATTATAGGCTCTATCTAATGAAGTTATGGCTGATATGGATATTTTCAAAAACACAGAGGTCATGAGATCTACTGCATCTTTGTAAATCTCTAGAGCTAAGACATCATCAAGCTTATAAGGGTGTATGGTCCCGCTAAATTTTTTCTAAAATATAGTATTGAAGTACATAATAGTCTCACTTTCATCCCTTCTAATGGTGGTGAACTGATGGTAGATAGCATAAGGACTAACAATATTACCAAATTGATCTTGAAACGCATTGTTTAAATCATCCTAGCTAGTGATGTAATTATTAGGTAAGTTAAAAAACCACTCATAAGCAACATCCTTAAATGTGAAGGGGAATAACCTACAAGATACAACCTCATGAAAAACATTTATCGATTTTAAGGATACTTTAAAATATTGTATATGTTCTTCAATAGTTACTATACTCGTTAGACTCAATGTAGGTAAGTACTTTTCAGGGTTGTATGGGAGGTCATGAACCACAACTGGTATATTGATTAAAGATTCCCTAAAAAATCCATTTTTGGATGAATATTGAAGGTATATGTATTTTGAAGAGTTAAAGTTGGAAAATATTTAAATCTCATGCATCTACCTTTGTCATGTCTAGCTTTTCTATGGACCTCAAGCTTGAGTAAAGGCTCGCTAGTCTCTGAGTATGATCTTGTTCTAATCCTGGGAAATTCTAGC
This sequence comes from Torreya grandis, assembly GCA_037957365.1. NCBI lineage: Eukaryota > Viridiplantae > Streptophyta > Pinopsida > Cupressales > Taxaceae > Torreya > Torreya grandis. The sequence goes on along the minus strand of JARHVA010006487.1, from coordinate 883,114 downwards.
TTGAAATTTGAAGATATTTATTGAAATATGATGTATCAAGTTAAATTTTAAAAATAAAAAGAGTTAGACCTACACATTGAGCTTATTTTGCAAAGGTGGTATAAAAATTGTAAAGGACATTGTTCTTTGATTGAATTAGCTCAAAGATGCATTTAATTATGTAAATATGGTCTATCTTTATAAGTATAAGCCTAAATGAACTCAGATATATGAAGGATATGCTCACCTTTGATCAAAATGAGCCATCCTAACATCAGATAATATGGATTCTCAAAGCTTAAAGCTAAATTTACTAGAAACAAGAGTCAACACCCAAAGAACTTTAAAGGGAGCACAAAGATGCATTATAAACAAAAAATACCAATGGTATTTATACTTCTAATCAAATAATTCACTAAAGAAACACAAATATGTATTGATCTTTAGATAAAATAGACTAAGATAAATAAAGACTCAGAGAATGCAGGCCGTCTTTCTAGCACCAGTGGGAGCTTCTCTTGTTGATACTTCTAAATGAACCACAGGTGCTCTTAGTGTTTAAAGAACACTTATAATTTTAAAATTTATAAAATTTAGAGCATGAATTACAGGTTTTCCTTTTATCTTAAAAAATTTAAGATCCTCTACTTCATCCCTTGGATTCCAGCTTTAGCATGTGCTAATTGGGCCTCAATCAAACTTTTCATATCCTCCTCATGAATGGTTGCCTCACCAAGCTACTAGAATCGCACAATGGTTAATCCTAAAAAAGGATCCACCTTTTTAAATGTGAATTCTTTTGTTCCAAGCACATCTATCCTTGTTATAACCCTTTCCAATTGAACTATTTTAGGGTTGAATTGGATAATGGTGATTGGCTTTTTAAACTTGGGAGGTTTTGGGACCTCCACACTTGAGCTACTAGATGCTTTCGGGGCATCCATCCTTTTAAATTTTTGGTCCTTGGGTAACCAAAATTATTATTTCTTCTTTATCTTTCACCATAGCCCTTATCCATGGCTTCATGTCATCTTGTATCTCAAATAAATGAGAAAGAGAAGGAATCTTTTGTAACTTTCCATAAATGACCTAGTCACGAATGATTGGTCCATTAATTGGAAATTCATCACTAAATAGATTGATTTCACTAGTGGGGTGAGTGAAATCCAATCTTGGTATCTTATTTATTACAATGAGAACCAATGTTATTTCTACCTTTCACTTTTCTTGGGATGTCATAGGGATAATCTCTTTTCCTTTATCTTCCTCAGGCTCCACCTCCTTGTCTAAGTCATAGGCCTCTGCAAGTTCCTTGAGGGCACCCTCAAGTGCTTATTATTTCTCCAAGGCTACCATATCCAAATATTATACTAGAGAAGGTGGACTTTGGGGAAGTGGTAAATGTGGGGGGGGCCTCCGTAGGTCTCTCTTCCAAATTTAATTCTCCTAGTTTTTCCTTGCCTTTTCCTTGTACATCCTACTTTTGCACAATTTACCCCTAAGGCTATGGTTGTGGTTGTTCTACTTGGGGATACTCTTGGGTTGTCCCAAATGGTATAGGTAGTAAGTGATATTATAAAGGATGCATTTTCCATGCTTGCCCTGATGACTTATCATCTTTGGTTAACATATGTTTAATTTTGATGTTGTGGCCTTGGATCCTAGCCAACACCTCTTCATAATTCTTGGATATAATTTATATGGTGTCATGAACACCAAGTTGATGAACATATTCAATATTTGGAATCTTCTTTGCCACTATACCTCTAGGATCCCACATATTAAGTTCATTAATTTGAAACCAAATGAGTCCTAGTGTCTTGCCATGGTCTCAACGTATTTCCATTCTTGGAGTATGGTCCTTCCAATGATCAGAGGAAGGGGTGGACTAGACCTTTATTTTTTTCTTTACAAGTGCCATCAATGTCATGTAAGAACTAAGAAATAATTTCTTGCTCAACTAGCTTGCTGGGAACATATACTGGTAATTGGTAAGGCTAGGACAGGATGCCCTAAATCCTAATCACCATGTAGTTAGGATAATACCAAATGTCACCCATCAATTCAATATAATTTTTGATTAGGAGGTAGACCCTAGGCATGGAAACATCAGTGATAGTCTCAACTATGGCTAGATAAATGTAGTCACATGTAAATTACACATGATTCCTGTACTTGAAGATATGTCATTTGGAATAATGGTGTGAAATAGTAGTTTTGTCATTTGGGAATAAATTCCTAATACCAGGGAAGTTGATTAAGGCAACAAGAGCATCTAGCAGGTATGACATCATGTAGAATTGCTTAGAGGTCTTCCTTTTAATGGTAGTGAATTTCTTGGTGAGGAAGATATTGATTAAATCTCCAATTGGAGGGGTGAGATTTTCCTTCACCATGAAATAGATAATGGAGACCCAAATTTTATTCACATAGGTGGCTGATGGGGCTCTAAAGGCTCAGTTAAATAGGGTCATTATTACCCTAATGCCCTCCATAAATTGGACTACTAGGATCTTTCCCTCAAATTCCCTAAAGATATGAGGGCCTTAGTGCAGCTAGGGTCTAAGGATAGAGTCTAGGTCATGGTTGTTTATCAATACTTTGATCTTAGATAAATCCACACAGGGAAGAGGGAACTTATAATACTTCTCAAATGCTATAGGAGAAATACATGCTATTTATTTATAGTTTTACTCCCTAATAATTCATTAATTATCAATTCTATAATCAATGAAGATGGGAACAAGGATGTCTATATAGTGTAGTACCTCAGGTTTTGTCATGGCATGGTGAAGGTTATCCATCTAGATTGCAACCAGGATATAGTACCTCCTACTTGTTGTAGCAATTCTTTGTTCCTCTTTAGAAATGGGTGGTATCTCTTCTACCATGGAAAATAGCTTGGACTAATTCCTAATGCATAGGATATTTAGGGCTGCCAAATCTAATTTAGTGTCTTTGAATATTTGACCTTCATTATTTGTTGATAAGTAGATCTCAATCTCTTCCTTCAATTGCTATCTATGAGTTGCCATTATCTTTGTTCCTATAGATTATTCACACTAGTAGTAAATGGTCTCTATGGAACCTAATTTGTGCTAGAAAAACACAATTAATCTCTCTTTTAATCAAATTATAGCCAATTGAATCCATTTGGGTCATTTTTATGTAGCATTTAGGGTTTTAGAGCTTTCATGGTGGAATATATCTAGGATTTGACTTATACGTGCCTTGGATTTGATTTAGAGATTTGCCTTTATACCTTTGCATTTTTGAGCCCACAAGATCTTTTATTTTATCCTCTTCTACTTGCATGACACATGTGTGGCATTGGTCTAGGCCTTTCATATCATTTTTCATAAATGCCATTTGAGTATTAGCTATTGGCATTTTAAAATGACTCTTTTATTTTGCTCTATTAAATCAAAATCTAGGATTAGCATGAGCCATTGATTGCAATCTAGGCTCTTACCTATGATTGGATCCTTCTATTACAAACCCCATGGTCATGAAACTCGACATCTTTGTGTGCCTTTTTTGTGCTCCAAATTTTATATCAGTCCTTTTCCAAATGAGCATTGGCCATGTAGCGAGCCTACAGGCCTTTGAAAAGTCATTAGTGTCTTCACACCATTGGATCATATTATAGTGATGAAGTGTGAACCATCAGATCATCCTATTCACTCTACCTTGAATGAGCATTTTTGATTCATTATCCTCATGAGTTCTCGAGGCCTTATTTAAAAGTATATGAGAACCTAGCATCATTGGATCAAAATCTAATGATGAAACATGAACCGTTAATCTACAAAGCTACCTAATATTGAAGTTAGTACATTATTAAGACCATAAATTAGGCTCAAGTCCCTTAGGCTAAGGTTTTTTTTCTTATTTATCATGAACTAAAATTTAGGCTAAGGTGTTTATGCCTAAGTTTTCCTAATTTATACACAAGGGGACCATGGCCTATATATTCTAGGAAAATGTTTACACCATGTTTAATAAACATAATGTATGCATTGGTATATAATATTTATTCCAAGGCTTATAAAATATGCTCAAAAATATTAACATGACTCTCTTTTAAAATAAGACTCAATATAAGTCTATAATTTAAGGTTCATGACATTTGAATAAAATGTCATAGGGACCTTAAAGTATAGACTAAGACTAGGTTTATTTTACATATAATTAGACCATACGGGCATTTCTACATTTTGAAAACTGAAGATTTATAGTGTTTGAGAGTCTCTTGAGCACTTCCCTTAGCCTATAAAGCCATTTCTAAACCTTTCAGCTAGATTTTGGAGTGCATTTTGACCCTGGGCATAATAATTCATTATATTAAATTTTATGGTCTCATGGACATCAAATACATCCTTGTAGATGTCAAATGATGATCACACAAGATCAATTTTAAGCTAGTGAAGTTTTTAATTTGATGGGATTAAATTTGATGGTCACGTGAAAATCAAATACATCCTCACAGACATCAAATGATAGTCATGTGAACATCAATTTTAAGCTCATCAAATTATTATTACTGAATGTGAGAATGCCACTTGGCATATCTATGGGGCATCCTAGGGTCTTGGACTTAATTTACACTATTAGATCAAAATCTATGGTGAAGCATCAACCATCGATCATGATCTGAGAGCTTGCTCATGATTGGTTGCTTTGGTGAGCATGACCTATTTGTCTTTGATTAGTTAATGTAAAGGTGCCACATGTTGATCATTCAGGGCTTTTATAACCCTTTGAATTTTCAACTACACCTTGTTCCATCCAATTGGGAGGCTATGATGAAGTGAGAACCATTGTTTATGATCTAAGAGTTTGAATGAAATTGTTCCAATGGGTTATATGCAAAATTCTATCAATATTTCCTCATGCCATTGAATCAAATGGCCATGAGAAAGCATGAACCATCAGATCATCAAGATGCATGTTGTTTATGTTTAAATCTTAGCCTCTCCTTGATCCGTTAGATCAAATGTCATGATAAAGAATGGGCCATTCGATACTAAAATATGTAAGGGAGTAAAGTTAGGACCATAAAGATAAAAAAAACTTAGGCTTAAGGTATTAAGACTAAAGTCCCACTCATATTAATTAATATATTGGGGCCTTAGGATTAAAACCTTAGGCTAAGTTGTAAATGAAAGGACTGAGCTAACATAAAATTGAACTTAAGGAGCTAGGACTTAGGCTAAGGTGTTAAGCCTAAGGTCATGATTGTATTAATAAATCCAATGGAGGGTTAGGGTTAAAATCTTAAGCCTGGTTAGGAAATATTTAAAAGTACCCTATAGAATGAGTAAGTAGTTAGGCATACAAAAGAACCTTAAAAGGGAAAATAATAAAAGGTGACCAAGCATTTTAGACTAGGTTTTAGTTATGTTAATAAAAATGATTAAACTTAGAACATGAATTTTATGCTTAGGTCCAAAATGAACTTTCAAAATGTTCCCACCAACATTCAGATTTAAATTGAGGGCTTTGGCTAGGGTTTTGAAACATGAAATTCTCAGGGACAAACACCATGAAACTAGTAACTAGAGCAATAGATACCATTTATTAGTGATCTTAATCCAAATTAAAGTAAAACAAGAATAATAAACCCTACTTTTAACAAAGAGGATGGACTACAAATTCTATAAATAAGCCTAACATGCTAAATTTTCATGTTCAAACTTTAAGGTTTCTCTAGGGTCCCAATTTTCAAAAATGGGGGTGTGTTGGTCTCAACAAGTTGTCTACTAGTTCAAAATCTCATATGTACTTGACACATGAGGACATTATTGACCAAATTTGACTTTTAGGTCAAATTTGGACACCCCTAGGTAAAAACCTAGTTTTAAATGGTTTTAAGAGGCCTATTATATCATCATGGGGTGTATTACATATTTTTTTATGTCATTTAGGGTCAGTGATATTCATATTAGTCAATTTATCTTTTAGGGTCATTAAATGTGCTTTTAAAGGTCACAAATGTAAGTGGCACATTTCCCAAGGTGCCTAGGTGTCCCATTTTCATTGAAAACATCCAAGAGGTCATTATAACTATCAAGGATGTTAATTACATTAGAATATTATAGGTTATCTAACTAAAATTGTAGAAACCAACTAAAAAAGGAAGAAAATGGCACTTGTACAACTCATGGGGAAGTGTGCAACATGGGAGAAGATCATGGAGTGTCCCTTCATCCTCTTAAAACCCATACCAATGTTTGGGTCACTCTGTAAATTCCATTTTGAGGCCAAAACCATTATGCACCTTTTTTGGTTTCCTAGACACACAGAAGTGAATTTTAGATTTTTTCTCAGTATAGACAATTGAAGATGTTTCAATTCAAACACTTTTTTGAGGTTATATTAAACTCAAATAACTTAGTTTAAATATAAATATTTTGAATAATGGTGGATTTTACTTCATGAACCATTCACTTGAAGGTTGAAGGTTGAAAAATGCATTTGAGAGGTTTGAAAGCTACTCCCTAACATGTTCTTACCCAATTCAATGTCCTACCTGCATAAAATAACCAAACATCCACCTCTAAGGCCTTTCTAATGTCATACTAAGGTATGGAAGGTTAAAATATGTTTTCCAACCTATTAGAATTGATATAGGTGCATTGACATGATTAATGAAAGAATACAAAGTTCACTTTCAAGGGGAGTTTCATGTTGTTTAGTTTCTAGCTCAATGTGGTGTATCAAAACATCCACCTACAGGTGGTTGAGTAGGGTACCAAAAGCCTACATGAAGAAATGAATACAAATAGACACTTATTGAGGATATTTATATTATGAGGAATCTTTGAAAACCATGAAATGTGTCTAAAAGGCAAGGAGGAGTGTGGAACCATATTGGAAAACAAAATACTCGATTTAGGGAGGTTTTCCCTAAAGTGATAAAATAGAGACCAAAGAGGTTTTTTTGAGTATCTTAAAGCATGGTAGTATAGGGTCTTAAGACATCTAATTAGGTGTATCTTATAGCCTATAGCATCAAATATACCCATGCCAATAATGAAGGTAAGAAATTGAGGGAAGTCATGTTGTTTGAGACCTCAAACATGCCCTTAAACACATTTAAATACTTTAGTAATATCTATAGGCTTGTAGGAGCAAATGACCTTTTATCACTTTAAGGGAGCAACATTGAGCAAATGGCTATGAATAGTGGTTTTAAACTAATGAGATGAGGTAAAATAAAATTCAAGTCATCAATAAATGGTAAGACAAGGTCCTATGCACCCTTATGATTTTCTACAAGTGTCCCTTGTATGGAGAACACACACCTACAACAAAGTCTTAAGGATAAAGGTGTCTCAGTCTAAAGAGAGTATAGTTTGAGCTTCCATAAAACATATAAATGGACCTAAGATAATTATAGGTGTTTTTTGACATCAAATCAAGTTAAAATAGTCTATAATCACTATGATCATCTCAAATGGATCCCAATAAAGCTTATAGGCAAGGGTGTATTAGTCTAATAGGGTATGAGACAGTGACCCTAGGTTAGATACCCCAATGGGATTTTAAAGGTTTACAACAAAGGATATTGGTTCAAACACATGGTGTGACTTAAAACTGGATTAAAGGAAATTTTAACATCATAACCTAAGCTATATATGATGCACAACATACCTACAATAGTCAATCTGAGAGTGTCTTAGTCAACATTTTACCAAGTTGAAAGCAAGGTCTAGTTGAAGTGTTTGGAAGAGTTGAGGTGTTTAGTAGAATTGAGAATTATTTAATTATGGTTTTAATGATGTAATTAATTCTACAAAACATCATAATTAAGGTCTCATGATGTACTTTACACCTAAAGGCAAGTTAAAAAATAAGATGTCTCAGTCAATAGATAGTGACCTAGAAGGTCGATGCTAGAATGGTGTCTTAAGACACACAAAAGAGAATACTAGTGAAAGTGCATACATGGTAACATATAGGGGTTTATTTATGATATTTTCACATCTTTTTTTATCTCAATTGAATCAATAAGCACTTATAGCCACCATGTTATAGTCTTGGACATGAAGGTGAGATAAAGGAACAGACTTATCTAAGGAATAGAAGAAGGTTAAAATAAATGTATAATTGCTCATGATAGGTATTAAAGTGTTTAAATAATCCCAAAATACTACCAAGGTGATCATCTCCTTTCCTTACTTGGCCAAAGGGGTAGCAGTCCATAGAAAGAGCCAGGAAACCTCTTAGCACAATAGATGAACATGTGGAATCCAAGGAAAATAGTGGTTTTGGATGAGTTAAAAGATTCATGACCATGAATTGGATATGATAAGAATTTTTAATATTCAAATAATTATGGTTTTAGCATGGAAGTGTCACTCTTAGGTGGGTTTGAGGAAAATAGAGGAAAATAAGCTTTTTAAAGATCTTTTTTGGGCATTTGGAGTTGGTTAGACACCTAAACCATGGAATAAAGCAAAACACTTTGGTAAAAATGATCATAAATACTTGTAAGAACTAAAAAAATATTAAATTTGATTAATGGATAGCCTTTTTACCTCACTATTTTATCTCAGAGGTTAGCAAGTCCATGAAAATTAGGTTTTGGCAAAATGAGCTAGTGAGGGTAAAATGATCAAAAGACTTGATATGGAGCTTTGAGAACCACATGAAAACATGTTTTGAGGTTAATATAGGTGAATAGGTTCTGATAAGTAATATTTAAATCTCAAATCTCTTTCTATGACCAAAACTCCCCTTGCATACAGTCAAATTAGGCAAGTTTTCACTAGGTCTAGTTGGTGAATGAGATAAGAAGATGAAGAAGGGTGTTTGGAGAGTTATGAAATTTTATTTTAAGATAAAATGGGATGTGAAAACTCATGATACACCAAAATACCTATGAGATATTATTCATATAATCCAAATCTAACAGGGTGCCTATTAGACCTTTTAGGCCTTAAAGAGACATAAAATCAATTAGGGGTCCATCTTCATTTCTAGCTCTTGGTGAACTATCTAGATGATTGAGGTATTTTATTAAGGTTGATATGGACATATTTTAACTCATATTATGTAGGGTAACTTAAAATAAATCCATTTCTATCCAAGAGAGTACAAGCATGCATGAAAAGTAAGGACAAGCTTAATGAGGTGTTTTCAAATGCTCATATCTTTTCTAAGGTTTTGAATGGGAACTAGAGGAATTTGGATGTGTTATCAGGGTCCCTTGGAATAAATTTTATGGAATTTAGTGGGTGGTTAAATTTTAAATCTTTATAAACAAAGCTTAAGACCAAAAATTGCCTAAAACCCTATTAAACCCTCGATGAAGACCTGATGGAGAAAATGGAGTTGGATAACTATCCTAATGGCATATTTTGCTCAAGAAAAATATTTTAAGTTTTATATGACTCACTTAGGCTCCATTCCACAATTTATTTCTATAATAAATTGTATGGATGGGTTTCAAAGTAGGGTTTTATTGACCATTTTTTGTGTTGTGTAGGATAGAAGAAGAATTTAAAGATGAAATCAAGTTCGGGAGAAATTTTTAGACTTTTAATAACTCCCTATGGTAATTTATTTTATGAAAAAATCTTATAAGTGTTAAAATAGTAGCATTCCTTTTAGCCAGTCAAAATTGGCATAGTGGGCATAAGGGTGAGAAGGGTGAAGACTCCAAGTGTGAACCTTTTTAAGGTGTACCTAAGTAGTATAAGGACATGGATAGTATTTACAAGTGCCATTCAATCCCTCCCATGAAAAATTAAGGAATTTTTTAGGCCATGTGTTAGGGGTGATAGAAAGGAGGAGTTTTTAGACTATGGGAAGTGATGGCTTCCTTCCAAGCGTTTATAAATGAATAAGAAATGCAAAAAATGCATAGAGATGAATGATTGAATGCCTTCCCTATTATAACAATCATTAGACCTATCCCTAGTAATTGGTGGGATGTTCAAACAAGTTCAAATTATGAAGTTAGTTTTTAAAGCGAAGATTGGGAGTTTTATGCCACTTTTCATTAGTTTCATGAATTGCATGGACACTTGGTCCTCCTAACATTTAATGGTTCATTCCATACCTCTTTATCATGCAATTTTAAACCTTTTTCTAAAATTTACAAGTGTCCAAGTGACTTTTAGACTTCCCTTATCTTGTTCTTCTCTCAAAGGCTATAAATATTGACTCTTTTGGCTCTTTTTAGCAGCCTCCATTAGTTGATGGTAAAATATTGGTCAAGTTTATACTTGAATACATATTTAAGTAATAAAAGAAGTGAATATTCCTACTTACATGTAAAATTCAATGTTGATGTAATCTTGTTGGTCTTGTCTAGTAGAAGATGATCTTTTCTAGCATGTTATCCTTGATTGTTTTGCAATGTATAGAAGAGTAATTATTATAGGTCTTTTTTAGTGTTATCTCTTAAGTGTATGTGTTTTTTAGAAGTGGTTTATGATTTTATTCCCAAATAGAATCACCCATTACCCTCTTAAGCATTCAAATACCTCTTGAACCTAACTTATGAATTATTGATGTGACAATCCATCTTGAGTTGTGAGTCTTGAGTGAAGGAAACTTTGTTTAGCTCTAAGTAGTATAATTTTAGTCAATAGAGGAAATTAAATATTGGTGCATAAACTTTTTTTTTTCTTAGTTTTTTTTCTACACCTTTTTCATCCAAAGTTGATAGGTAAGAAAGTACTTCAAAGAGTGCATCAAGAGAACTAGCCCTTCTAGAGATTAATCTCAAAAAATTGTTACCCACAACAAGAGAGATGTTTCCATTGTGCCACTTGGATGAGGAGAGCTAGGCATCTCCTCAAGGGGTGTAAATCCAAGTGACAATAGTTTTGTCACACTTGGTGGGAATCTAAGTCCTAGAATCTTGTCCAAGATTGGTGTTGATCTTGGCATAGTTATAGCTACAAGAACATATACATTCATTACCTAATGACACCACTAAAGTTTTCAACTCTTTAATTTATAATCAATCCCTAATTTCCATGATAAAGGTGACCACTAGGTTTACTACTAAAGGTATACCCTTTGAGTTTGTGAAATTACCTTTGTATGTTGTCAAAAGGTTCAGGTTTGTGAATACTCATCCTTACTCAAGAGAGTTGGTTTTCAAGAAGTCTAGGTTCTTACTAAGTTTAAACTATAATAGCCATAACATACATTCTAATATTTATAGGAACCAACCTTTTTTAGCCTTCACTGGATTATCTCCTTTGAATCTTTCCCAATATGACCAAATTCTAGGAGCAACCCTTAAGAGTGTTCCATCTTTTAGTGGAGAAGGTCCTATTACTTCCATTGAACACATTAGAAACATAAAAAAAATTTGAAATATCCATAATATCATTAAAAATAATGTGGCTATTAGTTTATTAAAATTGTCTTTCAAAGGAAAAACTTTATATTGGTATGGGACTCTACCTAACAATTTTATCGGTTCATGAGATGGACTAGGAGATCTATTGACTAAGAGGTTTGGAGAGAAGAGTGATCATCTATCACTAGTTGAGAAATTAATCAATATTAAGAGGGCACCATATAATTTTATGTAAGATTTTAATACTAGATTTCAAAAGACATGGGATAGGATTCCAACCCTTGTGATACATATTCCAAATTATGCCTTCTTGTACTATATAAAAGCAATTAATAGTGATGTAGCCATGATGATCCAATCCATGGGTGGTAATACACTACCTACTACCTATGAGATAGCCATCAATGCTGAGAATTGTCTTTTTTAAGTAGGGAATATTGCTTTTAGGCCACTAATGCCATTATTCCTTGATTTGTATCCTCATAGTCAAGTTGCATTAACTTACCTTGGCTCATGTGCCTAGTCAAGAAAGGTATACCATTGCCCCCAAAAATCAGATTCATGAAGTCAAGAGATTGCTCCAAAGTGTCACTAATGAATTGGTTTCCCTCAAAAGGAAACAAGGTCAAAGTTATAGACCTTGTCAGCCTTATAATCAGTTTACACAAGGAAATAGACCTCTTTTTCAAGGTAATGCTCAAAGACAAGGTCAAATCACTCAAAATATAACTTACCAAAGTTAAAATGCTAATGTTGTTTTTTTCCTAATATCTTGTTCCCACTCAAAATAACTTTGGTCAAGAACAACCATGCTATCCCTCTTATGACCAAAATCAAGGCCAAGTTGTATATACCAATGAAATGCCTAGTCAAGACATGACAATGCAAGGAAATAAAACATCTCAAGTTCCCATTTTTGAGATGCCAATTCAAAATGGAATGGATAATGGAAAAACACAATCTAATTATAATATCATAAATCATTTGGGGAATTCAAGTAATGTGAATACTAGTGTGTCCTCTAACACTAGGTCTAAGAAGAGGGTTGTTGAAGAGATTCAAGTGGACAATCAAGGACCTATTTTGAATCTTGCATCATATAAAAATATGGGTGGGTATAAATCATCCCATAAAGTGCAATAAAATTATAAGTTTTAGAATGTAAGGCTTGCTCCTACACATCCACCTCCATAAGCTAAACCATAAGGTATTAGTGCTTCTAAAGAACTTTCCAAGTTGACCAATACTTCTATAAATGTTGTGGAATAGATGAAGAAATTAAATATGAATATTTAAATATGGGATTCATTAATAATACTTGGAAAAAATATATGCTTGAAAAATAATTGTAAGGACTAGGTAAGCAAGCTAGATCAGCTAGGAATGAGAATGTTGTCTTAGTGAATGGAACTCGGCCCATTGATGAACAAGTGAAGAAAACTAATAAGACTCATAATTTTTACCTATATTTAATAATTGGTGATTTATTAGTTTAAAATTTCATCATAGATATTGGGGTTAGTTCTTCAGTTATGCCCAAGTTTATAGCGAATAAACTAGGCCTCAAGTATGGACCGATGGCTAAAGGAGTTTTACAATTAGATGGATCTCTAGTAAATACCTTGGGAGTAGTCAAGGATTTTAACTTGATTTTACATATTTTTCCTAATTTTTCCATTCCTCATGATGTGTTTGTGGAATATTTACCTCCATACTTTGCTCTTTATTTATTAAGAGAGTTTACAGCTAAGATAGGTGGATACTTGGCAGCCAATTGGTCCTATATGTTTTTTAGGACAAAGTATGGTACTAAGGTGAAGATTGAATCAGAGCCTATACATCAAAATAACTTAGATCCTTACATGCCTAAAGTTTCAAATATAAATTATGACATTATTAGTTAGGAGGAAATTCACATAGATCAATCTCTAACATCTTCTCTCGAAGGAGTTTTTGATTTGTACTTAGATGAATGGGGAGATGAACATTATGAGCATGATCCTTAAAAATTCATTGATGGATATAGTCTTGGAGTGTATTTCATGAATGAGGAGGAATATTTCATGCCAAATTTAATAAACCCAAGTGAATAAATGGTTGGTTTATGTAATCCATTCTTTTATTGATCAAGAAGCAAAATTAGGGCAGGCAGTGAAGCATTGTTGGTTTCTCCTTCCAAGGAAAGGTACTATTCCACTTTTAGATTTCAATTATCTTGTACTTGTAATGTGGTAGAATATGATACTCTCATTCATGGCCTTGAGTGGGATAGGAAAAGAGGTGTGAAATAATTACAAGTGTATGGTGATAGTGAGTTGATTATGAATCAAGTAAGAGGTCAAAATGTGAATAAGAACTCTTTGATTAAGTCTTATAAGAATAGAGTGTAGGATCTTGTAGAATGTTTCCAATATTTCAACATCACATCCACCCCAAGAGAATATAATAAACATGTTGATAGTTTATCAGCAATTAGAGCTTAGTTTGATGTTCTAAAAGCGATAAGAGAAGTTAAGAATCAACCACCTCTCAAGGTGATTGTAAGGTCCTCCATACTAGATAATGTCACTAATTGGCAAGTGTTAGATAGTTACCAACAAATATCACTTTCTATACAAGAGGATACTTATTTTTCTTCCAATAATTAGTCCAAACTACAACAATAATATGGAGGGAAGATTGTACAATTAAAGTCAAATAAGCTCCTTAAAGGCCTAGTCACACTTGAGAGTATTTTAAATGATGATCACCAGTTGAAGAAAGAAAAGGTAAGTATGTATAATAAGCAATAAAACTATGAGAAATTAAAAATCTTCAAGGATAAGTTACTTGCACTTGGGAAGGTATGTACTAGTGAAGAAAAGCATGCTTTCATTGAGCTATGCAAAGAGTTTTTTGATGTCTTTGCATGGGGATATAGTGATTTGAAGGAATTTAATCCAAACATAGCTCAGCATACCATAGAGATAGATGATAATGATAATCATATAAAGAAAATGCCAATGCCAATCAATCCTAAGATTGAGCCTCTCATGAAGAAATATCCTACTAAGTTGATTGAGTCTAAAATCATCTTTCCTGTTAAGCATTCATCTTGGTTGGCAAACTTAGTCCCTATTAGGAAGAAGAATGGATAAATCAGGTTGTTTGTTGACTTTAGGGACTTTAATAGAGTTTAATTTAAGGATCATTATCCTCTCCCTTCCATGGAGAAAATTTTTCAAGTTGTGGTGGGTAGTAGAAGGTTTTCTCTCCTTGATGGGTATTCTGGGTATAATTAGATTTTGGTGAAGGAAAGTGATCAATATATGATAGCCTTTAATACTAAATGGGGTATATATTCTTATATTAAAATGAATTTTGGCTTTTATAATGTTGGAGCTACATTTTAACTTGCTATGGATATGGATTTTCAAGGACTAATAAATGACATTGTGTTGGTGTATCTTGATGATGTCACAATTTTTATAAGGATGCAAAGGATCACTTGAATCACCTTAGGTATAATTTTGAGAGATGTAGAGAGTTTGTAATATATATTAGCCCAAATAAGTGTGTGTTTGATTTCCATGAAGGCAAACTTTTAAATCACATTGTCTCCAAGAAGGGCCTATCCATAGATCCTAAAAGGGTGGGTGTAATCTTGGTATTGGCTTTGTTGAAACACAATAAAGGTTTGAAATGTTTATTTGAGAAAATTAATTTCATAAGGAGGTTCATCCATAATTTTTATAATTTATTCAAGACTCTAACCTCTATGCTAAGGAAGGATGAAGTGTTCACTTAGACTAGAAGGAAGGAAAGTTTTGAAGAGATTAAATAAGCCATTACCCAAGCTCTAACTCTTTAAAGTCCTAATTTCTCAAAGGATTTCAAATTTTATACCTTTGGAAATGAGGATTTAATCTTTTCCATGCTTACTCAATCAAATGAAGAAAACTTGGAGTAGAATATTGCCTTGTTTAGTCAAGGTTTGGAGGGCTCTGAAGTAAGATACACCTATGTTAAGAAGAAATTACTTTCAATTGTTATAAGTATAAATAAGTTTAGGCATATGTTATGTAAAAACAATATTCACATATTGGTACCTCATCCTAGTGTAAAATTTTTTATTTTGAACATATATTTTAATGAAAAAAGGGTTGGTTAGATCACAAAAATGATGGAGTATGATGTAGAAATCAAGACAACCAAGCTAGTGAAAGGGAAGGGGTTATATGAGCACCTTGATTAAGATTTAAAAGAAAAAAAAGAGGATTTTTTTTACTTCATGATGAACCTATGATGGTTTCATATTCATCAATGAGGAGTTGGACACAAGATATGATCCATTTTCTTCAAACTGGTGAGTGTCCATAAGACCTAGATAGAGATATAAGGAGGTACTTTAGATTGAAATCTATTAATTATGTACTTGTTGATGGAGTGTTGTTTAGGAAGGACTTCTCAAGTGTATTATTATGGTGTTTTGAATCAAATTAGATTGAGAATATATTTCTTGATTTTCATGATGGACTAGTTGGTGGTCACTTTGCTCCAAGAACCACAGAAGCCAGGATTATGAGGGATGGATACTTTTGGCCTAGTTTGTTTAAAGACACCCATGCTTGGGTAAGGAAGTGTAAAAATTGTGTTATATTTTATTATAAACAAAATCTTCTTATCTTACCTCTTCATCCAATTCAAGTTGATAAACCCTTTATGCAACGGGGTTTAGATTTCATAGGCTTAATCAACCCACCTTCTAGTGCTAGCCATAAGGGGGTGTTGACTACTACATATTAATTCACAAGGTGGGTGGAGGTTGTATCTCTCAAGTAATTAAATAAAAGTTTAGTTATACACTTATGTGAAGGCATAGTGACAAGTTTTGGAGCTCCTTCAACAATAATTTTGGACAATGCATTGGTTTTACTTGGGATGAAGACAAGTGAATGGGATTTGAAACATGGAATATATCTTAGTAATTCCTCAAAAGATTATCCACAAGGGAATGGAATAACTGATTCCACCAATAATAATCTAATTAGGATCCTCAAGAGAATAATGGAGGAGAACTAATGAACTTGTCATTCTAAGTTGAAGACATCTCTTTGGGCTGATAGGATCACCCCAAAAAGAGCCATTGAAAACTCACCATACACAATTGTTTATGGGAGAGAAGCTAGACTACCTATTTAACTTGAAATACCAAACTTAGATCTTACTTATCAATTGGAATTGATGAAAAATGAAATCATGGAAGTCAGGTTGTGTGAATTGATGGAGCTTGAGGAGACAAGAGATCAAGATATGCAAACTAAGATAGTTCAACAAGATCAAACAAAGAGATAATTTGACAAGAAACCCATGCCAAGGAGTTTCAAAGAGGGATAAATTTTTCTAATGTGGGATGAAGATAGGGCTAATCCTAGAAGACACACAAAGTTTGATACTTTATGGAGTGGCCCTAATATTATCACCCAATGCAAGTAACATAATACTTTAAAACTCTCAAATTTTGATGGAGAGGAGCTTCATACCAATGTTAATCGGATATATATCAAACATTGTTACTATAGTTCTCCTCTCTCCTTGTACATAGTTTGTTGTTTTTCTTAAGTTCCCTAAGTGCTTATGCACATGTCTGAGTTTATTTTGTGTCTTACTTTATCTTGTGTTTGTTTGGTGTTGTATTTTTTTTATGTGAGTTTTAGGCAAGCCCTTGATAGTTGTATTCAAGAATTAATTGAATAATTTTTCCCTTAATTGGATAATACTACGTTCAACAAGATCAAACAAAGAGATAATTTGACAAGAAACCCATGCCAAGGAGTTTCAAAGAGGGATAAATTTTTCTAATGTGGGATGAAGATAGGGCTAATCATAGAAGACACACAAAGTTTGATACTTTATGGAGTGGCCCTAATATTATCGCCCAATGCAAGTAACATAATACTTTAAAACTCTCAAATTTTGATGGAGAGAAGCTTCATACCATAGTTAATGGGATATATATCAAACATTGTTACTTTAGTTCTCCTCTCTCCTTGTACATAGTTTGTTGTTTTTCTTAAGTTCCCTAAGTGCTTATGCACATGTCTGAGTTTATTTTGTGTCTTACTTTATCTTGTGTTTGTTTGGTGTTGTATTTTTTTTATGTTAGTTTTAGGCAAGCCCTTGATAGTTGTATTCAAGAATGAATTGAATACTTTTTCCCTTAATTGGATAAGACTACCGATTCTTATTATAGTTGACATACTACCCCTATCAGTCACCAATTTATTAACCAAATTTGACTTTTAGGTCAAATTGGGGCACCTCTAGGTAAAAACTTGGTTTTAAATGATTTTAAGAGGCTTATTATATTTTCATGGGGTGTATTACATATTTTTTGATGTTTAGGGTCATTCTATCCTTAGTCATATTTATATTAGTCAATTTATCTTTTAGGGTCATTAAATGTGCTTTTAAGGGTCATAAATGTAAGTGGAATGTTTCCTAAGATGATTAGGTGTACTATTTTCATTTAAAACATCCAAGAGGTCATTATAACTATCAAGGACATAAGTTACATCACAATATTATAGGTTGTCTAACTAAGATTACAGAAACCAACTAAAAAAGGGAGAATATGGCACTTGTATGGCTCATGGGGAAGTGTACCATATGGGAGAAGATCATATAGGTTCCCCTCATCCTATAAAAACTAATTATAATGTTTGGTTAACTTTTTAAATTCCATTTTGATGCCAAAATCATTTTATACCTTTCTTGGTTTCTTAGACACACAGATGTGACTTTTAGGTTTTAGCTCAATACGGACATCTGAAGATGTTTCAAGTCAAACAATTTTGAGAGGTTATATTAAACTCAAATAAATTCATTTCAATATAATTTTTTTGAATGATGGTTCCATATGCTTAATGAATCATCCTCATGAAGTTGATTATACATTTCTAGTAGTTATTTCAGGTACCCTATAGGTTTTGATCTATTTTGGTCAAATATGTATGAACCAATTAGTTATGTTGGATCTAGAGTATTTTGACTTCCTTATCATATGGTATACATTCTTATTTTAATCTTTCATAATTTTTGGATGAGTAAGTTCATCCATGATACAAGAGGGTGTCACCATGTGCAGTTTCACCTAAAGTGCTTCTTATTTGTAGAGTGTTTTTCTCCTATAAGAGTCTCATATAGCTGAGAAATGGTGTTGCATAAATCTATAGGTCATGTGACCACATCCTTCCATGTTTTGGTTCTACCATCTCATGTCTTGGGTATCTTACAAGTTTGTCTTCCTCCATTGTCAACTCTATGCCTAATTTCAATTGCAATCACATGTATGGGATTTTCCATCTTGTTCTTGGAGTTGTATTCATAGTGTATTATTTTTCCAATAAATAGTTTAATATATCCTATTAATATGTTTGGAAAAGGTGCAAATGTGGTCCCAAGCATATTCACCATGTTGAAATAGTCATTTGATGTTCTTGATTGCTCCATTCCACATATATGCAAGTGATTTTCATGTTGAAAAGGGTGTATTAAAGATTTTTTCAAGGTGGCCTTGATGGATATCACTTACTTGAAGGTTGAAAAAAGCATTTGAGAGGTTTTAAAGATATTCCCTAACATGTTCTTACCCAATTCAATGTCCTACTTGCCTTAAATAGCCAAACATCCACCTATAGGGCCTTAGTGATGTCATACTAAGGTATGGAAGGGTAAATTATTTTTTCCAAACTATTATCATTGATATACGTGCATTGGCATTCTTAATATAAGCATAAAACGTTCACTTGAATGAGGAGTTTGATACTATTTAGTTTCTAGCTCACTATGGTGTATCAAAACATCCACCTATAGGTGGTTAATCAGGGTACCAAAAGCCTACATGAAGAAATGTAGATAAATAGACACTTATTAAGGATCTTGATATGATGAGGAAGCTTTTAAAATCCATGAAAGGTGTCTAAAAGGCAAGGAGTGTGGAACCATGTTGGAAGATAAGAGACTGGGTTTAGGGAGGTTTTCCCTAAAATGAAAAAATAAAGACCAAAGAGGTTTTTTTGAGTATCTTAAAGCATAGTGGTATAGGGTCTTAAGACATCTAATTAGGTGTATTTTATAGCCCCTATCATAGAATATACCCATAACAAAAAGGAAGTTCAGACAGTGAGGGAAGGCATTTAGTTTGAGACCTCAAACATGCCCTAAAACACATTGAAATACTTCAGTAATATCTATAGGCTTGTACGAGTAAATAACCTTTTATCACTTTAAGGGTGAAAAATTGAGCACATGGCTATGACTAATGGTTTTCAACTAATTATATGAGGTCAAATTAAATGCAATTCATCAATAAAATGTAAGAAAAGGTGCTATGCACCCCCATGACTGTCTACATGTATCCCTTGTATGGAGAACACACACCTACAACAAAGTCTTAAGGATAGAGATGTCTTAATCTAAAGAGAGTATAGTTTGAGCTTCCATAGAACATATAAATGGACCTAAGAGAATTATAGGTTTTTTTGGCCTTATAGTGAGTTCAAAGAGATCTTTAATCACTATGATCATCTCAGATGGAGCCTAATAAAGCCTATAGGCAAGGGTGTATTAGTCCAACAGGGTATGAGATAGTGACCCTAGGTTAGATGCCCCAATGAGGTTTTAAAGGTTTCCAAAGAAGGATATTTGTTAAATCACATGGTGTGACTTCAAATTTGATTCAAGGAAACTTTAAAAATATAACCTAAGCTCTAGATGATGCACATCACACCTACAATAGTCAAACTAAGAGTGTCTCAGTCAACAGTTCACCAAGTTAAAAAAAAGGTCTATTTGAAGCATTTGGAAGAGTTGAGGTGTTTAGTAGAATTGATAATTATTTAATTTTGTTTTTAATGATGTCATTAATTATCCAAAAAATCATAATCAAGGTATCATGATGTAGTTTACACCTATAGGCAGGTCAAAAAACAAGATGTCTCAGTCAACAAACAGTGACCTAGAAGGTTGATGATAGAATGGTGTCTTAAGACTTAAAAAATAGAATACTAGTGAAAGTGAATATATGGTAACTTATATAGGTTTATTTATTATATTTTATCATCATGTTTTATCTCATTTTAAGTGATAATCACTTATAACCACCATGTTAGAGTCTTGGACATGAAGGTGAGAGGAAGACATGAAGGTGAGATAAAGAAGCAAACTTGTCTATGGAATATAAGAAGGTTAAAATAAATGTATAATTGATCATGATAGGTATTATAGTGTTTACATAGGCCAAAAATCCTACCAAGGTGATCATCTTCTTTCCCTACTTGGCCAAAGGGGCAATCGTCTGTATAAAGAGCCAGGAAACCTCTTAGCACAATAGATGGACCTGTAGAATCTAAGGAAAAGAGTGTTTTTGGATTATTTCAAAGCTTCATGATCATGAATTGGATATGATTAGAATTTTTAATAATCCTATAATCATGGGTTTATCATGGAAAGGTCACTCTTAGGTGGGTTTGAGGAAAATGCAAGGAAAGAGACTTTATAGAGGCCTTTTTTGGGCATTTGGAGTAGGTTAGACACCTAAAACATAGAATAAATCAAAACCCTTTAGTAAATATGATCACCAAGACTTTTTAAAACTCCAAAAGTATTCAATTTTACTAATGGATAAGGGATATAACTCACTATTTTATCTTGGAGGTCAACTAGTCCATGAAAATTAGGTTTTGGCAAAATGAGCTTGTGAGGGAAAAATGAGCAAAAAACTTGATATGGAGATTTGGTAACCTGGTGGACACATTTTTTAATGTGAATATGTGCTTATAAGTACTATACCAAGCTCAAATATATCTCTATAACTAAAATTCACCGTGCATAAAGTCTAATTAGGCAAGTTTCCACCACGTCTAGTTGGTGAATGAGATAAGAAGATGAAGAAGGGTGTTTGGGGAGTTATGAAATGGTATTTTAATATAAAATTGGATGTTAAAATTCATGATACACCAACCTAAATATTATATATCAGTCCTACCATCTAAATCTAACAGGGTGCCTATTAGACCTTTTAGGCCTTAAGGAGACCTACAATTAATTAGGGGTCCATCTTCATTTCTAACTCTTAGTGGACTATTAAGATGATTGAGTTACATTATGAAGGTGTATATTGACATGTTTTAACTCATATTATGCAGTTTAAATTACAATAAATCCATTTCTATCCAAGAGAGAGCACAAGCATGCAAGAAAAGCAAGGACAAGCTCGATGAGGTTTTTTCAAATGCTCATATATTTTATAAGGTTTTGAATGGCAACCAGAGGAATTTGGAGGTGTTATCAAGGTACCTTGGAATAAATTTTGTGTAATTTAGTGGTAGGTTCAATGTCAAATATTTATGAACAAAGCTTAAGACCAAAAACTACCTAAAACCCTATTAAACCCTTAGCCAGGACCTAATGGAGAAAATGGAGTTGGATGGATATACTAATGAAAATTTTTCTCATGAAACATATTTTAAGTTGTAGAGGACTCAATTAGGCTCCATTACACACTTTTTTTCTATATGGACTTGTACAAATGGGGTGTAAAACAAGGTTTTCTTAACTAGTTTTTATATTGTGTAGGCTACAAGAAGAATTTGAAGATGCAATCAATTTTGGGAGAAATTTTTAAAATTTATATAAATCCATATGGTAATTTATTTTAGGAATTTTTTTTATAAGTGTTCAAACAATATCCTTCCTTTCATCCATTCAAAATTGGCATAGTGGGAACAAGGGTGAGAAGGGGGAAGACTCCAAGTGTGAGTATTTTTAAGGTGTAACTAAGTAGTATAAGTACATGGATAGTCTTTCCAAGTGTCATTAACTCCATCCCATGTATTTTCATGGAAAATTTAATGCATTTTTTAGGCCAAGTGTGAGGTGTGACAGAAAGGAGGAGTTTTTAGACTACATGTAGTGATGGCTTCCTTCCAAGAGTTTATAGATGAGTAAAAATGCAACTAATGCATAGAGATGCATGCCTAAATTTTTTCCCTCTTATCCTAATCATTATACCTATCCCTTTTTAGTGGTATTATGTTTAAACATGTTCAAATTATGAAGGTAGTTTTTTGAGGCAAGATTAGGACTTTTATGCCACTTTTCATTAATTTCATGACCTGCAAGGACACTTGGTCCTCCTAAAATTTCATGGTTCATTCCATACGTCTTTATCATTAAATTTTAACCTATTTTCTTAGATTTAAAAGTGTCCCAATGACTTTTAGACTTCCTTTGTCTTGCTCTTCTGTCAAAGGCTATAAATATTAACTCTTTTGGTTATTTTTAGTCGCATTCATTAGTTGATTGTGAAACCCTAGCCAATTTTGTACTTGAATATCTAATTAAGTAATAAAATAAGTGAATTTTCCTACTTACATGCTATACAATTAAGTTCTGATTCAATATTGTTGGTCTTGTCTAGTAGAAGATGATCTTTTTTAGCATGTTATCCTTGATTGTTCTCCAATGTATAGAAGAGTAATTGTTACAGGTCTTTGTTAGAGTTATCTATTAAGTGTATGTTTGTTTTATAAGTGATTTATGAATTTATTACCAAAATGAATCATGTGTTACCATCCTAAGCATTCAAATACCTCTTGAACCTAACTTATCAAATATTGATGTGACAATCCATCTTGAGTTGTGAATCTTGAGTGAAGGAAACTTTGTTTAGCTCTAAGTAGTAGAATTTTAGTAAATAGTATGAAATTAAATTTTTTTGCATCACCTTTTAGTTTTATTATTTGTTTTTATACACACTTTTCATCCAAAGTTGATAGGTAATAAATTACTTCAAAGAGTGCATCAAGGGAACTAGCCCTTCTAGAGATTCATCTCAACAAATTGTTACCCACATCATGAGAAATGTTTCCATTATGCCACCTAGATGAGGAGAGATAGGAATCTCCTCAAGGGGTGAAAATACAAGTGATAATAGACATGAATTGAATGCATGGCTAGAATTTTATCCATTTGATAGATATTTTGCACATACCAATTATAAATTTTGTTTATGCTAATTTAGTTCCATATCTATACTTAAATGATGTATTTATATATCATCTTGGACACTTGTGTGTTCTACATTGTGTAGAGAGACATAAATTATTATGGGAGGATCAAATTATCAAAGTTACATGACCTTTTCTATTTCAAATGGCCCTTGTGATATTGAAAAAATACTTCTTATAGACACGTCTCAAGTCTAATGTATCCAAATACATCAAGTCTTTCACTGCATGTGAAACTATGAAGTTGGTTAACAAGAATTAAGTTTTTGATACAAACTTGATAGTTTAAAAAAGTCCATGAGAATATGTTTCAATGGTCTTTCTACCAAGCTACCATACTACCAAATCATGGTAATGATTTCATTTATGTATTAGTTGATACATTCACAAAGAATGTAATTATCGACCTTGTAATAAATCAATATCAACTCTTTAAACAACTCAAATATAATTTTAACATGTTTGGATTCATGTTGGAATCTAAAACATCATCTTATTTGATATGGATCCAAGATTATTAAAAAATTAATAGAAAGTAATTTGGTTTATGATAGACACAATGTTGAAAAAATATACAATCTTTCATTCACATATTAATTGACATACATAAGTGGTAAATAGGATGATATTTTACCTTATTAGAATGTAAAAATTAGATAAGCAATGCACTTGGGATGAAACCCTACCTTTCAATCAATAAAACTCTAGTATATATCTTCACAACTCTACCATATAAAACCTTTTTGAAGTTTTCTTGGGTTTCCAACATATATAACCCTTTGACAGAGATTATCCTATCATGTATCAACAAAATAGAGTGCTTAAAACTAAAATAAATTTGGCAAGTCTATTCAATTCATTGATCAAATTCAACACCTTTAGCATCAAGTGCCAACCATTTTGCACTAGGCTAATTTTACAAGTAGTACTTTAGACATCACATACCTTTTAGGTTAGTGATATATTTTAGGTACAATTTTAGAAGGAAATACTAATATGAACTTACTAAAAGATTCATCTACTTTTTTATGAGACCTATAACATCACCTAGAAATTAGGAAAGACATTTTGAGCTTAATCTACCTCTTTATCTTTGGTTATATCTAATATTTATTTAAAAAATATTACATAGATACTTTCCTCCTCCATATGACACTACATAGACTCTTCAACATACTTAGAAATATAGGTTACAACATCCTAATAGAATACAATCAAGTCTTTGATACTTGGGTCAAACATACACATTAACAAGACTTAACATAAATTAACTTTTATATTATAGATCTATATAAGTTTTCATTGTCTTCTTTTATTTTATTGTTATTTAGTACATTACACCATCATAGAATTTTAGATTATAATTATTTTCCATTCATATTATCTTTATGAACCTTAGATCAGGGAGTCAGATGTTTTTTAATCTCTACAAAAACTATATGGAGGATTTATCTAAAATTAACACCTTGACTAAAACCATACATCATCAAATTGTTGAACCAAAGAAAAGATATTTAAGTCAGTTAAAAAGGTATTCTTCCATATGAAATTGACCCATTAAAATTCAAGTACCATTAAGTACCCATTAGGCCATCTAATGTTTAGAATACAACATCTAATTCTAAGGAAATTTTATTGAATGGTTATTCACACCCTTTGGATTGACCATTGCACCTACAATGTTTATGGATATGATGAATAATGTTTTTTGACCACTCATTTATTCCTTTGTGGTTTTTCACTTGGATGGCATCCATATTTTCAACAAGACATGGGAGGTGCACCTATAGGATGTCCAACACATTTTTTACTTCCTATGTAGTCTTAAGTTATATGTCAATAGGTTTAAGTGTTCATTTTATTTACAAAGTGTATAATATATAGGATATATTATATATAAGTATGAATACACATTGAACTAGAAATAATCATAATAATAAAAGAATGGTCAACACCAACACCACTTAATAAACTTAGAACCCTCTTGGGGATAGTTAATTTTACCTTTTGTTTATGCTTGTATTTCTTCTTATTGCATTGTCCCTGAACCAATCAACCAAATGGGGGACCAAAGCCACTTTTTTATCAAACACATCATAAAAATGATCTTTTAAGGTAATAAAATGGATAATTTACTTAGCATTAATCATTTCCTTACCATATATTTAGCAACTCTCTGACATTGAATTAGTGCATTAGAATATGCACTCATGGTAGTTATCACCTAGTCTTGGCACTTAATTATCTACCATTGTGAACACTCAAATATATTATATACATGTATTATAAATATGAAAAAGAAAATTATGCCATTTTACTGACATGTAGGCAAAGATAACATGACATTTTAAAAATGGAGATCATCATTAACTTGGATCACAAACCTATGTAGTTCATATACAACTAGGGAAAGTTATTGAATGATCCCAATAGAAGTGGCCTATCTAATTGATAATACTTAACCTTCATATTTCCTTTGCATTAATCATTTACTCAACATATATTTAACAACACTTTGACATTAAATTAGATGATTTAGAATATGCACTGATGGAAGTTATCACCCATCCTTGGAAATTAATTGTCTGCCATTGTGAGTACTCAAATATATGATACACATGTATCCTACATATAGAAAATAAAATAATTTCATTTTATATACATCCAAGAAATTATAGATTTACATTGTGGGAATAGAGACCATCATCAACTTTGATCACACACCTACATAGTTCATATAAAACTAAGGAAAGTTATTCAATGATACCAATACAAGTGACCTGTCTAATTGACAATATTTTACCATCAAATAAGGCATAATACTTGTATTTCCCATCATACTATAGACAACTTAAGCCACTCTCTAATTTCATTACAAAAAATAATCTTAGATTGATATGGCTATAAAACTTCTAAATGGCCCATGTTGTAAGGTACTTACAATGTGTTTTACACCATATATATCAAGCATTGAATAATATAAAAAGGAAGTATAATACCAGATAAAAAAATGAATTTTGTGTCTTTTGGGATATGTATTTTATCCAATATTAAAATAGTGGAAGATGATTTTTGAGGTGCACTTTGGTAATGTTGTAAGACACTTCAAAATTGAAGAGGTTTTAGTTTTTATCAAAAAATAATTATATTAGTATAAGATTCATCATAATGTGAGAAAGTATATTAGGTCAAGCACAAAATAAAAATAAAAAAATCAACCAATAAACATAAGGGGATCTACACACCTCTATTAAATCCATATCGACCTTGGGAGTAAACCTCGATGGGTTTCATGTCAAGGTTACCCATGATTAGATGTGGTCACCTGTGAGTATTATTTGTGTTTGATAGGTTTCCCAAGAAGGTAGTTTTATTTCCTTGTAAAAATGGATCGTATCTAAAGGAACTAAAAGATTATACTTGGATCATGTGTGGGTCGACCTCAACCTACCACAAACCATTGTGTAAGACAGACAATAGGTTTGTTATAACTATTTAGTCTACATTATTGTCTATGATAGATAATAAACTAACAAATTACACATTTTCATTCATAGGCAGGTAGGAAATTATAAAATTTTAATTTTATGATGGTGCATTTACTTTGTAAGGATATATTAAAACATATATGGACACAGGATAATAGTTTATCATACATACAACATATTTATATTTGAGTTTTCCAAGGCTCAACTTGACATAACCTTTTTTAATTTGTCTTGGGTTTCAATTACTATCCATAATTAATGTGAAATTACCTATTTTAGTGTAGGATTTATCTCCCAATGAACATAAAGAATCTAACAAGGCCACAATATTAATTGAGTGAATCCAAAAAATCCAAAAATAAATGCATGAAATCCCATATAAAATTATTTAGAAGTAAAAATAACATAATATGGATCCCATAAGCAAATAACTCAATGTATGAAATAAGAAGCTAAAAATAGGGTCTATAAAAACATGGTGCGATAATTTATCATTCATGTCACCACACTCAAAACCCAATTAATTTTTAAAGAGAAGTTTACAAGGATTTATAAGCCTCAAATTTTCCTATAATCAATGATACATCCTAATATAAATCCCTTTTTACATTCCTAAAAACTAAAAATCCATACCCTAAAAATAAGATGAACATAAAAATATAAAATCCTTCTCAATCCAAATAACTAAATCAAAATACATCCCATAAAAAGAAGTATGACCTATCTCATCCTAACAAACTATGAGAGAAACTATACAAGGATGAGTGAGTGTAAAAAAAGGTTACTTCTCACTTATTACTATACACATAAGGTGAATAAAACTATAGGATATAGTATAACATATGCAATATCCTAGGTCTATTTATCATTTATCCCACCCAATAGAAACATTAGAATCTAATGGTTTTAAAAATGAAATAAACATTTAAGACATATGGTTCTCTAAAAACCATCTATATTAATGTGTAAGTTAACATTATTTAGACACAAGGTATGAATTATTCAACCTCGAATAAATTTGGAGAGTATTTATGATGAAAAATTGATCAAAATTAGATGAAAGTTGAGAATTTAGAACTATATCATTAGAATCTATATAAATGATAATCTAGTTGAGGTTTCTAATTTTCTTGAGTCTTCTAAAAGATCTGAACATTTTATGATTGGAGATACTTTAAGTACTAAATAAATGAAGTAATACTAGATTTATTTTTTTAAAGAGTTTGATTCTAAAAATAAGGATAAAATTAACTCATATGTATCCAAAGGCTAATAACCAAGACAAACCTTGAATAGAGAATGTGTTTTCTAGAATTGGATTGTTTAATTATAATCATGCTTTAGGTGGGTTAGGATCAAATTACACTTAAAATAAATAGTAAGAGAAATAATCAATAAAATATCTTTGTTGGAATTTTTTTAGAGGCAATAGACTTACATTGGCTAAAAAAGAGGAGAACATATTATTGTATGTGATGCTAGTAAAATAACCATTACAACTGATGGAATGTTTTATACAATCCAAGTGAACAGTGTAAAGTGTACATGTGTCTCTTTTTGGATATATTGATATTGATTGTGAGGCACACAAAGTTGAAAAATAATATAAAACAACCCTTCATGTATGTATAATTCATAAAAATGAGTCAAAGTGGAAGTGTTTGGATAGCGAAAACATGTACAAATCCTTCCAAATTTTTGTTTAGTGGCATAATAAGAAGACCATGTTCGAAATCCAAAATTTCAAGTGGTGTAAATTATCAAGATGGAAGTTATATGAGGGTGGTTTAAAAAATATACAAATCTATTGGTTATCCTTTTTTAGTACTACATCACCATTTTAATCTTTTATACCTATAATTCCCTTTTCATATCCTTAATATTATTCTAGAATTGAAGAAGATATAAAAGAAAATGGTACTTGTGTATAATTTTTGTATTCCCCATTACATTTTTTGACAAGAGATAATGTAATCCACAAAATCATATGATTCATTGTAATATATTACATAAAATATTTTTGAATAATATACCGTTGGATGGGCATGCTGCTATTATATTGTGCCCTATGTAAGAAGTCTAGTAAAAAATATTTGGTCAAGAACATTTCATCACATTAATTTTACCCCCTTTTATCCTCAATTAACTTGTGCACTTAATTAGTAACAATTTTACCACTACACCCTATCCTAAGTATAGGATAAGACTATTTCAAATAGATATCTATCACATTTAAAAAGTCTTGATCCATAAAGATGCCCTTATAACTTTATATGGACAAACCTAGATCCAAATCTTATCACTTATCCCTAAGTGACAATAATGTCCAATAGGAGTTCACTAGTGGGAGGTGTTTTTGTCCCTATGGTATTTTGTTGTATTTTCCTTCTGACAAATAGATATCGATATTAACCCCTCCCTTATCTTGTGTTTCATGTTTTTTGGATTCCTAGCACATGTTCACCACATTTGAATTACTTAAGCATTCAATTTTTAATTATTCTTTGTAATATCCTTGTCATGGATGATTTATATATTTTTGATGACTATGATAAGACAAAGGTCCAACATTTTGCAAAATCTTCATTAATGCAAAAAATTTTCAAGTCAAGCATGAGAAAAGAACAAGAGAAATAATATATTCACAGTTATATAATGTATATTATACAATATCAATTATTACATGTCTTTCCTAAACCCCATTTACCTCCCATACATCCTCTTCATGGAAATTGTATGCATTTTAAATTAGAATCACTTGGGTTTTATGTTTGTGAAGCAATTAAGGATCAAATTATCACTATGAGAAAGTGAATAGAGGAATTTAAAAATGAAAATCAATATTTTAGTTCAAAGATCACATCATGGGAAAATAATAGCACATATACCAAGAACCCAGAGTATGCTAGTGTTAATCATAAATTTTCATCTTCATCTAAAAAATTTGGGCCTAACAAGACTTAATATCTATATGGGAAGCCAAAATAAAAATACATCTACAACTACTGATTCAAAAAGTATGCAAAAGGATAATAAAATTTCCAATAAGAGTCCACTAGTGGGAGGTGTTCTTATCCCTATGGGAAGTTGTTATATTTTCCTTCTGACAAACAAATATTGATATTAACCCCTCTCTTATCTTGTGTTCCATGTTTTTTGGCTTCCTAGCACATGTTTACCCCATTTGAATTACTATAAAGGCATGCTCAAATCACATATTATTCAACTTGGCAATTTTAATATAGAGGCTTATTTACACAAGTTCACACTATGAAAAATTTACGTGTTCTCCCTAATTCCATTTTTTATCATTGTAAATGGTCCTTAGCCAAGCCACATGCATTTTTTTATCCATCCCTAAGAAAAATGATATTAAAATTGGTTATATACTCATTATATAATTAAAGAAGCACAATTAAATATAACATTCTAGGTGGGAGAACTACATGGGTTTGATTTCCATCCTTGGAGTATTAGATGTGTAGGTGTCATTGAGTCATCATGGAGGTGATTGAGGTGAACGAAATATAGTTACACTATAATTTTTATATTTTTAAGTATTTCAATCATTACAAGACCTATTAGGGATTCAAAATTTCAAAAAAAAATATGGGTCTTCCAAAAACTTCTGAAGGTAAACTCTATTCATACAAACCCAACTCAAGCTTTTGCACATGATCATTCCCTAATTTTATTATTATTATTTTTAAATAAACTATCCCCCACCAATGAC
The DNA here is from genome assembly GCA_037957365.1 of Torreya grandis. Lineage (NCBI taxonomy): Eukaryota > Viridiplantae > Streptophyta > Pinopsida > Cupressales > Taxaceae > Torreya > Torreya grandis. Next base: position 852,538 of record JARHVA010006487.1, on the reverse strand, counting down.
AATAGTGGAAAGAATTTTTGTCCTTATCTATCAGTCTTGTCCTTATATAGTCTCATATCCATCTTTATGGTGTTTTTTGGGATTTCACATGTTTTCCTATTTTTGCATTTTATTAGTCAACATAGTCAACCATTAAAAAATAATCCCTATTGTTTTATTTCATTTGCATAGGTAGGTTTTTCAAAATTGTTTATATTTAATATATTTCATTCAATCACTTCAAAAATATTTTTCAAGTGTGCATCTACAATATTCTACATTATTCTATTTAATTTATATGAATTAGGGTTAATTCACCTATAAATCCAAATTTAGATAAAACATATTTTTTGAACCCATTTATTAATTGATAATTTTATAACACTAATTTTACCTTAGGCTTATAACCTTCTAGGGTTTCAAAAACATTATCCTTACGTTTAGATAAAATATAGAATATTCAACACTAAAATGTTTTCCTTTCAATTATGGGTCTAAATATGATACTAGAATAACTTTATTTCAACTTGAGATATGAATTATAACACTAAAATCACTTTCATTTTATCTTAAATCTAATATATGACATTAGAAGTATCTTATTTTGACGTTCGATTTCATGAAACTTCACTAATCTCCATACGTGAAATTTTTCTTTATATGTTAAGCATTCAATTTTTAATTATTCTTAGTAATATCCTTGTCATGGATGATTTATATATTTTTGATGACTATGATAAGACAACTATCTAACATTCTTCAAAATCTTCATTAATGCCAAAAAATTTCAAGTCAGGCATGAGAACAGAACAAGAGAAATAATATATTCACAGTTTTATAAGGCATATTATACAATATCAATTCTTACATGTCTTTCCTAAACCCCATTTACCTCTAATACATCCTATTCATGGAATTTTTATGCATGTTAAACTAGAATAAATTGGGTTTTATAGTTGTAAATCAATTAAGGATCAAATTATCACTATGAGCAAGTCAATAGAGGAATTTAAAAATGAAAATCAATATTTTAGTTCAAAGATTACGTCATGGGAAAATAATAGCACATATATAAAGGACCTAGAGTATGCTAGGGTTAATCATAAAATTTCATCTTCATCTAAAAAAATTGGGCCTAACAAGACTTAATATCTATATGGGAAGCCAACACAAAATACATCTACAACTACTGATTCAAAAAGTATGCAAAAGGATAATAAAATTCCAAGTGAGATTCTTAGATAAATACTTCAAAACAAATTAATCAAAATACCTCCTTTACATCCTATAATAATATTTAAATACTATTATGCATATCATATAATGCATGGGAATCATACCAATTAGTATTTGGATTTGAAGAAAAAAAATTATCATTGATAATGGTGATCGTATAACAAAAAATTGAATTAAACAACCTATTCATACTATGATTTCATATTCTAAAGAAAAAGTGAAAATAATGGAAAAGGAAACTTTAGAAGAATAAAAATAACCTTACACAAGTCACATCAAGACAAGTTAGTAAAATATCCATTAACAAAAGAGAAGTTGAAAGAACAAACTAAAGATAAGCAAGAAACTATTTTTGTGAAAAAACCTCATGATGGAATTTCCAAAGAAAGTTATTCCCAAAAATTCTAATGATGTAAATATCATTTCTAATGATTCAAACATCATAACTATTCCAGGAATAGAGGGACAAGATAAGTCTAATTATATAAAATCTATGATTACATCTTCAAGTCAAGAAGTCAAAGGACAAACTAATTCTATTCCTAGTATTCAATAAGTGATACATTACACTTCTATAATTCATAATGAAATTCATGTTTTTAACCATGATGAACATACTCAAGATAAATATAATTACAAGAGGATAGTTCCATTATATGTTATATTTGGTTTTTCATATACAAATACAAAAGAATATAAGAGGGACATACCACATCTTTAGGATCACAAGGATGATTATGATCATGATGATGATTATTCATTATATGATTGGAATTAAATAACTAATATGCAAAATGCATATGGAAATATAATTAAGGGTTATAAAATACATGATACATGACCCTCACATCGTCCCTCTTGATTAAATATTTGGCTTTTAGTAACATAATCTACTTGTACATAACATCTTGATTATTGTATCATGTTCTTCCATATTATTATGCATGTGATACATTGATCAATTTTTTTAAGCCCTTGGATACATTGAATCTTATTTTTCACCTTCTAGATCAGATAGTTCAAAATAATGATCAATTTTTTCCTAATATGCAATTTCCCTCTCTATTTTCATAGTTTGCATAGATAAAAAACCATTTTTCTATAGGGATATAATCAACCATGTCATGACATAAATTAATTTTACTGCTGTCCTAGTTGGTAAATCCTATCACTTACCATTTTTTTACCCAAAATTCATAATTTGAGTGCATAGAATCTTAATATTTCCAATTTCCATATTATCACCCAATTTTAGTATGCAAATCATTATTTTCATACATAATCTTTCATTATTGAACTATGTTACTCATACATGTAACATATTTTGACAAGTGTAAAATTGATTACTTGAGGATGTATAACCAATCCTTTTCATACATTTTTTAGTCTCCTTTAGGTGTCTTTTTATTACAATTCAATAATGTGGACATTTTGCTCACACATGGCCAAATAATCATTATTGGTTGATATTTGACATTGACACATTTGAAAAATATTTAGATATTTATAACTTATTCTAATTTTGAAAAATTACTTTCTAGTTTTTTTTGTTTCAATATTACAAAAATACAAACAATCATATATTTCAAAACTCAAAAACATTAAAAACATTTAAAAAAATCTAAAATCATGACCTAAACATGATTAGTAATCTAGTTTACATATTTAAAATATTTTATTTATTTCATGATTAGTAAAAAGGATATTATTTGTATATCAAATATACATTTCATTGGTATTCATGAGTGTTATGAGGACATACAAACTTTTACAGGGATTAAGCTATTGGAATTGCCTCTACCTAGTAGCCTTACTAAGCGAGGGGTATCTTATTTACAGTTGATAGTATGTATAGGTGTTATCATTCCACGAATCCTATATTTTTGAGATCTATAAATTTTTAAAATGGCCTACCAACATCTCTATCTTACATAGTGTACATGAATATGATTTTTTTATAGGATATGATAAGATTACATATGCATATCTTAAACTATAGTTCTAATTATATGTTCCTTTAAACTGTACATGATTTTTATTGCTTTGTTCATGTAAAATTTTCCATTTCTATTTTTTAACTTTTCATCCCTTTTTTATATTAAATTTTATTCTCTTTTTTTTTTAATTATTTTTTTACTTTTCTATTTTTTGGGAGGAGGACTGCATTACTAGTTTTCAATCATCTTCCTTTATTAAGATTCAAATCTCATCTTTTGACTATAATGTAAGAACAAAGTTCTTCCATGTATCTAAATTCATATTCATATGGAATTCACTTGAAAAACTCCTCTTTGATTGGAAGTTTATGAAAAGTCTTAGTCTATGTTTATTGACTAAGAGTGTTCTTTTGTTCCCATCAATTGGTAGAATCTAAACTAACACATTGTCAATGATCTTTTTCACTTGATAGGGTCCCAACCATCTAAAATGAATCTTTCCTTTGAAATATAGATACTTTGAATAAAATAGAAAATCCCAATTTCCTTCCTTTAATTTTATTTCTTTGATGTGAGTATCATGCTATTATTTCCTTTGATGTTGTAAAATTTCAATTTATTGCAAAGATTCCAACGTCATCTCATCAAGTTCATTGAGTTGAAGAATCCTATCTCTTAATTATTCATTAAAATATATTCTTATTTTTTCTATTGCTCTCAAGGTTTTCAATTCAAACTCTATTAAAAGCAAAGGTTTCTTACCAAACACAAGTTTATATGGTGAGAAAAATGTGGTGGTTTTCCATATGGTATTATAATCCTGCACTACTTCAGGTAACTTATTTGCTCAATCCTTTATGTTGATGCTAGCTATCTTAGTTAAGATCTTCTCAAGATCCCTATTTGTGACCTCAAGTTGACCATTCGATTGTGTATGTTATTATGATGATTTCCTATAGGTGATATGATAGTGCTCTATAAAGGCTTTAATAATATTAGATATGAATTAAGGTCCTTTACTAGATACTATGGCTCTTGGTGCTCCAAACCACGATATGATCCTATAGTATAAAAAATAAATGACTAGTTATTCCCTTACCGATGGTAGAGCTTGTATTTTTTCCAATTTTGTGATATATTCTATGCATACAATAAGTTACTCCTTTCCCTAGGATGGTGGATCAACATGACCAACAAAATCCAACCCCCATTTTTCAAAAGGTCCTAAAGCCACTTTAGGATGGAGAGGCATTTCATTTGATAGGGTGGGTTTTCCCATCCTTTGTCAAGGATCACACTAACATACATATCATTTCATGTTTCTATGAAGTGAAGGCCAATAATATCCAACCCCAAGGATTTTATGAATAGTCTTTTTATTAAGTAGTTACATCTTCCTGGTTCATCACAGATAGATATTATAATGTCATATATCTCATCCACTCTTACACACTCGTGAAGCACTAAATCAAGCCAACATTTAAACAAAACACTATTAATCCATTTAAAGTGAGCATTATTCTCAACCAAACATTTTATTTCTTTATTAGTAAAATCACAAGGAATTTTTTTTGTGGCTACGTATTTTTACATATTAGCAAACCATGGTGAGTGTGTTGAAACTGTGAATAGTTGTTAAAATGTAAAGTTATCTTAAATTAGTTCATCTTCACATGGAATATTTAACCTTGATAGAAAATCAATATCCACGTTATATTTTCTTAGTTAATCAATAAATGTAATGTCAAATTCTTGCAAGATTAGTAGCCATCTAAAGATCCTACCTCTTACCACTAGTTTAAGCATTAAATATCTTATGGCTAAATAGTTTGTGTATATAAAGAGTTTATATCTATTGATGTAGTGAGGTAACTTATTCATGGCATATATGAAAACAAATATTATTTTTTAGTAGGGGTATATTCTATTTACATGGGAGTTATATTTTTATTAATATAGTAAATAGAATACTTATTTCCTTCCTCATCCTTTTATCCAAGTATTATGCTCGTATCATTATTACAGGCATATGTATGTATGTGTAAAGTTTAATCCCAATTAGGACCTATCAAAATTAGAGTAAAAATTAGTTTCTATTTTATTGATTCAAAATCCTATTAAAACTTGTCAGTCCGCATAAATTCACTATCCTTAGTAAGAAAAGAAAACATAGGTGCAATAATTTTATTAATGGACTTTATAAAACATATATAGTACCCTGTATATCATAGAAATATTTTGATATCAGTTTGAATTTTAGGTGCAATAAATTTAAATATGACTTCAACCTTTTTGGGATCAACTTGTATTCCTTGGGTTGAGATGTGATAGCCTAGGATAATTCCTTGATCAACCATCATTGGGAATTTTGCATGGCTTAAAGAGAATTGATGATGCTCACACCTTGTTAATAGTTTTTATAAATTATCTAAGGCTTCATAAAAGGAATTACAATGCACTAAAAAATAATCCATATAAAATTCTACACATTCATTAGTCAACTCAACAAAAATAGATTATCCTTTCAAAGGTAGTTGGTGCATTACATAGTCTAAATGGTAACATTCTATATGAAAATGTTCCCCAAGGACATGTAAAAGGTTTTTTATCTTGATTTTATAGAGATAATATTATCTGATTATATCCACTTAACTCATATAAGAAGGATAATTACTTCTTTCCATCCAAGTTATCTAGAACCTGGTCTATGAAGGGAAAAAGGAAATAGTCTTTCATGGTGGCTTTTTTAAACTTTGTGTAGTCTATGCATATTATCCAATTTCTATTTTTATTTGGTACTATCAAAAGTTGTGAAACCCACTTACTATATGATATTGGGTAAATGAATCCCACATGTAATAATTTTGATATATATATTTTAACCATGTCTCTTAATGATATGTTGGTTCTCCTTTATGGTTGTCTAATTGGTTTGGTATTTTATATGTAGATATGATGGGTAGATATACTTGTATGAATGTCCTTCATGTCATTGTATTCCCATGTAAATAATTTTTTATGGTTATTTAAAATATCAAATACCTTATTTTCTTGCTCATTGTCTAACCAACTATTTATATTTAGAATTTTTCCTAGTTGGATAACTATTTGTTTGGTTTTAGGATAAATGGAACTAACCTACCTATGTTCACTAAAAAGAGAATTTAAAGGGAATGGATTGGGTAGGATAATATGGAAGGTGGTCATGTCTTTGAAAAAAGACTCACCATTTTAAAAAACCCCTACTAATGGGCACTAGCAGTTTGTTAGAAATGTGTCTTGACTATCTTGTACCCACTTAACAATGTTATGGTGGAAGGGTGTGTGATCATATATTTCATCAGAGGTGGATTTTTAGCTAATTTGGTGATCTTAAAAATGTGGTATAATATGCTTCAAATCTAGACTAAGAATTTAAAGCCAAAATGGTGGACTTTGGAGCCATACTAATAGATTTTGGATCTAGACTGGTAGACTCTAAATCTAAACTTGTGGACTATGGATCTAAACTAGTGGACTCCAAAACCAAATTAGGATCTTCAATACCTCTTGTTAGTTCCTCCTCTATCTTATTTAAGTGATTTATGACTGACACCATGGAGAATGAGGATAAGATATTACTATTTTGTACTGGTTCAGCCACCATATGTCATCTAAAGAGCCTAGATATGGATTGGTAGGTGGGTATAAGGAAATTAATTTTACTTTTATCCCATTTTGAATGGTCATGTCTCTTGACCTATAATCTATAAAGGTTGTTTCCATGGCCATCCATGGTCTTTCTAATATTAATGGATATCCTAATTTTATACTTTTAGGCTTGAGTATCATGAAATTTACAAGATTTCTCAGATTTGACTTTTACAGATACATCCTCTATGGTTATTTATAGTTTGTCAATGAACTAGTCTACCATATACAATAATGTATAATTAAATTGTACCCCTATAAGGGGCAATGCATTTAAAGTTTTTTTTGTAATTACATTGATAGTAACTCCAAGTTACACTAATACATTAGGTATTTATTTTATTCCTTTAGTTACAATAATGATTGGGATTCCAAGGTCTCCATACATAGGAGTAAGTAATTTACATGCTAATAAATATGTAAGTTTACCATCTACCTGTATAGTTTTAGGGTATTGCCTTATTCTCCAAAGAGTTTTTATACACAATCCTTTGATGAATTTATTTAGTTTTGGAATGTCTCTTATGGTCTGCATCAATGGTATTTCAATAGTCATTTTTCTCAATTATATAACCAAATCAAATTCACTTTTATTCCCAACATCTTGAAGTCGTCATGGAAAATTAATTGGTAGAGTACTTGTGCTAGTTTATCAAGGCCTTTATTTTCCCTCATATTTTTATTTAATTAGCTCAACAAGGAGGTTTGGTTTTTAATTTATTATGTTAATTATGGTAATTAGGGGTTTATTCAATGTCTTCTTTAATTTCAACTAGGAAATCTTACATTCAATAGCACCAACCCCTAAGGTCCCTTTTTGTTATGTCCCATAGATAAGAGTTACATGTCTATTTTTGGGTTTTCTATTGGTTATGTACATAGTTCTGGTTGATTTACTTGTTCAATTTGTGGACTCAAATTGGTATGTGGAGGAATCAACACTTATTGTTTTGTAAACCTCCTTTACTAATTAAAGACTTGTTAGGGTACTCATTATTGGTTTTCTCATGGTTTTTTATTAGATTTAGAAATCCATTATTATTTATGAGGTTGGGACATCCATGGTTTTGGAATATATTATTATGGACCTCATATTGGTGGTATTAATGCATATGGAGGTGCCTCTCTATCCCATGACATCATCCATGAGTTATAATGATCTTTTGGAATGAAACAATTTTGGTTTTGATTGTGGGAAAATTGGTTTCCCTATCTTTGCATATGGTTGAGCTCCTATGTTTGTTGGGTAGCCTATTTTAGTTGGTTTTTAAGGTCAGGAAGGAGAGAATAATTTTTAGTATCATGATCATTTATATCATAAATATCACATATGTTCATCCATTCAAGAGGGCAATCTCAAAGTGCATGTTTCAATCTACATTTTGGATAATACATGGTGCATGGTTTAGTAGTGGAATAAGATTTTTTATTTTGATCCATCTAGAGTGGTGTTTAATTGGATCAAAATATAAATATTTATATTTTAAAATTATTCCATGAGTTGTCTTACATCATTGATTCCTTTTCTTGTTTTCATTTACCTTACACTAGTACTTGTTCTTAAAAAATTCTTACATAGTGTAGTTATATCATTGAGAGCAACTTTGTTCATGTATCTTTTTACCATTAGGTTTATAGATTTCCTAGAATCATCATTAAATCCTTTTAGGAAAACCATTTTTCTCAAATTGAATCATGAGAATTGGTTAGAAGTCTAATTGATTGAGATTCAAAACTTTGTTTTACACTATGGTTTATCCTTAATTGCTTTATTTTAAAGGACACACCTACCTATGAGGAATGATCCCAAAGTTTAAGTGAAGTTATACATAATTACTCTTCAACATCTAAAGTTATTTTCTTAAAATGTATTCTAGGACACTTTATTCATGTGACTTACTAGTACCTCTGATTTGTTGAGGGGTTTTTGGAATGTATTTTTACTTTGGATCCCTTTATATATTCATAAATTTATTTGATTTATGGTAAGTTTTTCTTAATCAATTATTAGTTTTAAGATTTATACCCTCCTAACACCTAGAAATTACCCAACGAAGGCACCAATAAAATAATAAGTTTTGTTAATTTATTCATTTAGATTAACTCAACTTGGTTGATGTCATATCAAACTAGGGATAATGTCCAATTACATTCAACAGTAAAGTGTTAAAAATATTAACTAACAATTGTCTTTTTTTTTTTTTTTTTCTTTTGGGGGGGGGATTTGTAGATCATTATCCCTAAAGGTCTACTCTAGTAAACTTGAATTGAAATACATATAATTATTTTAAAATTAAACACTCTATGCAAAATTGAAATGTTGACAAGAAAAGTAAACACACTTGATGATAAAAGAAAATACACTAATATACTTGCTGAATTACAATTATTTTTTGAAGGAAATGCTTAGAAAATAAATGATAGAATTCAAAATATAGAAAGTATCTTAAAATAGAAATATACACACATAAACTTGAAGGCTAGATTCAATCACACATTTAACATAAAGACGTAAAATATTAAATAATAATAATACAAAATATAAAATACCAAAAAATAATCTTGCTTATTTAGTTGAATGGGCCCTTAATCTATCATGGAATAGGATATAGATCACATTTAGTCTTTTAGGAACATAAAATATTCATTAACTTGGAAAAATGCTTACAATCTAGAAAATACTTAAACAACTTTACTTAACCTTGATGTCTCTTAATTTTTTACTAACTGACTAAATATAAATAAATTAGAAGATGTTTATATTTCCCAATGCTTCTATAATAGCTGAACAAAAATAGTTAATTCCTAATGATTTTAATGAATGCATCTAATTTATTACAATATAAAAAAGAAGTTACAACATCCTTCCAAGTTGCAAGGTGAATAGTGGAAGAGATGTGTAGGTACACATTTTTATATCTTAACTATTGATAGTTACAATATCTTTAGCTGTAGTCATGTATAATCTGGTAACCAACTTTCAAAATAATCATAGTGATGACTTTACAATACATTACTATAAATATTATTTCTATAGGCATGAATATTATATTGGTCAATTTCCTTGTGAATCTGGAATTGACTCAAATTGGTTTAGAAGGTTTTTAATTAAGCATGCATGATGTATTCATTAGTGGATAAATTCCAAAATTTAGTCAATGAGATTTGTGCCTTGCTTGAGTGACTCCAAAGCTAGACTGACAGACTTTGGAGCTAGAATGGTACACTCTAGAGCTAGATTGAAAAACTAATGGTAGACTTTAGAGATAGATTGGTAGACTCTGGAGTTGTTTTAAGCTACTACATAGTGTTCTTCACTAGTATTCAATGGTCTACTTGTTCTCCAAAATCATAGTATTCAATCATAGTGTATTTATGCAACATATACATGTGAAACTAATGGGTTTTCCATGTAAAGGGTTAGAACATAGTGGGAGAAACAAGAAAAATAGACTCATGCATACTAACTAAGGTAAACATATTCATTTTCTACTTTATAATAGAAAAAAGTGATAAAATGCACATCCAAATCCATTAAGAGGGAGATTATTAGGGGATAAATAGGGTTATTAGATAAAATGAGCCATTCTATGGGATCATCAGTAGAGGCTTTCAATTTTACATCATTATATAATAGGAGGACTAGATATAGGGCTCCTAAGGAAGGTTTGGTTGGAAATCCAAGAAATAATAAGAGAGGAAATGGAAGATCATTAGGAGAGAATGTGAGATTTCAATAACATAGTGTAGACAATTTTGATGGTGATGGGGAGGTCAGATCAAAGATTATTATAAATAGATTTTTTAGATTCATGTGTACTTTTCAAATTTGTAATTAGCTGAATCATTATATGCTAAATACTAACCAAGTTATCCCTTACTAGCTCAAGTAGTAGTTGTAGCCATGGAATGTTTAGCACCTAACGAGGATTATAAATATTTAAGATGACATAGAGTTCTCATTTAGAGAGAGGTGAAATCTCCCATCTATCTCATGCATAGTCTAACACTATTATGTAAATCCAATAAGGAAAATGAAAAAACACTTTTAGGGTCCCTTAGAGATGGGAAATCCCTCTAGAATTGTAATCCATGATCTTTTTTTCCCTTAGCATTAGAGGGATGTACAACACTTCGAAAACTAATTACCTTAAGAGACCATTTTATTTGCACACATCAAACATGGTTTTTTATTTAGGAGACTAAGGGGAAAGGGATAAAAGTTATTGGTGATTTATCAAAAATACTAAAATATTGAGATTTTTTGGCCATGTTATCTTTTTAATATCTAGGGGATTGGTCTAAAAATAGAGGAAAACTACTATGACATTGGTTAGATCTACATTTTTTATTCTACCATTGTGGTGGAATTGAATTCTATAGATTTGAGATAAACTTTCACTATGGCAAATATTTATAGGAATTATGAGGAGAGAGTGGAATTTTGGAAGGTCATTATTGTAAAACATGTTTTAGGAGCTCATAATACCATTATTGTGGGATATTTAAACATAATCACTAAAAGAGTTGAAGTGTGTGGTGATACAACAAGAGAATGTCCAGTAGCTAATTACTTTTAACACAAATTTGAGGAGCCTTGGTTGGTTGATATGGAGCTTATTAATTTGATACCTACTTGGAGGAGTCTGAGATTTATTGTAGATAGAGTGGCCTAGACACTTGATAGTTTTTAATCTATGATTTCATGTTTAATGGATCTGAGATAACTAGATCATGGGTGTCTTATGGAGGTGATTATGATCATATTATCATAATGTTTTAGATTGAAAAGGACTTTAAGCCTCTAAACCCAATCAAATTTAATCCATCATGGTTAAATTAGGATGACTTAATCAAGATGGTTAATGACAATTGGTTATCATTTTATGTTATCTCCAAGGATCCTACTAGTGTTCAATATTAAATAGATTTGAAAAGAGTCAAGAAGGTTGCAGCTATATTGTTTGTTATCAAGAGTTAGGAAGTTGAATAATAAATTTTAATTATAGAACATTAGATTTCTGATTTCTATGGTCAATATTTTTCAAATGTTTATGATGAGGTTACCAAATTAAGGTTTAAAAAATTTGAACTATAAAATATGAAACTATTATTTCATATTGAAGGATAGTGGAGATTGAAACGTAAAGCATTGTGGCTAGAAAATAGTGATGAAAACATAGAACACATTTTAAAAAATTCTAATCACTATAAAAATAAAAATCCAATATGGGAAATGAGAAATGAAACAATTCCATTGTGTGGATATTTTAGGATATTGTCATTTTGGGAGTTGGGAGTATCTCACTTTGATAATTTGTATAAGGAAAATAATAGATTCAACATAATGAAGATAATCAAAACATTTTATCTTTTTCCCAAGCTTCATCAATGAGACAAAATGAGAGGCTTATTGAGAAAGTCTCTAAGGAATAACTTTATTTTTTCATGGCTAATTTACAAAAAGATAAAAATTTAGGCCCTGATGATGGATGGTTGAATTCCTTAATGGATTTTTGTATTTGTTTGTTAGAGACATAGTAAGGGTGGTAAAGGATTCAAGCCGATGAGAAAGATCCCCAGGGATTTTAATTCCACCTTCATTGCTCTCATTTTGAAGAAGGACACCCCAACCTTTTTTGATGAATTTAGGCCCATTTCCTTATATAAATTTATTTATAAGATCATTGATAAAAAATTTCCATAAGGATTCAAATGCTTCTTTCTAAAATTATTTATAGTGACCAGTTTGGCTTCTTACACAATAGAAAAAATCATGATGATATTGGGTGGTCCATGATGGATTCCAAAATATTAGAATGAGGAAATTTATTGTAGTTGTTATGAAGTTGGATTTTTCTAATACCTTCAAAAGATCAAATTGGATCTATTTGAAATTACTATCTATCCATATTGGGTTTAGTTTGCATATGGTGAATTAGACATTAAGGTTCTTAATTTCGATTTAACTTACTTTATTAATAAGTGGCTCAACATTAATGTTTTATAGTCTCACACATGAATTAATGTAGTTTTGTCCTTTTACTTCACTACTCTTCTTATTAATCACTGAGGGGATTATCTAGGCCATCCTAGAAGCCAAGATATTTGGTTATGTCAAATGGGTTAAGACCAAAAGGACTATTTTCTCATGCACTTTATTTTTGTGGAAGATGTGATGTTGTTCAAAAATGGCTCTTGGAAGGACATTCCATTATTTAAGGAGTCTTTGGACTTATCTTATGTGGCTAAAAAAATAGATTTAAACTTTTATAATTTCAATATCTTTCTCAATTATATTTAGGATCATCAGATTAGTTAGGTTTTTGGGGGTTTTCTATTTCAAAAACTTGACCTACAAGCTAGTTTCAAGTATCTGGGGTTTTTACTTGAAGCCAAATTATTATGGGATAATTATTGGAACTATATGATTAGAAAGGTGTGAATGATAATAGTTTGTTATTTTAATAGACAACTCTCCTTGGTGGTAGACTTACTCTTATGAATTTGGTGTTGGAGGCTATTCTAGTCTATTGGCTATCTATAGATCACATTACAAAAGGTATCCTAAAGAAGGTTTGTAAATAAATTTACAAATTTATGTGGAAAAAAGTAAAGGATAAATAAGGTATCTCTTTGGTCAAATGGAATTCCCTTATTATTCCTAAGGATGTTGGAGGGTGAGACCTTAAAAAACATCCATCTATTTGGTGAGGCCTTGGTTGAAAATAGTATATGAAGGCTTATATTGAAGGAGGAATTATGGAATTAAATTATTATTCAAAAATATATTGAGCCTCTTAGTGTTAAAGTATGGATTAGAATCCATGTCAAACACTACCACAAATCTTCTATTATGTGGAAAGTCACCTTGAAATATTTTCCACTTATTGGTAATTGGATGATTTAAAGTGTCTATAATGGTGTTAAAACTAGAGAGGTGATTGATTGTTGCTTTAGATGTAGTGGTGACTTTAAATTTTTTGATTTATTTATAAATACTTTATAGGACCTATATATTTATTATTTTTCACAAGAGTGGATCAAAACTCTAAAAAGATTTGGTGTTATAGACAACGTAATTCTACCACCCTAATTCCAACATCTTAATTTTGTCTTAATCTAATCCAGCATAAATCAATCTACCTTATTATCCTAAATCTGACACTAACCTCACCATAATTTCATCATGACCTTCATCTTACCCATCTAACATTACCACATTAATCAAATATTCCCATTTGATCCCATCTATTCCCACTAAAATCATCTAATAATCAGTTATCTAAATTAATCACTATTAATTAATTTAATTGACTCTTAATTAATTCCATGAAAACAAAATTAATAAAAATAAATAAATAAATAATAATAACCAACTCATTACACTACACAACCAATTCATGAAATTAGTAAACCAACTCCCTCAACTAACTCATTAAAACAATCAAATAGCTCCATCAATAGCCTCATTGAACCAATTAACCAATTCCCTTAACTCCCTCAACCAACTCATTAATCCTCAACTTTGTTATTAAATTAAAATCAAATCTCATCCATACAAAATTGAATTATCCAAATAAATCTTGATTAGTCTCAACCACCTATCTCCCATCCAAAATTATATAATAATACACTTCATTCATCATTTTTGACATCAATGGTCATCTACTGAGATCTTAGACCACCTCTTGACAATCTCTAAGAATTATTACATCTTAGGAACACTCTAAGATCTATTGAGATTTGAAAAAAATCAAAGAAATATTTGTCATCTTGGCCATCAATAATCATAAGTGCATGCTGAAAAAATTCTTACACAAGTCCATTCAACAACCAAAACACTTCAACATTGCATGAGCAAATCCACTCCATGAAATAGATTATTTTATTGGTAAGGTGAAGGTAAAATTTTTATCTTGTATTTTCTCAATCAGAGATTTATTTTTTTATTTAGAGTAGGAACTAGATTAGTTTTTAGCTTCTATTCAAGCTCTAAGTTTTAGCATACATTTTGATGGCATACCTAGTCTGACCATTCCCCTTTCAATTATCACACTTTTCACTTATTTTAAATAAGTTTTCTAACTAGTTTCAGTGTTTAACAGGTTTATACATAGTATTTATTTGGTTTTTAATACTAATGGGTAGAAATTTGGAGTTTATTTGTCATTTTTAGACCTTTATTTCCATCTTCTAAAATCTAACATTTTGTTCTATGTTTTGGATTTTGTGCTCTCAAGAAGGTCATTGTTTCTCTAAGGATTGGAATGTTTGTGTCTTGTTTAATTCTTAGAGAGGTCCAAAATAGGAAGTGGAATTTTTCACACAAAGTGGTGGTTTTTCCCACTCAATATCATTTCTACACACAAAGTGGCATTTTTTCACACCCAATAATGGTTTTACACACCCACTAAAAATTTTTAGAAAACAAATGGTTTTTTTAATCTGATAAATAGCATTTTTTATTCATTCTAACATTTATGATCATTACCATATATGTTATAATAATTAGAGCTTGTGCTTTAATTATTGGCATTCATGCATTGTTTTTAGTTTTTTTACCTTATTTTTTCTAACTTGGAAAAAAGGTTTGATGAATACCTAAATTTCTAAACTTCTAACTTTTGTTACACATGTTCAATAAAAGAGGACTACAAATCAGATAAATTTAATCATATAATCATAACTAAGTAAATAAATATTTTTCTTATCTATTTCTATTTCTTTCACTATATTAAAGTGTGTATGCTATTCTCTTATGACTTAAGGAGATATTAAAAATTAGATATGGTTCAGTCACTTGCATCTCCCTAGATCTAATGTGTGTATGTTATTTCCTCATATCACACATAAATTTTGGAAATCATAAATGGTTAGTAATTTTTTTAATTTTTTATGGTTTTAGTGACTTGGATTCCACAACTAAGTGTTAGCAAAATTTTGTGTTCTTAAAAACAATAAATATTTATTTGAGGTGATGTATTCATTGACTAAGAATAAATTTAGATTTACCTAGTTTTTATGAAGTGAGATGGTTCACCACCAATACCCAAGACTTAAACAAAACCCTTATTTCATAAATTTAGGTCTCATGTACCAAAAGGTATATCAAGGACTCCTGTAGTCAACCTTTTTAACCTTGATTACAAGTATTTTAGTCATGATTATGTAGAGGTCCCCAAAAAATAGCATTCCCCAAGAGTTTCCACAATGTGACTTCAAGTTATATTAATGGTCCAATATTTGGTTGCACTCCCACTTGATAATAATAAGTTTTTATTGTGTGTGTGTGTGTGTGTGTGTGTGTGTGTGTGTGTGTGTGTGTGTGTGTGTGTGTGTGTGTGTGTGTGTGTGTGTGTGTGTGTGTGTGTGTGTGTGTGTGTGTGTGTGTGTGTGTGTGTGTGTTATCATCTTTTATCCCTTGTGTGAAACTAGTTTTAAAGTGAACTTAAATAAAATTAATGACATTAACAACTAGATATCAATCCACACTTAATCAGAACCTTAATATGGAAAACCCTTTTGATCACAATCCATCATGTTTTGATGAATTTTTCAATCTAGAATAAGTTCATGACAATGATAATGATAGTCTTGAAAATCAAAGTGAATACAATAATGATGGTAATGATTTTTAAAACTAAACATGGTCATACCCAAGTAGAGTAGTTCCTATAATGAAAACAAAGATGACATTCATATGAAAGTCATTTAAATAGGATTTAATCTTCGTATAGATTAAAATCATGAAAACCTTAGTAACATAATAAATATTAAGTGCCATACCCTTCCCAACCAAGACAAAGATACATATGGAAATCATATTTTCCAACATAAAGCAATCTTAGATTCAATGAATTAAAACCCTAATCCTAATGTATCTCATGTGAACCTTGGCAAAGGTAAATTAATTCTAGAAGAATAAATTAATTAGGACCAAAACCAAGTAATGTTTGACCAACTTTAATAATTAAGTAAATCGCTACAAAACCTAGATTCCCATGTTAATCCTTCACTATCAAGACCTTCACAACACCATCAAAAATCCAAACATCAACAATTAATTACTAATCAAGCACTTCAACTTCCCATACCTAATATTATAATACCCCCATCATTTCCACTCAATGATACACATTTTCAAAAAAATGGAAAGATATGAAGGATTCCTTCCATGTACTACAATATGAAATCCATAATGAGAATAGAAAGTACAAATTTGATGAGTTATAACCCTATACTTTCAATAGAGAAATGTTATGAATATAATTTACCAAATAATTTAAACCAAAAAAGTTTTAAAACTATAAGGTAAAGGTTTATCATAGATAACATGTCAAATATGTCTTTATGTCATGCCAAGAATTTACATATAGTAATGATTATTTGATCAAATTATTCCCCTAGAGTCTAAGAAGCCAAGATTTAGAATGGTTTATGCATATTCCTAATGAATATATCACCAAGTTATCATATCTATATGAAATGTTTGTAAATTACTTCTCCTAAAATAATGCTCATGTTATCATAATGATGGATTTATATAATAAAAAACAAAGGTATGGTTAAAGTTTATCTTCATTCCTACAAAGATGGAGAAGTTTAACTAGCAGGTTCCCTTAGTCCATCCTTGAAAAGTATTTGGTGATAAAAAATTTCTCTATTATCAATAAAAATAATGGATTTTCATTTTTAATTCCATTGGTCTATCACTTTTGATGAAATCATTGAAAACAGAGTGCAGAGTGAAAAATCCATTGTCACTAATGGACTGGTGAAACTATTCAGCAAGGATCAAAATAATCAAACACCATTAAAAAACTAAGTTTTTTAAAAAAGAATGTTTTTGGAGATAAAATTAATGATTCCAAACACATCCAACCCATCTAATTCTCTTTTTAGGGGCCAACCCAAATAATAAATCAAAAGAAGACATTACATGCCTCTTGGGGAATCATTGTAAGCTATATTTCAATGATTAGTTACATAAAATATTATTATTTTCCCACAAAAAAACCCTAAAATGAAATAAACATAAAACCCACATGGTATAAAAACATGAAAATAAGGAAGCATTTCCAAAACATAATCAAACTCCACATAAACATCAAGGTAAAAATGCACGAACCAATAATGCTAATTATGGAAAATCATCCCATTCATATGATGTAGTTGTTGGTCATATCAAATATACAAACAAGTTTGTCATAACTATCAAATACAAATCCCAAGAGTGTGTTGTCACATACATGTGAATTAAAACCATTATACAAGGGACTCCTCTACCCACCCCTAAATTAAGATACAACCTTATCGAAAAACTTGAGAAGACTCATGCCTAGATATCTATATTGGACCTTTTCAAAACATCCACTATTCATAATGACATCTTGATCAAAACTCTTCATGAATCAAGGGTCCCTAATGACATTGATCCATCCCAATTCAAATAAATTATGCGACACTTTTCATCCATTCAATAACTCATCTTTGATGAACATGAAATACCTTTTATTAAACCATTACATAATCTCCCTTTGTACATTGATGCATACATCACCAAGCACAAAGTGAAAAGGGTACTTGTAGACATTGGATCAGTACATGAAAATTTACACTTTTAACCTAATCAAAAATCTTGGATATTATGAAGTAGAATTAGAATCAAATACCATCACAATAAAAGCATATGATAATGTATAAAATGAATCATTAGGCATGATACATATTTCTATCTTGGTTAGACCAAATATGAAACAAAATTTGATATATGAAATTGATCTCAACCTCCCTTTCAACATCCTTATCAACTAACCATGGATTAATTCCATGTAATACATCCCACCCACCTTCCAATAATGCATAAAATTTATACATTATGTACTTTCCACTAATTCATCAAATTCATACATTAGGCATGGATGTGACTATCTTAGGTGAACCCCAATATTTATAATAATAATAATTGTTACAGGGGTGATATTATAAAAATAATTATTGTCCCATCACTTAAAGTGATTCTAAAATTAATATATCCACATAATGAGAACCAACAAAACATTCTTCATACACACATCCCATTGATCTTCCATCTACATCCAAATCTCCATATTCCAAATCCCATTTCAATATCATTGACAAAGGATGCAGAGAAAGTGAAATCCAAGATGCCTTCCGTATGGGTAATGTCTAATTTTTTGCTTGAAGCCATGGTATACCTAACATGAATATGAATAAGGAATCGGTATCATAAAATTTTGTCCCATCCTCTTTTATCAAATCAAACCTTATTTTAGATAATAATATTGGAAGCTCCAACTAATACAAGTTATATGATGATGGCTTAGCCTCTTGTTTCCAAAGTAATGATTATACTATAGAAAATAAAATGTGCCAAATCATGAATTACAAATGAAAAATACTAGGATCTCATTAAAAAATAATTTTGGAACCCATACAAGTGTGCGTCAAACAAGAGTCTCACAACATTAGATACAAACCCCTGTGGTGAATAATACGAGGATGCTAGTCATAATTATATTATTTATGAGGAAACTTCATTTAACATTGATAGAGGTTCCTCTCACAACCTCTATGAATATATTACCACCATTAACCCTTTCAATGGTCCATTATTTTCTTTACCATTAACCTTGACCTCCAATACCCTAAACTCATTGATTAGGACCAAAAAGATCATGTACTAGTTAACTTCTTTAAAAATAATGAAGTTATTTTAGAATTCATGGGACTTCAAGATGACATCTCATCAAGGGATCAAAATAAAGGATTTGAAATCAAATTATATGCAATAACATATTTTAAGGATCGAGAAGAGTCTATTAGTCATAATAAATCTAAAAATTTAAATAAAAAAGTCCCCTATTAAAAACCTCTTTAAGGAACTATGAGACCAAAAAAATAAAAAAACAAGTAAAAAAAATAGTATATTAGTGAAACCTTTTTAAATTTCCAATAAATTAATAACTCAACATTTCCCTATGCTATCCCAATTACAAGATGTCTCTACATCACTTTTTTAGGACACCATTAATGTTAGTAATAGAACATAGGAAACCCCTTAAATCATTAAACTTAGGGATACTATTACTCTCTAAAAACATGAAAATTCAATTTCCCTTCTAAAAAAGTATACACATTTGATCTCCTTCTCAAATCATGTTGAATCATGTCATATGAAACACTCATAAAACATTCAAAATTTGATATGGTGTGCAAGATGTTGGTACCAATTCCCCTTGGTATCATGAGATACACTTATCTCAATCACCATACCATCCCTTTAAATCATTTACATAATAAAATAAAATCATTTATCCATTGTGTATCCCTTTTTACCCTCTTGATGACACCCTATATGATAACGGTTATGATAATGCCATTTTAAGATGTCTAAATATGAAATAAGTAATTTAGTGATCAAAGAAATTTTGAATAGAATATATGGATCATACATGTTGGCCACATAAGATAGATGTGATATTTATGAACCCATAAATATCATACATCTAAATCACTTTCATACTTGAAGGGATGCTGTAAAAAAATAATATTTTTTTTCAAAGGTGAAAAGTATTTCTATGTCCCCTTGGGTAAGTACTATGAAACCAACTCGTTTATGATGTCATGTAAATATATTTTTGTTGGGAAATAACCCGGAAGCACACAATTGATTACCAAACCAAGCAACTTAATATGCGGAAATTAACCAGATTCACCAAGTAACTAGAATTCAGAATAACACATGATATGAGAGACAATACACAAATTGTATTAACACTTTATACAGAAAAGAATAAAATAAAGAAGATGCCACTTCTTCTCCACCACCTTATAGAGGTTTCCCACACCTCAAGTGAACAGTAATTCTTCTCCCCAAAGCTCTCCCTCTCAGGTCCCAACACCCAACTCAAATACAGAGTTGGTGTTCACCTCCTGTGCTCCATGCACACCACAAGTGCTCCACGCACTCCACAAGTACTCCACGTACTCCACAAGTACTCCACGTACTCCACAAGTACTCAAGGTACTTCAAGTAGATCTCCCATGAACCTGCAACAATCTGCAATTCAACAGACCATACTTATGGAAGGAACTCCCTTGCCTTCCTCTTTGCTCTATCCGAGTACACACCTGTACTCCAAGTAGATCCTACCTGATACTGCTCCCTATTGTGTTGCTGTCTATATGATCCTGCACACCTACAAATCAAACCCAGTTCTGCTCACCTGTGAACCTTGACCTTGCACACACATACACCTACAGATCAATGATCTTACTTACCATGTAGATCTCCTATATAGGCCATGCAACTGTGACCAAGATCCTACACACCTGAAGAATCCTGCTGACTCTCCAAAACTAGCACCCACCTGGTACTGTGGAACTAGGAGGAACACCCTTGCTCACCTCACACACAGAAGGAACAAAATTTGCTCAACTCAAACTAGAACACTTTTCCAATACAACCATGAGTCTATTATATAGATCTCATCCAAACAATGATTAGACATCTAATTACAATAATTAGATCTGCAGCTCTCAGTCTAAAAATAGATCTAAACATGCAAACACTTGGTTCGTTAGCTAACTGCCCGTAATAAGCTTGTAGTCGAACCACACAGGTGACCGACGTCGGTCCCTATCCGCCTGGGGGTCGCCGACATCGGCCGATCCATGACCGACGTCGGTTGCCTTCTTGTCCAATACTGCCGACGTCAGTTGGCCAGACCAAACACCAGTCTCCATGACACTTCTGCAACTCTCCTGCAACCTCCTCCATGTCTGCATCAGTGAAGCTTTTAGCTCCACAACCTAACAATTTTTTATAAAAACCCTACACTTGCAGGCAATCCCATTCTATCTAATCTTAGACATCTAAGTAGTCCTTGAAAATATCCATCATACCTATCCTTCTTCCTTATTTTGACCTTGAAATAGACATGGAAGAAGTCTTGAGACATGTTTTTTGAAATATATTGGTATAATCATATCTTATTCACATCGCATTACAATGAAACATCATAATCACACATGGATGATTGGGCACGGTTCTTATGCAACATGGTACTTGGATATTTATCTTAAATCCCTCACCCATTCCATCCACTATCATATCCATACTTCAAGCTACATAAGGCTTTCCCCTTGTTTGTAGTCTCATTATTACTCAAAAAACAAAAAAAATCATAATAGAAATATCTAAAATACCCCAAAATCATTTTGTCTTATTTTTAGTCTTGTTCAAAACCTTGTTCAAATGTCAAACACATAATTGTAAATTTATCAAGATATATCATTCTAAATCCAACCCCCTCCATAAATAATTTTTTAGGGAAAATCAAATCTATCATTATCCTCGATCATCAACTATTGGGTTGTTAACTTGATAAGGCACAAAAACATAATCTATTTATTTCTTTTTTAGTTTGGGTATCCTTGCTAATTGTTTGTGTTTTATCATTTACGTGATTTTTTTTAAATCTCTATGTCATTCCTACTACATATTACAATAGTTTCATCATAGTTCTCCATATCATGGTGAATCCTTTTATACGATCTTGAACAATTATAAGTTTGTGGAAGATTAACAACATATATTATCATATCATCATCACATCATAAGCATTCATTCCTAAGCATTACCTCTAACTAATTACCCATAACTATAATTCATTCTCACTAATTAATTATGCATCATAAATGAAAAAAAAATGTCAATCCATCTATAACATCACATACTAACATACATCTATAGAAACACATAACTTCTATATTTCTAACTTGATAGGTTTACAATGTCCTTAATTTTACCCTTTCCTTCCTATTTATTCACACCCACCCCTCCATTTTATCCCTAGTTATTCCTATCTAACCCCTCTTCTCATTTTGAGAGCCCCTATGTGTCTTTTGGCCTTGTACACCCTCTTGAAGGGGTATCTCCCTAACCATCATGCCACTAGGGACACCTCTCATGCCCCTTTTATTTTTATACATTATTTGAGAATTTGTTGCTTTATTATAGTCACAAGCATTTCAAATAGGGAAAATTTGGAGACCTTAATTCCAACATCTTATTTTTTATCATCCAATCCATTAACATTCAATCTACCTTAGTATCCCAAATCTTTCACTAACGTAAACATAATTTCATAATGACCTCCATCTAACCCATCTAACATTACCAAATTAATCAAATAATCATATATAATCTCAATAAAATCATCCCATAAATAATTAGCTAAATTAATCACTATTAGTGAATTTAATTGACTCTTAACTAATTTCATGCACATAAAATTAATAAAAATAAATAAATAAATTACATTAACCAACTTATTAAACCAATTAACTAACTAATAAAATTAGTCAACCAAATCTCTCTACTCTCTCAACTAACTCATTAAACCAAGAAATAACCACATTAAACTAGTCAAACAACTCCCTAAACCAATTCATTAAAAAAATTAAATTATTCCCTCAACTTCCTCAACTAACTCATTAAAATTCAACTTATTTATTAAAATAAAATCAAATATCTTTAATACAAAATCAATATATCCAAGCAAATCCTTATTTATCCTAATCATCCAATCTTTCATCCAAAAATATATAAGAGCACCCTTAATCCTTTATTTTTGACATCGATGATCATCTATTGAGATCTTTTCACACCACTTGGAAATGTCTAAGAACTCTTACATGTTAGAAAAAATCTAAAATATATTGAACTTAGGAAAAAACTAGAGAAATATTTGTCATTTGGGCCATCACTCTTCATAAGTGAATGTTTCATAAATTCTTTCACAAGTCTATTGAGAAACCACAATCCTTCAACATTGCATAATTAAATCCACTCAATGAATCATATTCTTCACTTGATAAGGTGAACATAAATTATTTTCTCTTTTATTTACGTAGCTAAAGGTTTATGTTTTTATTCATAGTGGGAACTATAGTCATTTTAGTTTCTATTCAATCTTTAAGTTTTAGCATACATAGGTGTCAAGGGCCTAAAATTTCCCTTATGATGGGATTTTCTAGGGAGGATGGTATTAGGTTGGAGGAATATGTGAAGAGATTGAATTTGAGCCATGTCATAGTTAGTGAAGATGAAGATTATATGGTTTGATCAAAGAACCCATCTATGGAGGAATACATAATGAATTTAGGTTGTCAGTCTAGATTCACAAATGTGGTTATTGGAGAAAGTTATTGGTGGTGTAAAAAATCTATAAGATTAAATCTCCTTAAAATATTAAAAAAATTATGTGATTGGGTTTTAAAAATAAAGTCATCACTTGGAAATTTTTGTAAAAATGAGTTGGTACAATCCAAAAAACTATAATCTATGTTTCCAAGCTGTAGAGATTATGAGCCACCTTCTCATCATTTTTCCATATAATACCATAGTATGGATAGAGTTGGGGGTGATGACATGGGTGAGAGGTACATGGTAGGGAGATAGAGTCGAAGAATATTTTGAGAGATAGTTTAAGAGGTGAGAGTTGAAACTATTCAATGATTTAGCTTTAGTGGTGTCTTGGGGTATATGCATTTGTAATAACACTATCATATTTCAAGGAAAAAACATCCCAACCTTTTAATGGTTTTCACAAATTACATCAACTTTTGGGTATTTCAAATGTATCTCCAAGACTAATAGGTAACAATTATTGTTACATCCTCCCATAGATAAAACTAGAGCATGAATTATTTTTAATCGTGTTTATCAAGGCACCCCTATTATATGTGGTGATGGTGGAATAATATTATAGATTACAAGAAAATTAATTTCTTCAGGGTGTGATTGGGAAGGGGTACCAAATTGTTTGAAAATCTTATGGCTTTGAAGATGTTCCTCAATTTGGTGGTGGATAGGAATATTAGAAAGATGTAGGTCTTCGAGGACTTAATGGTTATCATCAATTATGTAAAGGGGGTTTATGAAATGGATAATTTATGCTTAAAACCACTTTAATTAATAATAAATAAAAATTTTCTCTCCTTTATTACCTTTTATTAAATTCATGTCTCTATAGGGAGTTAAATATAGTGGAAGATTTTCTATCCAAGGAAAGGTTACACCTAGAGGTAGATGTATGGGTTATTAATGAATTTAGATAGAGGGATAATTTATAAGAAATTAATATTTTTGTGTTGGATGATTAATGTTGTCACAAATACACAATCCATATAGCCAATATCCTAGTGTTTTTCTTTATGCATCTTAGTTATATCTATTTTTTTGTGTTTGGGTGGATACTTAGATACACACCATTATTTATTCCCATTTCAATTTATTTATTCTCATGTACTAGTTAATCTAGTAGTTCAAGTTGATATTTGGGTATGTAGGCCCTTGGTATGCTTATCTAATTTTTTTTTGGATAGTTTTTTACCTTGATTTTTAATTTTGTGCTATATTTTTCTACTGATGTTGAGAGGTATTTTGACTTTTGAAGGGCTATCAAAGAAAATTTGTTTTGGTTTATAGTTTCATGGTAGAGTGTATGGATAAGTTTTGGCCTATCAACATTAGTTTTATCTTTAGGGAGGATGCATTCACTTCCCTTTTCTTCTAATTTCATATTTTTTTGTTGTCTCATTTTGGTGGGACTTCTTGTTGGGAGGTAATTTTTGGCCTTGGGTCCTTGTGAAAATTGTTTTTTTAATCACCGCTCCTATATTTATTTATTTTTTGTTTTTTCCTTTGGAATGCTTGGATGAATCTTTGAAATGATTTTTTTTATTTCATTTAGTTTTAAGTTAGGAATTATTTCTTGAGGAAAAATAACTATAATAATAGATGATTATTCATCATATTTTGTAACTACAATATTTACCTGTAAAATAAAAGTTCTATTATAGTATTGTTTTCCATTAAAAACTAAATAAAATATATTATATTTAGTTTTAAGTTATAAATTTTAATATTAATTAATTATTCTAAGTCACTTTACAAACATTTATCATAATGTGTGTGTGTGTGTGTGTGTGCATGCACGCACACATGCGTGTGGGTGGGGGGAGTGGGGGTTACAACAATAAATTGGTTGGTTGATATTCATGCCCGAAACATAATTTTTTACTTATACACTTTTGGATTCCTATTATATTTCACACATTTCAAAATAACATGCATGCAAATTAAATAAAAAATACTAATATATATATATATATAACTCAAATACATGTAACTTAGCATACATGAAAAGTATGCATTTACCTAATATATATGTCACTAGTATTAGTTCTATACATTAAATATGAAATAGAGATACAATATACATCCCATAGCATAGAGTGTATTTTTAGAGACTACTATTAAAATAAAATAAAAAATATCCAACTATGAGTTCTCCCTATTAAACTGTTATTGATTGGTAAACTTTTAACCCAACTATATGATCTACCTATTAGAGTAATTCCTCTCTATATTTTTTATTTCAAGGGTTATTTAAGTTTGATATGTGTGCCTATAAATTCCAAATTATAATTCATTTTTCTTAAATACACAAGTTTCATAGTTCATTTTGTACGTATAAATATCTATCAAGCACTCAGATAAATCATAAGTAGACACAAGAGTAATCAATAAATCATTACATAAATTATTATTCTCTAAGTTGTCATTATATTGTGCATCACTAATATAACCTATGTTGAAGTTGTTTCTAATTATGAAATTTATGTTATGTAATTTCCATTTATTGGTATCACTTTTATAATTTTAAGGGATTAAAAGTTAAGAACTAGTTAGTTCACACTAGTCACTAACCATAATTCAAATATTAAAGGGAACATCGCATGAATCAAGGCAATAAATAGAAGAAAAATTTTAGGAATATAAAGTCCCTAAATCAGTGTACAACATATAACCAGATGTCAAAAGTTATCATCACATAAAATAAAAATAATTAGGTGAGGTTGTTGACAAGTTAAAAAATACATTCTAAGTTTAAGATTCATTAATTTATCTCTAATAAAAATATATTTAATATACTCCACTTAACCCCATGTATCTAACCTCCTAATAAATTTGAATAATTAATTAGGCATTTTTGATATATTGAACATGTATTATGGTGCTTAATCAAATGTAGTACATTTATTTATTTGTATTACAACTTGTAGATACCTGAAAAATGGATCATATGTAATATTAGTGTATTTATCAATGCTTGGTCCCAATTGGGAATTATTAGAAATTTTTGTTGACCTCTTGTGATTCATTTCTTATTTATCAAATGTTTCTCCTAATTATGCATTTCTGTCACATTTTTGACATTTGAAGATCTATGACATTTCTCTCAAGGCCCTTCAACTATTAGATCCCCTCTAAAAACTACCCCTTTGTCTAAAGAATTGTATCTTTATGGGGATTTATCAAAGTATCCACACACTTGTGGTAATATTTTATGGTTTATTTTGGCTTAAGTTGATGTCCTTCAGATTAGATGCCAATAAAGTCCTAGTTTTAGATCTAAAATTCAGATCCTATATGTTATTCATGTGAGATAAATACTTCCACTCTTCTAATATACATAATAAATTATTTTAAGATACATCTTATAAATTTTATATGATAATTTTTTTAGAATAACTCATGTCAATGCCATACCTTTTCATAAAAACCCACAATAGGGTTGTGGATCATATAAAAACTTGTGTAGCCTAAGATTAAAAATTAATAATTGAAAACATGGTTGTTTTTTTAATTTTGTTGATTTAGTTCATCTCCCAGGTGATCCATATACCTCATGTTATTTTTTATATATAATTAAGATCCTCTAGGACAAGTAGAAGCATTCAATAGAAGTCATTTTCAATAGTGTATTTATAGGTATTGATTCCATGAGTCAATGATCTATTGTTATCCTAGTTGGTATTATTTATTAGTTGTTCTAAATTTATTGAGAAGAGTTGTAAAAAATAGCAAAGATTTTTACATGAGTTTTTGAAATTATGAATAGTAAATGTATCCATTAAGGCCACTTGATGGTATTAAACTTGTACTTGAGTATGACAAATTGGAAATAGGAGGGATATGTACCTCACCCTATTGGAGTTTTAATATATTGAATTTACTCAAGCTAAATTAAAATTTTATTTTTTATATCATTCCAACCCACAAAGATCTCTGGTGTTATCAAAAAATCACATTCATAAAAACAATAATTTGAAAGTAATTTAACAACATAGACTTATAGAAAGATATGCAAAATACAGGGCAACAATATCATATATTATATCTCCATAGTTTGTCAAATACATTAAATATGCCTTACATATATAGGCAAGAAATATCAATCATAACTAAGAGATAAAGCTAAGAGATCAAACCTAGGACTAAGAGACAAGTATACCTAAAAGATATAAACAACTATAAAATATCCTCATAATATCTAAGAGATATATATGTAATATCTAATAATATATAAAATGAGATAAATAAAATATATAGACATAAGTGGGTGGGAATAACTAAATAAAATAAAAAATAAAGCACCTATGTGAACTTGAGTTAAGATAAACAACTTATTCTAACACTCCCTCAAGTGAATCTATGGGCCAAAAATAAAGTGTCATGTCCACAGTATGCGTCACAGTAGAAATGCCTAATTAGGTACTCATGTACAACACATCCATGAAGAAATGAATATAGAATATGTACTCATGAATGCCCATAAGGAAAAATTATAAAACCCCATACATGCCACACAACTCAATGTAATGGGGTGATGCAAAAGGATTCATAAATATGTCAACAAACTACTGTTGAGTAAGAATATACTCCAAACAAAGAACTCCATCTTAAAAGTGTTGATGAATGAAGTGCATGTGAATCTAAATATGCTTGGTACGTTGGTGCTCAACAAGGTTATAGGAAATGTGAATTACACTTTGGTTATCATACCAAAGTAGAATAAGTAAATCTAATGTGAAGTCAAACTTTGTCAATAATTGTTGAAGCTAAAGGACTTACTGACTAATTATGATTATTGCCCTATACTCTACCTCTGTAGATGAAATTCAAACAACCTATTGCTTCTTTCATGCACAAGTAACTAGAGAGGAACCAAAACAAAAAGGGTATCTAGAAGTGAAATGACTATCATCAATAGAACCGACCAAATTTGAATCAACATAGACAACCAATTGAGTAGAATATCTAGGGTAGTATAATCCAAAGTGGGAAGTGTTGTGTAGATATCATAAAATATTTTTAGTACGTACTAGTGACTATCATGAGGATAATATGCAAACTGAGATACAATTCCAACTAAAAAATAAATATTGTAGTGAGTATGGCTAAGGTACATGATACTTCCAACCAACTACCTATACAATGCAAAATCATAAAGAGGAGTAGTATAGGTGGAAGAAAGAGTGACCCCAAATTATAAAATAAATGGACTTATCTTGTTATCAACCATGATAATAAAATGAATAATATCAAGGTTATACTCCTATTAACTCAAATAAATCATTGAATTTGATTGAGAAATATATAAACTAAGAGAAAAGTGCAAAATATAGAGATCTATCATATCTAATTGCACTAAAATAGCCTATTGAATATCCTGAATCTGAAAAAAATAACTACTTGTAAGAAGTTGACCATCAACATACAAAACTATTATAATAATATCCTCTTCAACATGATGTATATATATGGTAGGATCTTAGTAGAAGTAAATAAATCCAGTAGATAGAATAAAAGAATCCATTTTCTCATAATAGGCCCAAAGAGCCTATTTGAGACCATAGATAGACCTTCGTAGTAAAAAAAGATAAGAATATTGAAAAACCTAGTAGGTTACTTCATGTATATTTTATCCTATAAATCTAAATTTAATAATGTACTATTTACATCCATCTAGTACACTGGACAACCTTATGATGCAACAATAAAAAGTATAAGGTGCACATGATCTATCTTGACAATAGGTACAAAAGTATCACTATAATCAATACCCTCAACTTGTGAGAAGTTGTTTACCACAATATGTTCCTTATACTTGTCAATATACCTATCAATTATATATTTAGTGTAGTATATCCACTTTCATCTAACCAACTTTGTTCCCTTAGAAAGAGAGACCAAATCGCAAGTATTATTCTTCATCAAAGAAGAATACTCATTTATCATCACATAATCCCACACATGTATCCCATGATCCTATGAAAAAGACTATGGATGCCCAAAAAATTCCTAACACAAAAGTATAGAACATATATAATGTGCATGATGGTGTCTAGTGGGTGTAAGATCCTGTATGAAAGGTGTTGCCTTAGAAAAATAGTATTATCCCACTTAGGTATAGTGGTAAAATATTTGCATCTAAGTCTGCATCCCTAACCTCGTCACTTGCCACCTAAATTGGCCCCACAAAGAAATAATCCTCAAGATGAAGTGAAGAATCATCAATATATAGGATCAAAAAAGAAGAAGACATGGAAGAAGATGAATAATCATGAGAAGATAAGTGATCATCAAACTGAACATGTTTTCAAAAAATTAAATCAGAAGTATCAAGATCAAAAATTTGATAAGTCTCATGTCCTCACAATACCCTATAAGTATTAAGGGTTTGATCTTCCTATCCAAGGATTTAATTTTCTTATTTTGTAGAAAACCCCAAACATGGCTCTTAGTTCAAAACCAATCCTATTCTAGAGTCAAATTCTCAAGTGTTCTATGTGGTGTGTGATTTTTAATGTATTTTTTATAATTTATTACTTCTGGATAGTATATAGGAGGTAAATCTTAAGAATGCATCATATAGTTAGCCATATCCTTTAAAATTTCATTCTTCCTTTCTACTAATCCATTTTATTATGGAGTATAATGGATATAATATTATTAAAAATGACATCAGCTACAAAAAAATCTTTGTTTAATTACACCCCCCACATGTGATTATCAATGCAAAGCTTTTTTATGCAACTAGAAGATTATTTTTTGACCAAAGCCTTGAAGACTTTGAAGTGTGAAACAAATTCACATTGTATTTGAGAAAATAAACCCAAATACACCTCAATAAATTATTAATAAATTTAAGTGAATACTTAGCTCCATTGAAAGGAGTAGAAAAACCATCAAGTCACTATGTACAAGCTCAAGTGGTGAAGAAGCTCTCATGTACATACCCTTAGGAAATGGATCTTGGTGTTATTTCCATAATTTATAGAAAGGGAAAACTCCATAAAGATAATAAATTCTAGGAAGACCATCAACTATACCATAAGTTCTCAACTCCTTAAAATATCTATGATTAAGAGGTTCAAACCTCTCATGCTAAATCTTACTCTCAAAATCAACATGAGAAACCATGCATGTACCCATAGAATAAATTCCATCAAAACCATAAAATTTATATATTAGGTAACTATGATCAATAATACCTTATGTAAAAAGTGAATGAGGCTTCAACAATGTTCAAATTTCAACCCCTTAACATGTGAAAGTCATTATCTTGCCCTTATCAAAAAGATAAATTTTATAAAAAGAAAGCAAATGTGAATTCATGTCAAGAACATATAGTGCATCATTGATGCAACCAACATCAAGTTGTATGTTACCTTTTCCCTTAAAATAAAGGAAGGAAGAATATCCAACCTCAATTTTAGAATTATAAATCAAAGTAAGAGACACAAAATACTCCTTAGAAGAATTCATGTGGTGAGAAGCATCAAAATCTATAACCCATCTATTTATAATAGGTGACTGAGATATCCTAACAACAATAAGTGTTTTTCCATGCTCATTGGAAGGAGGTGGAGTGGAGATATATATCTTGTGATTTGTATATTCATCCTCTAATATTTCATTCTCTTCCAAAACTTAGTTTCTACATGACAAGTCCCTCCATAAAAGGAGCATGAAATGCTAGACTTATTATTTGATTAGGAAGACTCATTAGGCTTAAAGTTATTGTCTTTCATTTTAGTGGCATTTTGAGATGGAGAATGATTGGTTTCAGGTTTACTTTTTATTTTACATTACCCTTAGAATGATATTCTAATAAGGACTTTTGAAATGTGGGAGACTCAAGTTTAGACAATTTGGATTCTTCCCTAGTAATTTTTTCACAAAACAACTCTAAATCAGGCATTTTGAATGTGGCACCTAAGGCATCCACAATAGATAAAAATGTAGAAGAAAAGATTTGGAATGGACCTTTCAATGTAGACATTATTATGTAAACACACTCTTTACTTGTCTTATCTCTTCCTCTCCCCTTAAATTATGTTAACAAGTGCTTGAATTTAGTAAGATAGTCTACAATGGATGGAAATATTTAGGATTAAGAGAAGTGATCTCTACTTCAAGATGCATGGCTCTCATTTGATCCACCTCACCAAATAAACCCTTTGATTTTAACCATATTTTGAAAGGAGAGTCACATCTTTTCAGATGAAATAAATGACTATCACTTACATAAGTTTCTATCAAACCCATACACTCATCAAATTTTCATTGGTGCTATAATTTGTCATATTCTCTAGTGAACATTGGTTGTCTTTTAGTCATGAAGGCCTATAATCCTTTGAATTTAATTAATGTTTCTATTCTTGGTCTCCATGTGTGGTAATTATGTGTTGTTAATTTTTCACATTGATCTAAGCCAGAAGAAGAAACCATTCTAAGAAATCACCAAAAATCAAGATAATGTAAAAAGGATGCACAAATCAACATTGAGACAATCCCCCAAAAGATTATGTATTGAGCTCCCCCCCCCCAACCACCCCAACAAAAAAGGCACTTTATATTTTAGTGTGTTTTATAAAATAAATGGCACCAACATTTGGGTATAAAAAATTACATTTTTGAGAAAAACAACACTTAATTTTGAGCTATTAATCAAAAGATATAGTTTTTACAAGTTTTTCCTATCATAATTGAGTCAGAAAACAATTACACCAAAAAATATTAAATTCTTGGAAAAAATTAATTCTTTGAGAGATAAAAACATTTCAAGGGCTAGAAGTTAATCCCCCAATGGTAGGAATAAAAAATTAAGCCCCCTGTCATCCTGATACATTGTTGTCCTAAAATTAACACTTTTATGGCCATCAATTTGTGTTGTACATGGATCTATAGGGTAAACACACTTGAGACATTAAAAATGTATGCCACTACACAGATATGCAAGGTCAACATGCCCATAATGTAGAATGACACATAAAATATACAATGATGTGAAAAACATGTCACCTAAGAGAGAAATCTACCTCTAAATTATTTTGCAAAAATAAAATAGAACCAATACAAACTATATGCAAAAGATTTCCCAAATAGAAAGAAATCATTATGGATATATGAAATAAAATATACCCTTATAGAGAATTCACAAATGAATGGATACAACAACTTAAGTTCTGATAACATGAAAGGAATGAAAATAAACTTATTCTAAGACACAAATATCTCTAGTGTTAGTAAAACATCACAAAAAAAATATATAAAATCAACTTAACAACATAAACTTATAGATATATATACAAAATAAAGAGAAGCAATATCATATATTATATCACTAGAACTTTCAAATACAATCAATATGCCTTGTATAAATAACCAAGAAAGATCAATCATAACTAAGAGATCAACCTAAGATATCAATCACAACTAAGGGATCAAACACAATTAAGAGATCAAACCTATGACTAAGAGATAACTATCTGTAAAGGATAAAAACAACTAGAAAATATCCCCATAATATCTACGAGATAAATATATAATATCTCATAATATCTAAAATAAGAGA
Organism: Torreya grandis; assembly: GCA_037957365.1. NCBI lineage: Eukaryota > Viridiplantae > Streptophyta > Pinopsida > Cupressales > Taxaceae > Torreya > Torreya grandis. Next base: position 818,895 of record JARHVA010006487.1, on the reverse strand, counting down.
AATGAAATATTCACAGATAAGTGGGTGGGACTAATTAAATAAAAGGAAAAATAAATCACCTAGGTGAACATGAGCTAAGGTAAACAACCTACTCAAACATTTTAATCAATTTATTTACAACACTTTACATTTTTTTCCCTGAGTAAAAGTAATATATAACAATAATGAAAATAATCATGTATGTGGTAGGATTTTAATATGTCTCATATTAATGAGTTTTGTGTGGAGTGTCTACCAAATTATACATTAGATTGGTATCAAATCTGGTTTAGATCCATTATGTATAGTTATTATGTGATTATTTTTGTAGTTTTATGCCCATTACCAAAGCAACAAGTGATAGTGGTGAAGTTATATGTGCTTCCTTACAATGAGATATTTCCACATTAAAGTGTAATAGATAAATTAGAGGAATGACCATCCCTCATGAATAATTAAATTTGTTCAATGAATAATGGTTACACAAGATGAAAGAGGATGTTTATATAATCTCTCTCTTAATAATTAAAAAAATTAAGTCTGATAAGTTGGAGTCCATTATGGTGATTCTCATGTGAATCTAGGAATTTTTATAGAAGCTTTTAGATCATGCTAGGATATGGAAAGTTCTAGGTATGATAAGTTTTAAGAAACTTCTCAAACAAACCAACCACTACCATTAAAAGGTGAAGCAAAGATTGAGAATTAGTCATGTGTAGGAGAGGTGAATGCTAAGACTCTAGACCATTGGATAACTTCAACTTGTATCAAATTAATGAGAACCATTAGATTTATTTTGTAAGGTTAAAATAAACCAATTATTATTTAACTTGGCTTGAAAGTCAGTTCATACCATGGTTTTAAAGATGTTTTCTTCAATTTATAGATGGAATTATTTTAGAATGATGATAAATAAATTTTTTTTTCTATTTTTTATGAGGAAGATAGGCCCATGTATTGGTAATCTCTTATGAAAAAATAAGGCCAAAGCATGCTAGAGTATACAATTGAGTTTTACAATAAAGGGAGTTCAAATGGGAAAGGATATAGTGGACCATGACATCTTGATGAATTTTGTGTGTGTACTCCATAGCCATTTGAGGAGACACATGTTAATATTATAAATGTAAATGAGGATTATTCTCAAGATCACTACCTAAAGATGAATAAAATTAAGGTTCATCTACCTCTTCAAACACACCAAAAAATTATGGTTTTAAAGTAAATTAGGTAAGCTTAGTTGTTTCTATTTTTTATCAAAAGGATACAAAAACAAATTATCAACATTTTGATATGTATTATCATTTATAAAATGTTTGGTAGAAGTCACATCAAAATTTACATCCATATAGAGGAAACTAGAAAAAACCATTGACCTCATTCTAAGGGAAATAATTTGCATATAGGTCCAATGTGGATGAAACATTATCTTCTACCTATATTCAAAAAGAGGTCTGTATAAATAAAAATAATGCTCAAGATTAAGGTGAAATTGAAAAACTTTTCCATATTAAATTTTAAATTAATAAGAATGAAGTGGATGATCTTTTTTCTCAAAAAAAATTGATAAGCAAAGATTTAGTGGAAAATTTTGGGTTAAAAACTTACACACATCCTAATACACATGATTTGGGTTGGGTAAAGCAAGGATTCAAGTTAAAATTGACCAAATAATGCAAGGTCACATTTGGTATTGATAAACATTTCAAGGATGAAGTCATATAAAAAAATGGTGTGCCTCTTGGCCTATATGGTGTAGTGTTTGGCAACCCTTGCATGTATTTTTGGTATGACATATTTATGAGAAGATCCAATCAATATAATTTTATGAAGGATAGAGAAAGATATAACATTATATCCTTTGAATGAAATTTGAATATCTCCTTGATAAGTATTTCTCAAGCAAAACATCTGAATAATGTAGGTGGGATTTTTTTTTTTTACTTATTTTTAGAGATATATATTATAAATAATTGTTTGTAAAATAAGCTTATTATAGCATGTTTATTTTAAAAGAGTATAATTGAATGGGAGAGTTGTTGTAGTGGTTCAAGGAATTTTATAAGAACCCATGTATTTCCTACAGGTATGGCATCTATTGAGATTGAGATTTAGTTTGGATTGTCTTCTTCCAAATATAGCTCTCTATTGGCACTCCTTGTTGGATGATATTGAGGTCAAAATTCAACTAAAGTATTTAATTAATCAAGGTATAATCCATGATAGTTCTTATCCATGTAGTTTTCTAAATATTTTTTTACCTAAAAATATGTGGTTTATGGAGAATGTGTGTTGATTACGTAGCACTCAATAAAATCACAAACAAGAATATATACCATCTTCCTCATATTTATGACCATATATATCAACCCTAACATGTTAAATATTTTATTAAGTTAGATATAAAATGTGGATATCAACATATAAGGGTTAAATAAGAGGTTATACAAAAGACAATAATCAAGACAAGTCATGAGACATACAAATAGATGGTATTACCTTTGATTTGTGAAATTCCTTGGTACTTTTATTTAGTTCATGAATGAGGTAATGAGGCCATTTATGTATGATTTTTTTATTTTTTACTTGGATAATATTATTGTTTTATGTGTAACTCATAATAAAATATAACTCATTTGAAATAAGTTTTGAAAGATAACAAGTTATTGTTGAATGAAAAAAATGTAAATTTTCATAATAACTATTTATCTGTTTAGGTTATGTGGTTGGATATGAGAAGTTGAGGATTGATATGGCAAAGGTAGAGGCCATCATAAATTAGCCTAGGACTTCCAATGTGACTAGAATAAAAAAACTTTGTAAGTGTAGTTCAATATTTTAGGAAGTTCACCAAAGCTTTCTCTACCATAGCAACACCTTTACATGCCATTACAATAGGGTGTAACTCTTTCACTTGGGAATAAAAATAACAACATGTATTTTTTGAGTTTAAAAACAAATATTAACATTGCTCTAGATTTACATTTACCTAAAGTTTAGAAGTCTTTTGAGCAGTAACAAATGCTAATAACTATGTTATTATGGTTTTCTTATTGCAATTGGGTAAATCTATGTGTTACCATTCATAGTTATTTCATGGTAAAATTATGAATTATTGTACATATGATAAATAATTATATTCTCTTGTTCATGTAGTCAAGAAATGAAATCACACTCTAATGGGTAAGGAAACAATTTTTCATATGGATCACCAATCTATCTAATATTTTTAAGCACAAACAAAAAATCAACAAGATAGACACTATAACTAGATGGTTTATTATAACATTATCATTTGTTTATATTAAATGTGTTACTAAAAAGTGTTGACGCTGGAAAGTGCGCCCAGCGGCAGGAACACGGATTCCTGCCCTCTCCCCGCAACATGGAAACCCCTCTCTCGCCTGTGGGACGGCGAAGCAGGAGAGGAGAGTCTCTAGATATGGGCTAGTTCCCTCTGATGTATCTTGTTTGTTTCAGGTAACGCAAAATATAGGTATATAGGTATACACTTAGGGGGGGGGGAGTGAAAAGAGAGAGAAAAGCTTGAAAACAAACAGCCTACTCTAAAAGAGGTGATACACCAAAAACAGGTGACCTTCCCACATCCACTCTCAGAATCAGACAAAAACATACATACACTCAGATCTGGCAGAAAAGACCAGGTCTCTGGGATGACAGGGAGGTTCTTAGGGAAAGTAAAAGAAACAGGGACTCACCAAGGTGCTGAGAAACACACACTGTAAGTGACCTCCCCTGTTCAATACCTCTGAAACAGAACTCTACTCCTGGCAGCAGCAGACAGTGGCACTCCGTAGATCACAGGTTTGCTGGTGTTGAACCTGTGAGAGCATCAAGAGACAATGACTGGACACAGATTAACATTCAATGCATACACTGATAGATCCATCCAAATAGAGGTAAAAACTGTATTTTTATTGATTCAGGTGGGAAGTTTGGAGAGCAATGCTCTTTACAAAAGTCAGGAAGATCCCTTGAAAATGACTAAGTCCTTGTATTTATAGCAGAAGAGCCAAGGGAAGTCTCATTGAAAAGTGTGAAAAAAACACTATTGATGACGTCACAAGTCTGCCAAGACCATGCTGGTTGCCTCGTTTTGCGTGCTGGTCTTCTCCTTTGGCCGCTGGGCGGGTTTTTTCTTGTGCACTACAGGGGAATTTTGCCGCCCTTTGCATGAACTTTATGCAGGAAAACCTGCCGACGTCGGCCGATAAGCTGCCGACGGCGGCAATCCTGCCGACGTCGGTTAAATTAGGATGCCGACGTCGGTATAGTTATACTCTGCGCGGCAATTTCCCTTTCCCCGCCATGGGGCGGGGTTTTCCATTTCACCGCCATGGGCGGGATTTTTCACTTCACCGCCATGGGCGAGCTTTTTTCATTTCACCGCCATGGGCGGGCTTTTTTGGTTTCACCGCCATGGGCGGGCTTTTTTGGTTTCTTGTGCCTGCCCTTGTGCTGCCGACGTCGGCGGTTCTGCCGGCGTCGGTCTCTGAAGATGCCGATGACGGCAGTATTGCCGACGTCGGCAGATATCTTTGCCTTTCTTTGTGTTGTGGGCGGCGAATTCGCCGCCCTCTGCATTTTCTTCGTAGACGGGCTCATTTTACCCGCCCTTGTAGTGGGCGGCGATTCTGCCGCCCTCTGCATTTTCTCTGTCTCTTTCTGGCTAAGTGTCGGACATTCCATTTTTTCCCCTTCTTCTCTTGCGAACGTCTGAAGACTCTGTCCTTTGCTGCCTATTCTCTACAATGGCACTGTCAAGACCTGAAAGTGGACCTTGCAACCTGAAATGACTGGGCCTGTGAAGCAGGTGTAGGAGGTGGCCGAGATTTTGCCTGAGGGGCAAAATTGGGTCAACAAATTGGTGACTCACGGGGGAAGCGTGCCTGCTATGCTTAGAACCCAGTTGCCTTACATATCCATTGGGTGCGGAGTCGGATGGTGACTTTGAAGCACGTTCACAACAACTTTTGAAGATTCCAAAATCAAAAATACAGAAATTACCCCCATGCTAAGGGAAACACACAGGACTAAAAACAACTAACTGTGCAAACTGCACTTAGGGAAAACAGGGAAGAAAACAAGGGAAACTATGTACGGTGGAACCAAAAATTCAGTGACAATGCTTCAGGTGTATCCCATTGACTGGGATACGCAATTCTTCGCCATTCAACCTGGAGAGCTGGAACGCATTATGCTGCTTGCACTGAGTAATTATGTAAGGACCGCTCCAGAGGGCATCAAATTTTGCATGTTTTCCAGGCTTAGCTCTATCTTCGTCCCATTTTAAGACAATGTCTCCTTCGATGAAACTCTTTGACGAAGACTTCTTGTCGAAATGTCTTTTCACCTGATGCTGGCGACTGATCATAGAGACCATGGCCTGGTTCCTTACCTCTTGGAGCTCCATTAGTTCACATAATCTGACCTCCATGCTGCTTCCTTCTTCTAGCTGCAGCTGATGTGTGAGGTCCAGTGCTGGCAATTCGAGTGAGATAGGAAGCCTTGCTTCTCTTCCATACACAAGCATATATGGAGAATTTCTGATTGATCTTTTCGGAGTGATTCGATCGGCCCATAGAGCTGTTTTCAACTTGGCATGCCAAGTTTTCTAATTTTCTTCCATGGTCCTCTTTATAATCTTGATCAAATTTTTGTTAGTAGACTCAGCTAGTCCATTCCCCTGCGGGTAGTAATTTGACGAAGTGCTGAGGTATATACCATACCTTAGTGCCCATTCACTAGTTTTGGTTCCCAGAAAAGCCAAGGCATTATCTGAGATTATAGTGGCTGGGACCCCAAAACGTGTCACTAAGTCCTCATAGAAATCCAAGACTGCGCTCTCATTTGCTTCCTTCAAAGCAATGGCTTCCACCCACCTGGTGAAATAATCCGTAGCAGTCAGGACCCACTTGTGTCCGGCGCTAGAGGGAGGGTTGATCATCCCTATGAAATCCAGGCCCCACTGCATGAATGGTTGCTCAACTTGAATGGGCTGTAGGGGCATGGCAGCCAATCGCTGCTTTTCGTCAAAAAGTGCACACTTCTGACACTTCCTTACCCAGGCATGGGTATCCTTGAAGAGAGTGGGCCAGAAATAGCCAGCTCTCATTATTTTTGCTGCTGTGGTCTTAGGGGCGAAATGGCCACCTGCTGGCCCATTGTGAAACTCAGCCAATACCTTGTCAGCCTGACTGGAGTCAATGCATCTCAAGAGAACCCCAGAGAGATCCTTCCTAAATAATACTCCGTCAATCAAAACATAGGGAAGGGATTGAAGTTTAAAATACCTTCTTCCGGCCCTATCAAGACCCTGTGGACATTCACCCGTAAGAAGGAAATGCCTCATGTCTAGTGTCCAATCTCTTACGACAGCTGGCTCTTCTGCAGTGGCTGCGTCATGGATCAGCAAGCTGTCTTCACCCCTTTGTTTCAAATCTGCGGCTAGCTGTTCACACAGGCCCCTTCCTCTAACCAACTTGGTGATTTTGATGTCTATGTCGTACTCCATTACCTTGGTGATCCATCCCGCTCTTTTCTCGTTTAAGTCTCGATTGGTCAAGAAATCCTTGACGCCAGGATGTGGAACCATGAGATGGATCCTGCTGTTCGACAACATATATCTGAATTTCTTCAGGCTGCGCACTACTGCCAAGACTTGTTTCTCCACATAGGTGTACCTAGTTTCGAAGTCCTCTAACCCTTGGCTGAAAAAAGCGAGTGGTTGCTCGAGGTCATCACTGTTTGCTTGGGTAAGGATGGCAGATATTACTTCTCCGTTACTGAAGGTATAGAGATTGAGGTCTTTGTTGAAGTCGGGGCTGATCAGAGCGGGAGCCTGGGTCAAAGCCTGTTTGATAGCTTCAAAGCTATCCTTTCTTGGCGTTGTCCATTTGAATTCTTCACCCTTCTTGAGTAAGGAGGTTAGGGGTTTAACTATTTCAGCAAAGTTTGAAATGAACCTCCGAATGAAATTTATTCGGCCGAAAAAACTCTGCAGGGCTTTCTTGTGCTTTGGTAGGGACATCTCCAGAATGGAGCGGACTCTCTCTGGGTCAATAGACAAACCTTCCTTGGACACAATGTGGCCAAGAAGTTTCCCCTCATGAACCGTGAATACACATTTCTTTGGATTTAGGGAGATGCCAAATTCCCTGCACCTCTCAAAAATTTCCCTGAGGTGCTTCATATGTTGTCCTGCCTCTTTGGAGAAAACTGTTATATCATCGAGGTACACCAGCACGTTCCTATTTATCAAACCACTGAAAGCCATGTCCATGGCTCGCTGGAAAGTAGCACCAGCATTGGATAGCCCAAAAGGCATCTTCTGGTAGGCGAACGTTCCCCATTTAGTGGTGAAGGCTGTTTTGTATTGGTCACAGTCACGCACCAAAATCTGATTATATCCCGAATAGCCATCCAGGAGGGAGAAGCGTTCGGAACCAATTACCTTTTGAAGGATCTGCTCCATGTTTGGAAGGGGATAATGATCTTTTAAAGAGACTTTATTAAGGTCTCTAAAGTCGACACACAGCCTAATCTCCCCATTTTTCTTTCTAACTGGAACCAAATTAGCCAACCATGAGGAATATTTGATCGGAAATATAATGCCGGACTCAATCAATTTGGCCAATTCTTTCTGCATAAGGAGCTCGACCATCGGGTTAACAGGTCTCTGCTTTTGTGTGACAGGTTTTGCGCCTTCATCTAATTCAATGGTGTGTTGGGCGAGCCTTGGATCGAAGCCTTTCAAGTCGCTATAGTTCCAGGCAAAAATATCAGCGAACTCCTGGCACAGTAGAATGAAAGCCTGTCTTTCTTGAAACGTGCAGACCTTACCAAGCGCCAGCAACTTATCCTTGAAGATTTCCACTTTTTCATAATTCTCCTCTTTGGTAGTGATGCATGCTTTGTCATTTCTTAGTTGGTCCTCTCCGTTGAAAATACTTTCAAGCGTGATCAGACCCTTAGGGAGTTTATTGTTCTTCAATTGAACAACTTGATTTCCATATTGCTGTTGCAATTTTGCCTGATTGTGGACCGCAAATTCAGCTTCTTCCTTTAGGAAAAGGGCTATTTGTTGGTCGCTTTCGAAGACCTGCCAGTTTGTAACATTGTCTGGAATTGAAGGCCGGACCACCACTTTTAAATGGCGCGAACTACAACCCCTGCTTATCTCTTTTGAAACATCAAATTGGGCACCCACAGCTGCCAATCTATCAGCCTGCTTATTCTGTTCCCTGGGGATAGAGGTAATGTTAAGAGCAAGGAAATCCTCCATCAAGTCCCAGACTCTGTGCTTGTAAGATTTCAGTAAAGAGTTCTTGGTCAGGTTCAAGCCTCTGATCTGGTTCACTATTAGTTCGCTGTCCCCCAGGATTTGCAATTTTTTGATCCCCCTCTTTCTTGCCCATTCAAGTCCGTGAATCAGAGATTCATATTCTGCAACGTTACATGTGCAAGAGAAATGGAAACGAAAAGCTGAAAAGTACCTTTCTTCAGAAGGGGAGACTAACATTGCCCCACCACCAGCGCCCAGTTTGCTTCTGGAACCGTCGAAATATAGCTGCCACAGGCCAAGATCTTCTTCATTTTTCTTCATTATATTGGGCATGACGGCACTCTCTTCGTGCAAGCAATAGACGCCAAGGTCTGCCTCCTCCATAAACTTATAAGGATCGTGTTCAAAGTTATCGTTTCCCCACTCATCCAAGAATAGATCTGCGACTCCTTCAAGAGCAGAAGATGAGGACTTATCTGTTTGAGAGTCTTCTGGATCAATGATAGTATAACTGACATTCACTGCCTTGGGTGAATAGGACTCTAGGTGGTCCTTATAGAGTGGCTCGGATTCAATTTTCACTTTGGTCCCATACTTGGTTCTGAAAACCAGGTATGACCAATTTGCAGCTAGATAACCACCTATCTTGGACGTAAAGTCCCTAGACAAACAGATTGCAAAATATGGAGGAACGTCTGCTACCACTATATCTTGAGGGATTGAGAATGTCGGGCAGGCATGCAATGTTAAATTCAATTCTTTCAGGACTCCGACTGTCTTTGCGGGTGTCCCATCTAGTTGTAAGACTCCTTTGTTCATTGCTTCGTACTTTAACCCCATCTTATCAGCAATGCATTTAGGCATTACTGAAGTGTTGGCCCCGCTATCAATTATGCAATTATGTACTAAGAAATCTCCAATGATCAAAGATACATAAAAAGGGGGAGTCTTTTCTTCTTTCCTTACCTGACCTGGAGCAGAAGGCTGCCCATTCATCATTAAGACATTATTAGTGTCTGTTGGGATGCCCTGGCGGTCTAGCTCATGCAATTCTTTCTTCAATACCTCCTTTTGTCCCGGAAGAGACAATGAGTCCCATAGAGAAATGCTCACATGCAATTTCTTCATTTGATCAACTATATTAACTTGGGGACTGACTCCTTTCGCGTTTTCCTTTAGGCTGATCCCGGCTGGAGCTTTAGACTGAGGAGCTGGGGGTACAGATGGTCCATCGGAAATTGGGGCCTTTTGAAAAGGGTGTGGTGGAGGATTCGCTGCTGCCCGAGAGGAAGCCTGCACTTCTCCAACTGCTCTTCTTTTAAATCTCGTATTGGCCGCAACGCAATCAGCATGATTGACTGCAGCGCCTCCATGATTAATTGCACAGAGCTCGCCCTCTTCATGATTTATCAGGGTAGAATCCGGCTGAGTCTGATTGTTGCTTGTGCTGGTTTGAGCTGGGAACTCAAAAAATTGAGAAAAATCAGCACCTTGATTTTCCGAATTCTGGCAAAAATTTATCATGTCATTCGGGTGGACAGCTTGCTGTTGACCTTGTCCCATGTTTGAACAACCTGGCTGCTCCTGCACTAGATTGTTCTGGGTAGGTACCATGGCTTTAGATGACGAAGGAGGCCCAGGGTTATGGTTTTGATAAGGCCTAGTTGTAGTGAGCTGCCCCTGACCTTGGTTATAATTTTGAAAGGGGGGTCTGGGGGCATGGCCATAATTTTGATAATTCTGGTTTGGCTTGTGGCTTTGAGCTTGCTGCCTTTTAAGCGCAACAAGTTCATTTGACATGCTCTGCAACAGGCCCTTAACTTCACTTAATTCATTGGATGGAACAGCAGTTGGCTTTTCAATGACAGGTAGGGGGGCAATTGTAGGATAGACTGCTTGAATTGGGGGCAGCGGTTCTGGGAAAAGTGGCATGTGAGGTCTAGGGGCGATTTTTCCAGCTTGAATCAAGCAATTTTCGGCCGCAATGGCTATGTCATACGCAGCTGGCAGTATATGTCCCCCCATAGATTGAATCATCATAGCAATGTCACTATTCAATGCTTTTAGATAGTACAAGAAAGCGTAGCTGGGGGTCGGCCTTACCAGGATGGGAATTCTATCCCAAGTCTTTTGGAACCGCGTATTGAAGTCCTGCATATATTCATGCGGAGCTCTTTTTATAGTTGTCAGCTGCTCAGCAAGAGAGAGGCCATCACTTTTTTCCCCAAAACGATCAGTTAAACGAGTGCCGAATTCGTTCCAAGAATGTATGGAATCCACAGGCAAGGTGCCGTACCAGTCGAGAGCTTTCCCCTTCAGAGATAAGGCTAACAGTCTGATGGCAATATTTTCTTCTGTTATATTATGAATATTGCAAAGGTTGGCAATATTTTTTATATGCTCAACAACTGTAATAGGTCCCACTCCATCAAAAAAGGGCACATTTTTTAGAGCTGTTCCGGGGATCGGGTCATAGCGTGGGAGGTTCAAAGGGCTTTCACCACGAAAAGCTACAAAAGGCAAGGCCATGGCTGGAACAGGTTGTATTTGTGGCTGAGCTGGGTTGGTGTTCCTAGCAACAGGTCTAGGAGGATTTATCAGTGGATAAGGGTGAGTTCTTCCAAACCTGAGTCTTTTAGCGGAGTTTAAAGGTAGTTCAACGAACTCAAAGGGAACCCTTCTTGAAGCTGACCTGGTGGTAACTTTTGGCATATAAGCTAAGTAACTGGTCTTTTTTTAAAAAAAAGAAATGAGCTCTTACCAGTGGAGTCGCCAGATGCTGGAAATCTTTAAAAATCACTGTAGCAGGACCAACATCAATCCTGAAATACTACTGTGTTAGAACTTGATAAAATGCAGTCCCACCGGGCGTGCCAGAACTGTTGACGCTGGAAAGTGCGCCCAGCGGCAGGAACACGGATTCCTGCCCTCTCCCCGCAACATGGAAACCCCTCTCTCGCCTGTGGGACGGCGAAGCAGGAGAGGAGAGTCTCTAGATATGGGCTAGTTCCCTCTGATGTATCTTGTTTGTTTCAGGTAACGCAAAATATAGGTATATAGGTATACACTTAGGGGGGGGAGTGAAAAGAGAGAGAAAAGCTTGAAAACAAACAGCCTACTCTAAAAGAGGTGATACACCAAAAATAGGTGACCTTCCCACATCCACTCTCAGAATCAGACAAAAACATACATACACTCAGATCTGGCAGAAAAGACCAGGTCTCTGGGATGACAGGGAGGTTCTTAGGGAAAGTACAAGAAACAGGGACTCACCAAGGTGCTGAGAAACACACACTGTAAGTGACCTCCCCTGTTCAATACCTCTGAAACAGAACTCTACTCCTGGCAGCAGCAGACAGTGGCACTCCGTAGATCACAGGTTTGCTGGTGTTGAACCTGTGAGAGCATCAAGAGACAATGACTGGACACAGATTAACATTCAATGCATACACTGATAGATCCATCCAAATAGAGGTAAAAACTGTATTTTTATTGATTCAGGTGGGAAGTTTGGAGAGCAATGCTCTTTACAAAAGTCAGGAAGATCCCTTGAAAATGACTAAGTCCTTGTATTTATAGCAGAAGAGCCAAGGGAAGTCTCATTGAAAAGTGTGAAAAAAACACTATTGATGACGTCACAAATCTGCCAAGACCATGCTGGTTGCCTCATTTTGCGTGCTGGTCTTCACCTTTGGCCACTGGGCGGGTTTTTTCTTGTGCACTACAGGGGAATTTTGCCGCCCTTTGCATGAACTTTATGCAGGAAAACCTGCCGACGTCGGCCGATAAGCTGCCGACGGCGGCAATCCTGCCGACGTCGGTTAAATTAGGATGCCGACGTCGGTATAGTTATACTCTGCGCGGCAATTTCCCTTTCCCCGCCATGGGGCGGGGTTTTCCATTTCACCGCCATGGGCGGGATTTTTCACTTCACCGCCATGGGCGGGCTTTTTTCATTTCACCGCCATGGGCGGGCTTTTTTGGTTTCTTGTGCCTGCCCTTGTGCTGCCGACGTCGGTGGTTCTACCGGCGTCGGTCTCTGAAGATGCCGACGACGGCAGTATTGCCGACGTCGGCAGATATCTTTGCCTTTCTTTGTGTTGTGGGCGGCGAATTCGCCGCCCTCTTCATTTTCTTCGTAGACGGGCTCATTTTACCCGCCCTTGTAGTGGGCGGCGATTCTGCCACCCTCTGCATTTTCTCTGTCTCTTTCTGGCTAAGTGTCGGACATTCCATTTTTTCCCCTTCTTCTCTTGCGAACGTCTGAAGACTCTGTCCTTTGCTGCCTATTCTCTGTAATGGCACTGTCAAGACCTGAAAGTGGACCTTGCAACCTGAAATGACTGGGCCTGTGAAGCAGGTGTAGGAGGTGGCCGAGATTTTGCCTGAGGGGCAAAATTGGGTCAACAAAAAGTTAATAGACATATTATCTAGAGCTCCTTTGGATTTAATAATAGGAACCATAACCCTTATTAAATCTTATGTGTATGAATCTTATATATAAGGATTTGATCATGATACAAATTTTGGGGAAACACTTCTTCAATAAAATAGGCCCCAATATGTAGGTTTGAATCCCAAAGTGGGCTTACCATTTTAAAATTTAAGTTTCTATATAAAATGGTTAATCTTTGTGTGCCTAAAATATGAATGGCTTAGCTAATGATAGACATACACTGTTCAAGAGTTGTAGGTCAATTAAGATTTACAAATTTAATGGCACACTTAAATAGGTATGGTTACTATAAAATATGTAAGTTGATGTCGATAATTCATATGAGGATGTGCATTGTGTAGTACAAGTAAGCACAGTAACCAAAATTTGGGTTTGTATATGCCATAAGTGGTTCCTTCTAGGCCATGTAAAAGTAGATCCGTAGATTTTGTAGGTGGGTTGCCTACGACTAAGAAGGGGCATAATTATTTTTTTATAGTTTTTGACTGGTTTCATAAGATGTATATTATTATTTCTTTTAAAAATACACTTAAAGGTATTGATGTGGCTAAGCTATATTTTTTGCTTATATATATGGGTTCATTTTAGGTTGCCTAGCTCCATTGGTGTAGATTAGGATTCAAGATTCGTTGGTATATTGTGGAAGAAAATAAATACTAGAATGGAAAAAAATGTCACTTGTCATATACAAACTAATGGGTAGATAAAGTGGTTGATATGAAATTGGTGAAACTCTTGAGAGGGTAAAATAAGAATCATCCTAAAACTTGGGATGAAAATTTGGTGTGTATTCATCATTTCTATTACAAGACATGTTGCTTTCTTCTACCAATAGATCTCCTTTTGAAATGTGTTTTGGTTTCTTACCTCCTTGTACATTTGATGTTGTTTTGGGACAGCCATACAAATGAAATTGGAAAGTGGTTATAGATATCCATAAGTGAAAAAGTGTGCCAAGATCTCTAAACATATTTCACACAATCAAAGTCGAATCCTATGAGGTAGTGTGAGAGCTCCAATAACACGTAATTCTAAGAAAAGGAAAATGTTTGCATTAACCGATTAGATTGATTAACCTTCTAAAAAGGAAAAGTGGGGTACATATAGAGAAAATTAGGGCAACATAAGGAAGCCCCTAATTTTCATAATTAAATAATTACATTAAAATATAATTAATCTATGGACCCTTTATAACTAACCTAAAGAAGCTTAAATAACATATAATGACCATACGAATGTGTAGGCAAAATCCAATGGGAAAAAATCACTACACTAACACCCCCCTTAAGTGTAGCTTAGATGAGATGAGAATTAGGTCCCAACATTGAAAGCTTGATGAGGTACCCAAGTACATAGTGATGAACCTCCATACGAGGAAGAAAAGGGTGGAGCAACCCCAACCCTAATGAGAGCTCACAAATGAACAAATTTACTCTATGTGAAAGTCTTGGTCAAAATATCTATAAATTGCTTCGATGTTGGACATTAATGAAGATTAATGACTTTATAATTTATAATCTCCTTGATGAAGTGCATGTGAATCTCTATGTGCTTGGTCCTTTGATGGAGAACTACATTCCTACAAATCTAGATAGTGCTTTGGTTATCACAATAAATGATTGATGGCTTATGAAACTAGATACCAAACTCAGTGAGAATCCCTTGAAGACATATTCTTCAGTGGTGGCATTAATAGCCCCTCTGTATTCTACCTCTATAGATGATAAATAAATTTCATGTTGATTCTTGATTAACCAACTTATTAGACCCAAACCAAGTTAGAAACTATATCCTGAAGTGGAATTTTGACTCTAAATATCTCCAGTCTAATCTAAATCTATGTATCCAATCAAATCAACCTCTATTCCTACTCCATAGTGTATCCAATATTTATGTGAACCTTGAATGTAGTGAAGAATCCACTTTGTTGCTTTCTAGTACAACTCATGTGGCTCCTACATAAACTAGGAGACCAACCTAACTACATAAGATATGTCAGGTCTAGTGTGTGTGAGATAGATAAGACTACCCATGAGTTTCTGATATAGAGTTGCATCATTGAATGGTGTAGGAAAATTAGCCTCAAGCTTCACACCAGATAAGAAGGGAGTAGGAGCTAGCTTATAATCAGCCATGCTAAACCTCACAAGCAAATCAAGAGAATACTTAGATTGAGTTATCCCATAATCTAACTGAATGATTTCAATTCTGAGAAAGTAGTGTAGTAATCCCATGTCTGTCAATAAAAATCTATTCAAAAGTGTAATTTTCACTACTAAGATAGATGATTGTGAGCTCCATGTAATCAGTAATTCATCCACATAGAGAACTAGGATCAAAAAATAAGCATCCTACCATAATATGTAAACATTCATATTTGAGTGGTATCTAGTAAACTTGACTGTGAGGAGAAAGTAGCTCATCTTGGCATACCATGTCCTAAGGGCTTGTTTGAATCTATAGATATATTTCTTGAGTCTACAGACTAAGGAGGTATCTTCCACAAATCTTTGTGGTTTCTCTACATATATCTCTTATTTGAGGTCACCATGTATAAAATCACTCTTTACATCCATTTGGTGAACATCCCACTAATGTGTGGCAACGATGGCTAGAGTGAGTCTTATAGATGTCATCTTGGCTACAAGAGCAAATGTATTAGTGTAGTCTATGTCAGGCACTTGAGAAAACTTCTTTGTAAATAGATGAGATTTTTAATTATCAACTGACCCATATTCACCATACTTGGTCTGATAAACCCATTTGCAATGGACCAATTTTCTTCCTTTAGGAAGAGGGACCAAATCCCATGCTTTATTCTTGATTAGGGAACTATACTCTTCCTACATAGAAGAATCTCATTCCATAATGCCAGATGCCTCATGAAAGGTTTACATATCTAAGGCAATGGAAAATTAGGCATGTGAAGTACCCTAAAACTATGAACATGTTCACCTTGTATTCGATGGATTTCTAACCTATTTTCTAGCACTTTAAAGTGTCTGTTCGGCCCAAGTGGGACCAGAATTGTATGAGATTGGAGAATCAGGAGGTGAGTCTTTATCATGTATAGTGTGAGTATGAGATGGATGAGAATCCTCATCACTTCTCTCATCACTTGAACTTGAAGAAGAAGAAGAAGATTCATCCTCATCATCAAGATGATCTTGAGATGGATCTACATCACTGTCAGAAGTGAAATCCATGCCTATAAGACTTTTAAAGAGACCGGAGTGCTAAGATTGTGTTCAAGTGGGCCCTCATGAAACTTGACACTCATTTCAATGAATAACTCATGAGTTTTAGGATGGAGAATCTTATATCCCTTAACACCCTCCACATACCCCACAAAGATGTAAGACTAACTCTGAGGGTCCATTGCCTTGCATTTCTTCTTGGAAATACAGGCCATTGTTGGTGATCCAAACACTTAAAAGTGATCTATTGTAGGCTTGTGACCATCTCAAGCTTCAAATAGAGTTATTCCCTTCAAGGCTTTATGTGAAACTCAGTTCTAAATGTAACACGCACAATTGATTACTTTAGTCCAATACTAAAGAACAAGAGACTTTGATTGAAACATGCAATTTACCATTTCCTTTAAGGTAAAATTCTTGCATTTGGTCATACCATTTTGTTTAGAACTATATGGAACTATTTGTTGCATTAGAATCCCCTCTGATGTGAAAAAATACTCAAACATGTTTTTGACATACTCCTTTCCATTATCAATCCTTAATATTTTAATGGAACATTCTAACTACTTATCCACAAGTGCCTTTAAGTCCTTAAAGTGATCAAAAACCTTAGAATTTTTTTTGAGAAAAAACACCCAGGTGTACCTCAAAAATTCATCGATGAATATGAGCATATATCTTGTCCTGTTGAATGAAGGTTTTGGAAATGGAGCTGCTAAGTCACTGTGGACTATCCTTATCTTTTGTTCAGCTCTCCTTGCTTTGCCATTGTCATATTTATCTTCTAGATGCTTACCAAGAATTCAATAATTACATAGGCCATCCAATAATTTGACTTTAGATAACTTTGAAACCATGTCTTGACGACTGAGTTGCTCCAAGTAATAGTAGTTTAAATTGCCAAACCATTCATTCCATAGTTTACTTACTCCATCTGTGTGAATAAGCAGTATGGCTGAAGGCTGATCTAGGGAAAAATGTGAGAAGGTATACATCCTAGAATAATGATTGGCCTTCCCATAAGCCACTGTGGTGTCACTGTGCATCTCTTTGATGATCATTGAATTAGGTGTGAACTCAACTCGCTTCCTTGCACCTATGTGAGTGATTTGATATACTGACATAAGATTGGTGGATAGTGAAGGAATACATAGAACATCATTGAAAGTCCCATCACTTAATTCAACCATAATTTACCGCTGACTTCTACAAAAGTGTCATCACCCATGAGAATTGAAGGCATAGAAAATGGCTCTATTTTTGAAAATAGATCCTCTAAGGAGGCCATGTGATAGGAAGCACCTAAGTCAAAGGCTGAGAAGCTATTACAAAAAGTGCCTTGCCCTTGTTTTTACCCTTTTTTATATCTTTTGCCTTTGCAAAATCTTGTGTGAACATGTTCTGAGATGAATATTTAGGAACATTGATGTTGTTCTTCTCAAGCATCTTAGTCAAGGTGTCAATCTTGTTTTTCATACACTGAGATTCATTGTGTCCAAGTTTCTTGCAAAAGTTGCATTTGATTTTCTCCTTCTTAGGTTTCTGACTTGAGGAGGACTCATTTGGTGATGGCTTTGGCTTGGCATCTAATTTATGATTCTTCTTGTGCTCATGATCAGGTTTAGACTATTTCTTCTCCTACTTACCACTGCTAGAAGGCTTTTTCTTATCGTGATTGACAATCAAGGCATATGATTTTAAAATCTTCAATGCACCCATTTGAACCAAATTATCTTGCTCTTGAGTTAGATCAATAACAAACTCATCAAATTATGGAATTTTTCAAGTGGATCCAAGTGCACGTTTGGTAGCATGAAATGTAGAGATGAAAACTGTATAGTCATGACCCAATTTTGCAAGCATAGATAGAATCAACTGGTCATCTATTTTCTCAATGCCATATTTTTAAAACTAAAGTATCAATTATTTGAACTTTGTAAAGAATTTTTTTAGGGTGTCATAGTCACCTAGACTCAATATGATGAGCTCATTCTCTAGCTCATGACCCCTCCCCTCATGATGTCTTGTACTCCAAAAAGCTTGTCCAATATTGTCCTAACTTTGTTCAGAGTTTTTGCATATTCAACATGAAACAAGTGGTTGAGAGACATTGACAAGTATAGAAACCCATAGGCCTCATCACATTTTTTGTATCACTTAAACTTTTATGTATCTTTAGATGGCTCAGTTTCCTCATTCATAGTGATCTGATAGAGTCCTTTACCTCTTAAAAAGAGCTACATTTTAGACTTCCATTCGAGATAGTTAAATGGTGTGATTGATTCAATGTTTTGATCCATTAATGCAGATTATAATGATACAAATTTATAGAATTGAAATAAAATCAAAGAAAATAAATCACATAGTATAAGTACCCCTTGAACTATCAAGAATACCCCCCTAAAGTTACAATGCACACACACTCAATCTTAAATGTCAGGCACAGTCGGTAATGTGTCTATGAGTAATCAATGTAAGAAAGTATGAGAGGGACATTAGATACAACTGATAATGCATCCAAGAGAATAGATATAAATGTTTGAAGAGAGTTTTAAAATATTACACTATGTGAAAAATGGATGTTATGAAAGTCCTAAAATAATGTCGCCAATGTGTAGAGCTTGATAAAATATGCATTTTCAAAAAAAATAGCTTAATAAAATATGTATTTTCAAAAAAAATGGCACCCAAAAAATAGCTACAGATTGAAATTTATAGCACTTATAAGCTCTTACTCCCACATATTCCTAGACCCTTTCCAAAAATGGAATTTTTTTCCAAACTTTCATCCAAAAATCCAAAAAAGGTAAAGACTTTACTCTATTTCTTCATTACCTTTCACCTTAAATTTGATGCCTTCCTGAACATCACTTGGGGTTTCACAACTGCTTTACTTCAGGTTATTATAACTACTTTACTTCCAGCTTTTAATGTAGTAAGACTGGCTCCAAAACCCGAATTGGTCTTACAATGTTGATCAGGTTCTTGAACAATGACTACTTCGAGGTTTCAAACAATTGAAACTTAAAAAATTAATGAGTAGTTAGTAATGAACCTTGGAGAACCTAAATTAGTCTATGGAGAATAAATTAGGGTTTCAAACTTGCTTTACTAGAGAAGTTGTCAGTAGTCTTCTTTGGATAACCCGAGTTGGTCTTGCTAGTGCAAGTCAGATGTATGGACTTGCTTTACTTAGAATCTTTATACTTCTTTATTTTTGTTGAAGATTAGTAATGACCCTATTGAAACCTGATTACTTCCCACTAGCTGACGTTGAGAAACCTGATTGCTTCTTCCAATGTAATTTGAGTTTATTGAACTACTTTACTTAACTTCATGAATTGGAAGTAAAGTAATGTCGAAAGTCTAAATGGGTCTTGAAAGTAAGTAATAGCACTTCAAAAACCTGATTTGGTCTAGAATCAAATAATTACCCTTTGAAAACTTGATTTGGTCTATGGAGAGTAAACCAGGTTTGCACGCTTGATTATTTGTCTTAATGGACATCTGACCAGATGGAAGAAATTGATTTATAGGAAAATCCATGAATTTTATCAAAAAACTAAAAGCAACCCATTTTAGATCTCAAAAAACCCAAAAAATATATGAAAATGGATTTTTTTATCAAAGTCCTTATGACATGAATTTTGAGGTAGATTAAGAAAACACGTCTAAGGTCAAAAATGGCAGCCAAGACAGAAGAAAAATCAACAATGGTAAATGTAGGAGGATCTTACCAAGGAGTCTGATGCATGAGGCTGTCAAGAAGGCTCTAATACCATGAAATAATGTGCCAAGATCTCTGAACATATTTCACACAATCAATGTTGAATCCTGTGAGGTAGTGTGAGAGCTCCAAAAACATGCGATTCTAAGACAAGGATAATGTTTGCATTAACCGATTATATTTATTAACCTTCCAAAAAAGAAAAGTGAAGTGCATATAGGGAAAATTAGGGAAACATGGGGAAGCCCCTAATTTTTCTAATTAAATAATTACATTAAAATATAATTATTCTATGGACCCTTTATAACTAACCTAAGGAAGCTTAAATAACATAGAATGACCATATGACCATGTAGGAAAAACCCAATGGAAAAAAAAACTAGACTAACAATAAGGCTGAAAGGTTAATTGAGAAGATTAAAAAAAAATATCTCCAATTGCAATAAACATTGAAGGAGTCATAAGCCAAGTCCAAAGTAAGACATGCTTAGCATAGGACCCCAAAAAAATCATTTTTGGAGTTATAGATGAGTAGAAAATGGATCCAAGGTAAAAATAAGAATCTTAAGCCTCTTAGATATGGTCCATTTATCATTTTGGAGTAAGTGGGCAAGAATGCTTTCAGATTGTATATTCCTCTCTTTAAGAGAATTTTCATCTCTTTGAGCCTCTAATGCTAAACCATAATGACTAATATCTATTGGTAATTTCTATTGAATACCTTGCTCTTGATTATCTGTTGTAATTGGAGAAGGACAACATCTTTTAGGGGAAAAAAGGATAATGAAAAGAGGAGTGCAATAAAGTTGGTAGTTTGGGTTAAAGGGTTAACAGCCCAACAAAGCTAAATGGTATTCCAAAGAGACATGGGGAAGAAATCTCCTCAATTGTTGAGTTCATAAATCTTTTTAAGACCAAAAGTATCTAATTGGAGAGGCATGATTTGAAATTTTGTATCTTGTATGCTAGCGATGGAGCTAATTACTTCCACTATTATCATCTACATAATAAATTATTATAAGATAATTCTTGAATATAATATAAACAATAATCTTAGTTAAAAATGTACATGAGGAGTTTCCAAAGTTAAAAGTAAATCTTAGAATGATCCAAACACTTAGGGAGTACCCCTTTTTTTAACTTAAACTTAATGCCATGAATTTTCATAAGAATCTGTGGAGGTATTACAACTTTTCAAAAAATCTGTAGTGGGACCATAATCTATCAAAAATTCACATGGCTTGAGTTCAACAAGTAATGGTTACAGATGTGGCTTATTTTTAGACTTTTCGTCAATTCAATTTATTTTTTGGATGATCCGTATACCTCATGTTGTTGGGTTTTTGTATATGTATAGGTCCTTGGGATCAAAGGCATTTAATCGGAGTTGGGTTCAATAGTGCAATTATGAGTCTTAAGTTCATTGTTCTAATGTTATCTTAGTTGTTATAAATTAAGTATTGTGAATTGGTTGAGAAGAGTTGTAAGAAGTAACAAAGCATCATCCAAACATTTGGACAGTTTTAAGTTGCAAATGTGTCTATGAAGACCACATGATAGTACCAAACCTATACTTGAGAACTACATGACGTAAAAGGGAGGGATAAGCACCTCATCTTGGTGGAGTTTTCTCATATTAAATTTGTCCATGCTAAATTGTTGTGTTATGTGTTTTGTGTGTTCTTCATATTTATATATATATATATCTTTTTCAATCCCTTTCTTTACAACAATTTATATCTTTATTTTTCCAACTAAAAGTTAAATATGTCATAAACAAAAGATCATGTATGTGTTAAAAATTGAATTAAATTTTATTGATAAATTGTGTGTAGACTATTATCAAATTAAAGATCAAATTTTAATGTAATTTATTTATAAATACACAAAGATTCTAATTCACTTATGCATCATGTAAAAATTTCTAAATAAATAATAATTTATAAAGAATATATTGATTAATTATAAATATTTTGTAGAAGATCAAACATTCATTAAAATATTTATTCAAACATTCAAAAATATAAAATATATATATATATATATATATATATATATAACATTAATTTTTCATTTAAAAATTATATATATTTTTGAAAGATATAATAAATATATATGAAAAAAAAAACACTATATTTTTTTCCAAATCCTAAAACATATTTGATTTTCCTTAATTTTAAAAGGATCAATGCCCAATTAAAGCACGGATAAGAATTTATGCTTCACAAGAGGATCGAAGGGAGGGCAAAAAAATTTAGCTAGGGTTTTCATCTTTGATTTTTATACATTACATTATAAATAAAAACATTATTACACAATATGGTAGCCAATAAGATATCCTCAACTAAGGTTAGAATAAAAATAAACCCATAGTGAAAGCTCCGTAAATGCTTTATTCCCGAGACGGAGATTTAGGGAAAAAATATTTCAATTTCAATCCTTTTTAAAAAATATTTTATATCTTTATTTTTCTAAAGTAAAGTTTATATTCTATTTCAATCTTTTTTTTTGAAATATTTTATATCTTTATTTTTTCTAAGGTAAAGTATGATAATAAGTAAAAAAAATTGTATGTGTTAAAAATTGAATAAAATTTATATTGATGAATTGTATAGGGATTATTTATTATATTAAAGATTAAAATTTTATACAATTTATATATTTAAGATTCAAATTCACTTAAATATTAGGAAAGAAAATCTAAATAAATTATTATCTATACAAAATTTATTAATAATTACAAATATTTTAAATAAAATCAAATATTTATTAAAATATTCATTCAAACATTTAAATTCACTATATATATACTTATTATATGACATTAATTTTTTATTTTAATATTACATAGATTTTTAAAAAACATTACCAATTTTTAAATAAATTTATTACTATATTATTTACCCCAAAATATATTTTACTTTCCTTACAATTTTCAAAATTAACTACCCGTATTAAGAATTTCTGTTTTATATGAAATTTAACGGAGGGCAAAGGAAACAAAAGAATATTTTTTAATCAATATTTTTTATACTCCACATTATTAATACAAACATTATCACACAAAATGGTAGCGAATAAAATAATCTCGATTTGAAATGTTATAATAAAAATAATGATAAAACTTGTACTCAAAATTTTTGGGAAACAAAATAAGCCTAATTCACTTCATGAAAAAAAAACACAAAGAGTAGCTTAATTCACTTTGGAAAAAAAACAAACCTACAATTAGAGATTTCTCTATAAAATAAAATAAAAATATTATTGTAATATTCTTTAAAAGTGATTTTTTTATTTAGTTATAAATTTTAAATTTTAATTAGAATAAATTATTCTTTTATGATGAAATTGTTTTAAGAACATTTATAATTTGTACATTTCAAAACAAACCTTTAATATATTTAATTGTGTAAATATGTATAGTTTAAGAAGACTATTAAAAAGATAGTATTTTCATAGTCTATAGATTAGAATAGAGAGTCTCTAGATAAAAGTGTGTTTAAATTTTTGACTAATAATTCAATTTATACTCCATGAACCATCATAAGAATGGATAATGAAAAATGTAGGATTGTAGACTAAGCTATTTTTTTATAGGTATAACAATGAAGTTTAGTGATATCAATGTGAGTTAAAGAAGTGAGGCCCATAATAAATAGTAGTAAGGTTTAAAATATTATTAAGATATCAAGTGGGTTGTATTTTAATGGTGAGGATGATGGTGTAAAAAGCGTTGTGTAGCTATCTACCAAGGTACAAAACTAGAAAGTACAAAAAAAGATGAAGTCCCGTACGAATTTGATGAAATAGATACCCCTCAATCCTTAACACTAAGTTGAAGAAGTATTATGTACACCTAATGCTTGCACGATTTCAATAAAAAAAATAAAATAAGAAAATTAAAATTACAAATTTTAATTTTAAAAATTATAATTTAAAAACTTTGACATTAAATTTTTTATATTATAAGCTATCAATTTGATTTAGGATTTGATAGATACAAATTATTAAATATAAAATTATAATTTATCAATTATAATTTTGATTTATAAATATTCACTTACAAATTCTAAATTGTAAAAGATAAATGATTTATAATAAATTATAAAATAAGCTTTTTAAGTATGAATTATCAATTGTAATTTTTAATTTTAATTTAACCATCAAATTTTAAATCATAAATAATAATTATAAAATTATAAATAATAATTAAAATTATTGTTATAAATTACAAATTATAAATTATAAGATATAAATTATAAAATCTAAAAAAATTATAAGCTATCAATTTTAAATTATACATTATAAATTATAAAATATAGAATTTTTGAAGTATGAATTATCAATTTTAATTTTAACTTAACAATTAAATTTTAAATTATAAAATTACACATAATTGATTATAAATAATAATTAAAAATTATGAGGATTTAAATTATAAATAATTAAAAATTGGCTACTCTCAACTTTTAGAGTATGAATTATCAATAATTGTCTCTCAACTTTTACTTTAGGATACGAACATCAAGCATTTGGCAGCCCCGAGAGAAAGAATTATGAAACTTAGAATCAAATAAAGTAAAGAAGATCGGACATAAAGTTAGGTTGCATGGATGGTGGTTAAACGAGGAAATTCAGGTGTTAAAGTATACTACCCAAGGCTGTATGCATATTGGCTACGAAACTTTTGATGTAAGTATACTACTATTTTTTTTAACACGTTTTTTTTTTTAAACCATGGTATTTGAAGATCCATGGTTTTCAACTACTTTCATTTTTAAATTTTATTTTCGGAGGGAGGGAGCTTATATTGGTTTTTTTTTAATAAATATTTTATTTTTCCTTCTCCAATTTTGTGCAAAAGTGTTATATTTCACAATATGATATATAATTTATGTTAAAAACTTTTTTTTTAATGATAATTTTATTCAAATGAATCATATTTCTACAATCAATGAAATAATGTTAAGAGATTTCTAGTTAGAACCTTGTAAAAAAAAAATTAATTTTAAGATTTTTAAGTTAGAATTAGAATGATAATTTTATTGGTTTGAGAATAATTTCTCAATCATTTTAATTTTTTTTATTAGTTGAAAATAATTATTTTTTAATTGTCAATGGGAATTAACTATTGAAAACAAAGATTATATTGAATTAGGATTTTTGGGGGAAAAAATATATTTTGTTATTGTGATGGTATGCAATATATTCTATCAAATGAGCAAGTGTATAAAGTTGGGGAATAAAAAGCGATCTACTCGTGAACATGTTTTTCTTCATAAATTTAAACTTTGTAGATAATTTGAGATATCTGCACTCCAAATTTAAAGATGGTGTAAGAATATGAAATATAGCATTTGAAGTCTAGTTTTCAAAACACTATTTTTTAAAAAAAAAATGGTTAAGTATAACTAGGTCAAACATCTAAAATTTGAAGAGGAATTCCTATTTTTTTAAGAAAATAAAGTAGATAGATGATTGTATAATGCACCATTTTTTAGCAGCATTTTATATTATTTGAAACCCTTTGGTGAAAACTTAAATAAAATATTCTAGTTTGTGACCTATATTTTTTTGTATTTTTCAACGAATATTTTTTTTAATGAATTTTGCAAGTAAATAGATCTTGAAAACTAATAAAAAAATGGATAGCCATCCGTGTGACATGCTTAACTACCTCAAAAAAATGATTTTTTTTATTATTGAGTGTAGAATTAAGCCTAGTTTGTGACCATATAATTTTTTTTTCACTTGAATTAATGAAACACAAATTATATGAACATGTATATGCATGTATGTATGCAACATGTAGTGGCCTTAAAAAAGTATAGTTAGAAATCAACATAGTTTGAAACCTTGAAGTAGTCAAAAAATTATAAACATCATATTTTTGGAAAGAAGAGAGTGTGTTTGTCATGACGATATTAAGTTTTTAAATTTTCACATTGAAATTCGTAGTGTATTTAGCAATCAAAGTTAAATTTTGTTATTATTTATCATAAGTCTCATACTTGGCTATAGATCGATAGGTCCAAGCCTTAGGCTCAGGAATCTAATCCATTCCCAAGCCAAAAGGCTAGGGATTTGAATTCGAATTCAAATAACACAATTGCATTAATAACACAATCGTAATATTAATGTGATCATGTTATTAATTACATTAGTAATGTGATCAAGTTACTTAATAATGTGATTCCATTATATATTCATAACACCCAAAAACCCAAATGTGTATTTTGACCTACTAAAGGAGCTATTAGGCCTAGTAGTCTTAAGAACAAAGATTGGTTGATTAACATTGTTGTTTGGGACCAATGTTCTTGTCAAGATTTGATAGCATTGAATGATAATTGCAGATGTATTAACTTATGAATCAATTTATTTCTCATTTGACGTAAGTCTAATCTTCCTCAAAATGCAGATAGTCCTAGTTCATCTTAGACAGGGTCAAGAAGTCAAAAGTTGGATTTTGTGGATCCATTGATCCAAATTACTAATAATTTGGTATATTTGATTAAGATTTCATTTTGTACATGATTAAATAAATTATATTGTCCAAAAATCAATTGGAGTAAAAGGATCCTCTAATTGAGTACTAACAGACCTAGAGTATTAGGTTCAAAAGAGAGTTCAGTGATATTATAAATGTTTAAGGATTAGTTATTTTGAAGTTGGTATTTGAAAAAGAATTTATAGTCTTCACAAGATTAAAATGGTGTTTTGGAACAACAAAAAATAAATCAAGGGTCATTGTATTATGTGTCAAGAGTGTATACAGTCCTAAAAGAGGCTAAATTTGGTTAAACAATACAACATTAGTTTTTGTAGATAATTGGTGATTTTTGGAACTTGTAAAAAACTTTTATAAACTTTGTATTATTGTCTGAGCCTCTGATAATATTGTTTGAGTTAGTAAGTGAAGTTCTATAAGAATCTATTTTTAAGGTATATCAATGCGTTAGTACCCTATTTTACATATAAGAAGTTGTCTTTTGTCAAGTTCATAGATGTTGCAAACATACATGATGTAAACATACATGCCTTATGATATAATTGATTTTATCACAAGATGTCATAAAATGCATTTTTTAAACCTATGGCCAAAATTTAGCCTTTGGAGTACCAATCTAGCAATACATTTGAAGTAGATTGGGGATATTTCAAGCCACTTCAACCTAATTACATGACTATAAAATATGATTTGGGGGTTGATCAGCTCCAATTTCATTAGCTTGATTGAAGCAAAGAAACATAATGTGTTTATATGTAAGTTCTACATGTATAAAATGTGGTTTCAAGTTCAATAAACTTGAATTCATCAGCTAATGAATGCAAATGTCCATTAGTTTAATTATGGAGGTAATTAGGGTCAAAATGATCCATTTGAACGTATGAAATTAACCCTAATGTCATGTCATATGTAATTAACCAAAGAGTTGATTCATTTAATCTAGGATGCATTTGAGGCCAATTTGAACCCCTTAAAGAGCAAGATATGATTTGGGGAAAAATTAAAAGTTTGATTTTACCATGAATTGATCCAATTAGTCAAATTGTGCAATTAGGGGCATGATTGAGTAAAATTGATCCGCTAAACCAAATTTTTGGCTCAATCAGTTGTATAACATGTATGGCTTAACTAACCCTAATTTTATCAAAAATGCAAACATATTTAGGTAATTATCACAAGTAGGTAAACAAGCAGCTCAAATTTTCTTCAATTACCTTAGTGATTGGACCCTATATCCAATATCTTAAACCCTAAACCCTGTACCATTTAACTTAAACCCTAAACCCTATACCATTTACCTTAAACCCTAAGCCATAAGCCGTAAACCCCAAACCCTTTAAATTGTAGACCCTAAACCAATAAATTTAGCCCCAATTAACATCCTTTATATATAGTAAGAATTAGGTTCATAGAGATGAACTTGGTTAAAATTGCATCACTCATTACCATAATTAACTTCCTAGGCTCAATATGTGATGATGTGGGGGCTAATTGATCCCAAAATCACATTATTTACTCACAGATCTAGGTTCAAGGAGCTCAAATTTTCTCTAATAACCATCATGATTCTACATTATATACCCTAAAACCTATACCATCAGCCCTAATCCCTAAAGATCCTAATCCCTAAAATCTAAACCATAAATATAAACTATTTAAACGTTGAACCAATAATTTTATCACAAATTAACATCATTTAGACTAAAAACTAAGTTCACAAGGCTCAGTTTACCATGTATATCATGCACACCCTTGACCAACTACATACTAGGCACCTTCAGTTGAGTCACATCCTTTGAGAAACATGATTGGTGTGTATAATTCTAGAGTTCTAGCTAGACCTTCAATCTCCTTCTCAAAGTAGGAGGTAGTTGAAGATGATTCAGATTACCATGCACTCTTTATCAAAGCTTACATTAATCATCATCCCATTCATAGTGTTCTCATAGACAATAGATCTAGTGTGAACATCTGCACTATGAAATTACTACATCATTTGGGATATTTAGAGTAAGATATTACCTCGATGGACATAGTTATCAACAAATTCAATGGCCACATACAAAGTTCATTGGGTGAGATTGTACTTCCTCTACAGGTTGGACCTACACATGTGGCCACACCATTTACTATAGTTCCTAGTGTATGATTTTTTGATATGTTTCTTGATCGACCATATATTCAAAAACTTCATGTAATACCTTATATAGTTCATAGATACATGAAATTCATTCATGCTAATCAAGTTGTTACAGTTGGTAGAGTTCCATATGAGTTACCACTCCCCACTTCAAAGCCATCTACACTCTATAGTCACCAGTTTCAACTTCTCCACTAGTTACACTTCTTTCTCCAATTTTGATTTAGCCACAGTTGAGGACTTCCTCACTAGCAAAAAGAGTTCATATACTTTCAAGACTGTAAATAGTTTCAAGACTGTAGATAGTTTCCAACTATAATATTCATACCTAAGGTAGTATCATTGAGGTCTCATGCCTCTACACACACAACACCCTTTTAGAGAGCTTCTTTTACTAATAGATGGGTCCTTAAGATCCCTACAGTTGCATCCACTTCTTAGAGTTATAGGAGGACACCAAATTTGATTTCCACTATAGATATTTTAGAGCATTTATAGCACACATAGCTTTTAGGGTCACAATCTTAGCCTTTCCATCATGCTTCATGATCATGCATGATCCCTTTCCTTGATACAAGACACCATGATAGGGAGTCTCTCATGAGACTCATTGATTAGTATCATTTCTTCTCAGTTTTTCTTATAGATAGTTTACTTATAACTAATTGTACATAGCTTATTTCAAAAATACCAAAAATGATATAATATGTCAAAATACAAAAAAATAATTCAAATAATTCAAAACACCAAAAATATTTTAATTATATCCATTATCCATGATTTATATTTCTACTACCATGATAGACTTACATTGTGCTATTCTATGCTATTATTTGTCAATTTATCTACATTACAATGCTTCACTTGATCTTTTTTGAGTGTGTGCAGTGACACCTAGATCTTTGATTGCTTCATTTTACCCATTGAGTCTACATTCTAGATATACATTGACATATCTAGCCACTAAGGGCATCATGTACATGAATACACCATCTAAGTTATGTCATTCCTACACCACACACTCTAGTTATCATGTTGATGTACATTACTTACTAGATTACACAAATTATTCTTTCGATACTCACTAGTATATAACACTTATGTATTTATTAGCATCTACCTAGTCTTGTACTCAATGTTTTGCATACTTTCACTTATTTTTTTATTAGTTAGATGTGATTATATTTCCAATATTTACATTCCTTCCTTTCTTGCTTTGTGTAGCTAGATGTGATTGTATTTCTCAATTTCTGTTTTATCTCTTGTGTGTGATTTAGGGAATTTGATAATTTCCTTTTCTTATATTCTTGTTTTTGTCTTAGGACATTTTTCAATGTCTTTTTATTGTACTCTTCTATGTGCTTGTGGCCCTCATGTCAATCTTTTTTATTTGCAATTGTATGTGTATGTGGTATTTAAACATGCCTTGTATGCTTGCTTTCCCAATTTAACTAACATGTGCTCATGTTCCTTATTTTCTTGGCTCCTTGACCTATTTTTTATGTTACTTGCTTCTTACCTTGCGTACTTGTTTTATTATTTGCTTCTCAGCTATTTTCAATGCCATGATCCAAATCATACATTATCTTGGTTTCTTGGATGCCATGATGGACATCATGCTCTATCCCTCCTTGCCAAATAACAACTATCAACTAAAATTTATAGTTTCAATTCACTACACTACACATGCTATTACATTATTACATCTATTTAGGAAAACCCCTATTGATATAACAATCTCCAATACAAACTATGTTATATCTTGATACATCTTTTTTCTTATCATTGCTATATCATGTATTTCACATCATAACACACTTGCAGGGATCTTTCTTCTGAGGGTAGTCATGAAGTGTCTTCATTCCTACCCTCAAAATAGGGGCAATACTCAGGGATTTTGTCACAGGGATCAAAGCCTTTACCGATCAAAAATCAGTCCTCAAAACACCTAGAACAACAACTAAAACCCAAACTAGGTAGAACAGACTAATAAAATAGTGACGAACACAAAACAATGATCAGAAACAACAAAGGACAAGAGTTCCATACTTGGACTAAAATGCTAGATAGAAAAGTGTCTCATTTTCAATGCTCCTATCCAAATAGTAGAAAACCCAAATTTTCCAAAATTAGACAAAAAGGTAAGTTTATGTACAATTTTATCAGTTATGGTTCAATTCAAATTGGGCAATTTTAGTACAATTTTATTAGAGTATCTTGATATAGGGGGCATCATGTGTGACATGATGTCTCTCACTTTCAATTTTAGATTGGGCATCTGGTACAACTTCTAGATCAAAATCCATGTTACAAATACTAGTGATTGGGGGCAATGTGTATGGCACATTTACCTTCTTTTATTTTTAGTTCATTACATGACCCAAGTATTCTCAGTAATTACATGCCTTATTCCATCTGTAGGTGGTTGGCATCATTTTTCAATGGCTTTCATATAAGCCTAGTTTCTAGTTTTAGAGTGGCCAAGATTCACCTAGTTCTCAATATACATTCGACTATCCATGCCACATTGTCAAATTACAGAGCATTCATGGGCTTCATGAGCCATCTCATACAACACATATTCGTAACAATATTATTTCATAACTTCACTTAGTGGGCAATGACGGATCCAAAGGACTGGCTAGGCTTTGTATTCTTGAGCCACCTACTCAGAAGGATTGGAAACATAGTCAAAACATTGATCAATACACATATGAACACATAGCTTCACTTAGTGGGTAAGGATGGAGCCAAAGGGTCAGATTTTGTATTCTTGAGACACCTTCCAAAAATTGATCACTCATCTCTATTCACGATATTACTCTTAGTACAACACATACCCAACATCACTCAACATCACTCAGCATCACATATCTTTATGGGCTTCACCCTTGCAAGTAAGTTTAGGTACACTTTCTATTTTTCATTCATCCTAGTATTTCACTTTGTTTCATCACTAGATTAAAGTAGGGGGGGATGTAGTCATATATAATGTCCAAATTGGTAGTTTGAGTGTGGCTTGTGACACCTAATCCATAGGTCCTTCTTGCATGCTCTTGTGACCCTTCTAGACACCTTTTTGTCATTTCCAATCATCCATAGCCTTTCAAATGGTCATTCCACCTCAGCTAAACCATATTTCTTAGGCCAATATTATCCCCCCAAGTCTCGAGCCTATAGGATAGGAATGCCATACTTGTACTATAGTACCAGACCCTAGTGTGTCCCATTTTTAGCGCTCTTGTCCTTTTGTAATTTGATCCCAAATGGTCATTTTCATCTTATTCCTATTCTTCATTATGTCAACCTAATATGAATACATCTAACCCATGACCAATATTTCCATATAAAATCCCATCCAAAGCTCATTTACAAGGGAGGTGACAAAATATTACAAAGCAAGTAAGAATACAAGCAAAATACTAAGGTAAATTTTCCTATTTTTTGCATACAGTCACCCAACAAAACTACAAACATATTCAAAACTTCATGCTAATCCCTAGGAACTTCAAGAACTCTCAATTTAGAATTTTTGCATCTACATCACACTATTGCACAAAGCATATCAAGTGGGAGAACTACATATGGCATGATCCCTCTTCGGATTATTGGTATGTAGGTAGTGTGACCACAAAAGGGGTGTGGATTACACATTTAGTGAATATTACACACTAACCCTACCCATTTATCTAAGTGATTCAAATCCTATTTTATAAAGCATGATGTAGGGTTAGGGTTTGAAGATTAAATCATCTCTATAGAGAGATTCATCGACATTCAACACTTAATATTTCACAAGTAGGCTCACACAGGAACATTGTAAAGAACCTAGAAAGTTTAGGTCTCTGTAACCAGTTTGGATAACAATGACAAAAGTTGAGAATAACACCAAACCTATAGTGTCTTATTTTTGGTGGTCTGGTCCTTTCACTAAATGAAATCTAGATTATGATTTGTGACACTGTCCTAATCCTACACAACCAGTTTCAAACCCTATCTCAGCCATTTCATCCTCTTTCTAGCTAAGTTATTATTTCTCCTTATTTATTAGTTATTTTTAGAAAGGTAAAAAAGATAGATAAATTATAAAAATTAGGACTATAATTATTGTAATATTATTTACTAATTTATTAATCTAGACCCTTAACTAAAATAATAATTAAACTCCATTATTCCTAAAATAATAGTTAAATCATATAGTAAGAATTACGTTCACATGGCATATAGTGATTAAACATTATATACAGATCCTTAAACCTAAACCCTAAAACCTAATCCCTAAAACATAAATTATAATCCCTATGCCCTAATGCTTGCTAGATACTACAAACACATATGACTTATAATATAATTGATTTTATCACAAGATGTCATAGAATACATTTTTCAAACCTATGACCAAAACTTAGCCTTTGGAGTACCAATCTAACTGTGTATCTGAAGTAAATTGGGGATATTTTGAACCCCTTCAACATAATTAAATGACTATAAAATGTGATTTGTGGGTTGATCATCTCCAATTTTCCCTAATCACCATCATGATTGTACCTTATATACCCTAAAACCTATACCCCAAGCCCTAATGCTTAAAGTTCCTAATCCCTAAACTCTCTAAATCATAAATATAAACTATTGAAACCCTAAACCAATCATTTTATCACAAATTAACATCATTTATACTAATAATTAATGTTTGTAATTGACCCTATGTACCCTAAGCCTAAGCCATAAAAACTATACCCTAAATTGTAAACCAAAAGCTTTCCCTATTTACCAATTGATTTAGTCCTAATTAACATCCTTTTCATTAAAAATTAGGTTCACACTTGGCATACAGTGATTATATATTATATACACCCTTAAAACTAAACCCTACATGCCCTAATCCCTAAACCCTAAAACATAAATTATAACCCCTAATCCCTAATCCTAAAACATAAATTGTAATCCCTAATCCCTAAACCCTATGCACTAATGCCTTAATCCCTAATCTATATTAAGTATAATATAATCATATTATTTAATAATGTGATCACATTATTATTAATATAGATAACACTCAGTTCTTAATGTCAATTTCTAACCCCAACTGAGTATTAATAATAACGTGATCATGTTATTACATAACATGATCACATTATTATTAATATGCGTTTATTAATATGTATGTTGAAGAAAAACCTAGTATAAAAAATAACGCAATCATGTTATATAATAACACAATCACATTATTATTATAGACTAAGCTCAATTTTTAACATCTATTTTTAACTCAAATTAAGAATTTTGTCTAGATAAACATTCTCTACATACTTCTATATGGCTTGTGGTACTTGTACTTGACCCCACCTTTGAAAACCTATCAATTATCTTTGATGGGTGATGGATCAAGATCGAGGAAGAGGAATATATTGAAGAATAAAACACTAGATGAATTAGAATATGTGAGAGAGAAAAACAAGGTACAAATGCAAAAACTTCATGGTAGACAAGGTACAAACCCTAATCCTGATGAACCAAATGCCAATAATCCAATTGACATTAATAAATTAAACAATGATGAAATTGATCATAATGAATTGAATAATGATGAAATTGACCATAATGAAATTAATAATAACGGAATTGACAATAATGAATTAGATAACATTGGAAGATTACATTCAAAGTTACAAGTTTTTTATTTTATTGATGATGAGTCTATGTATGATGTTTAACCCCTTGTGAATGAATAAAATCTGATGAAAACAAATAATGATGAAATTAACCATCAAGAAAATTTCATGGAAACATATAATGAAAAATAACTAATGAATAAAATGTCACCCCACCTCTAAACAATGAAACTAATAACGATTTTGAAATACCCTCTCAATAAATTACACCATTAACAACACCTCCAAGAATTATGCATAGAAAAGACAAGTAATTAATTGAAGTTGATGAAAATATTTTAAAACCAATGCATAACAAAATGTCTGATCATCATTCAATAAGACTGGCTGAACAAATTTGGCATACTGTCTTTCATAATTTGGATTATGATATTCAAAGATGTCAATTATTTGTTTCATTGATAAAATTTGTTAAGATGAGACCTATAATGTACACATTAAGACTAAGAACATTTAACATGGATGATGAAAACAATGAAATTATTTAAAATCTACATGATGCATATCATACTGTAGGCCCAAAATCATGCACCCAAGATTGTAATTCTACTCAACATATACTTACAACTTGTGCAGTAAGTGACAAAATAGGGAAAAAATGAATGGTTTCAAAAATAAGTCAAACACTTAATATAAATAAAAAAACATTAATGAAAGTAATCAAAAAATGTGAAAGACTTAATGAACCTAATACCAATGAGATATGGGCATTCCCTAGTAGACTTCCATGACAGGATAAAGCTATAGTCGATACTCTTAAAGAGTTACTTGCTCAATTTTGAAAATAAAATATAAGAGTTTTTCCCACTGCAAGAGATGTTGTGAAAATAATAGTTGGTTCTCGTAACCATGAACCACATCCAAAACATTTTTTGGATATAACTCAAACACAATTGTACTCTAAAGTTTTGGAAAAATGTCCATAACTTTTTATTTGTCAAAGACATTTTGACATGGCCAAACCTTTTTATGTAAAAATAAATCACACATGCACCACTATTGTTGTAGACAACATGTTGAATTTTCAATGCATTATGATGTTTTTTTCCATATTCATTGTAATTTGAATACTAACAATAATTTTTAGGAGTGTGGTATTGAATTTCCACCAAAATCAACCTGGGAATTTATTCCAACTATCTTTTTCAAAAGACTAGATGGATAATTATCTTACAACAAATCATGTTTAAATAGAAATTGTAGCATTTATGGTGGATTACCAAAATTTAAAAATGTATCTATGAGGAGATTACAAGTGCAATTGGATAGGAATTAATTGGTTTAAGCAAATATAAATTAGTGACTTATCAAGTAAAAGATGGCAAAGAATCTAAAAGGTATGAGCTTGTTACAAAAAATATTCATGTTTCTAAATTCTTGGTCAAATTTATGGAGAAGATTATTTATGAGAATGCAAGGCACACACATAGGGATAGATGGTTGGATGAACATTTGAAGATAAACAAGGATACATTCCCACTTGGTTTGATTGTTTCAATAGTTGATTTTGTTAAAAATCACACATTCAAACCCCAAATGGAAGTTTAATTGTAGTACTATAACTCATCACAAGTTGTCATACTCATGTATATAGTATTCATGCATGCACTTGATAGTATAAAACTACAACAAAGAATATTAAGAGAGTACCATTTATATATTAGGGATGACTGATCACATTATTCAGAGTATGTGTAAGGTCATTTTCAAAAATTCTATGAATAGTTAAGTCAGAGGAACATTAATTTCAATCAACATTAGATTTGGTCAGACAATTGTATATTGAAATTCAAAAATGCACAAATGTTTTATTGGTTGATCAGGGTGCACTTTACCATTGGTGTAGAAAACATTTAAAGTTTCACCAAGGCTGGCCATAGAAAAGGGGAACATGACAGTGTTGGATCATGTGTAAAAAGAGCTATTGAAAGGGAGGAGTTGAAATTTGAAGAGGTTGTTCATTTGAAAAATGCAAAAACTATGGTTGAATGGTCTAATGAGAACATGTGTCATGGTACTCAACCAAATTATACTATTCATAGACATTTCTAGTTAATGCAGGAAGAACACTTGGCAAAGTATGAGGATTGTATAACTCTAACATTTTCATGTGACCACTCATTTTGTAGTTCAAATGTATGTTTTTAGACTATTCATATGAGACACTTGGCATGTTTCTATTTTGGATGCATGGAATCTGTTTGGAATGAATGTGAGTCATAAGAGTGGGTGGATGATTGAAGTTCCAAACCTATAATTCCAATAAACACATATTAGGTTCTAAAAGCATTGCAACATACAAATATGACATCATTTATGACTTTTACCATGTATCTAATCAAGTGCAGTCAGGTAGAATATTTTTCATTAGGTATAATATATTCTCATTATATATCTTCATATTATTGCTAAAATTAGTTTTTTGTGATATAGGGCATGTTTTTACAACTATTGCAGATGGGGATAATGAAGAGGGTACTGATTACTACTTGTGTTGGTGTGAAGAAAGAAATAAAAAATTGACTTCCCTAGTTATAGATGGAGAAAAAATTGACTATCCCACGGGTTCAGTGGTAGTCACTTAAACTTGGTTTTGACAATATCCTATAAAACATTCAAATCAATGGT
Organism: Torreya grandis; assembly: GCA_037957365.1. Classification (NCBI taxonomy): domain Eukaryota; kingdom Viridiplantae; phylum Streptophyta; class Pinopsida; order Cupressales; family Taxaceae; genus Torreya; species Torreya grandis. The sequence goes on along the minus strand of JARHVA010006487.1, from coordinate 782,277 downwards.
TGGTTGAAGAGTTTGAAATACATAGGAAGATACTACACTATTCAAATTTGATTCTTGTAATGAATATTCAATTATAAAAATATCATGGGAGGCCATTAAACAAGAAACTATGAAAAGTTTGGGAGTCAGACCATGAAGCTATTCTTGATATTATCAAGGTTAGAGTAGATCCTAGTGGTTTATTAGATTGAAATATGTAGGTATGTTGACTTTTCAAATGTATATGTAATCAATTTTACCAAATTTTTTTTCTTTTCTAGGTAGTACATATGAATTTCATTTTTAATTACTTACTAATAATTTTTTCTAGGTTAGTGGTGCTAGATAAGCTTCCACCTTCATGTGGTTAGCATTGTCAGCAAAGAATTCTATATTATTGAAGTTAAGATAAGTTCAAGTTAGATATTATTTAATCTCATGTTGGATGTTATCAAAGCTTAAGAAATGACTTACAAGTTTCATTGTATGGGTGTTTAAACTTAGGCTAAAAAATTATATTTTTCTTGTATTGGGAAGGGCATTCTTGAGGCCAGAATGGGTGGTGGGTTTATCGATTGGACCTGATGGGAGGATAATAACCTGGTCTTCCACATTATATTTTCCCCCCTTAGATGTGTTGGTAGTGTCAATTTTCATTCAGAAAGTATCAAAATTAGAGTTCTAGAACCATAACTTAAACTTTGACAACATTTGTTGTTAGTGTTTCCACACTCTAGAATGGTGGTGAAAATGCAATTTCAAGTGGATTTGAACATCTTGGTAGTGTCATAACATGTAATTTTCCTATTTGGATGTGATAAAAGTGATATGTTATCATGTGGAAGTCTTAGAGGTAGAAATGGTAGTTGGAGCTCAAGAAGTTACTTGTTTAATGCCAAAAAGTTGCATTTTTGGACCCATCACCATAACTTGTCCAACAAATTGCTCTCAAAGCTTCCACTTAAGTGATCAAGAGTGAGATTAGAGGGATTAAATATTTAGGAAATGGATTTGATGATTTATGGAAATGACTTATAGGTTTTATTTTATGGGTGTTTAAACATAGGTTACAAAATAAATTTTTATTATATTGGGAAGGGAATTCTTGAGGTCAAAATGGGTGGTGAGTTTGTCAATCGGGCCTAATGGGTGGAATAAAATCTAGAAACAAATGAGTAAAGTAAGACTTACTAAATAAATGCTAAGGTTAAAAATCCATGATGAGGTTATTTATAAGGAATTAATTATCACATAGAATAAGTGATTTATGAGATTGAGGGGTATTGAAATCACTAGGTCTAAATAAAACATCAACACAACCATAGGGATGTCATGCAAAGGTGAGAAATCTTGCAAAGACAAAATAAAAAATTTGGAGTTAATTTAAAAAAAAAACAGAATAAATGTTCTAATCAAGAGTGATAAAAAGGGTTTTCTCAAGTAGGACCTTCCTTGTAGTTGTCTAAAGGCATGTTTACAAGTTATAAAATATCAGACCTTAGAAGAGAAACATACTCTATTATTTTCACATCAATTTTTACTTATTGATCATTTTTTGGGTTAAAAATTTAGCTTACCCTATTATTTTCTAAAATCCCTCAAAGCCACAACCCTCACCTTCTAGTTTAGTGACAAAAATGATAGTAGTCACCATGGCCTATTCCTCTTGTTAGTCCAACAAGGTGAAATATTGCATGGGAAATCCATCCCCTCTAATGAAGGTTCCCTTTTTAAAGTTACTCATTGAAAGGAAATTACTTAGATGATTCATAATAATATAATAATATATGGTAGAATTAAGAGTAGAATGATCAGATTCACAACAATAATTGGTGAAAGAGTAGAATACTTCAATATTATGATTGAGCCACTTTGAGGGGGAAACTTCCATAACAATGTAATAAGGACAAAGTTCACAATATGATGATAAAATACTAACCACTACCTCCTATATATGCTCTACTTAGCCATGATTATTCCATAGGCCAACCATACTAAGAACATTGAGAAATATAATAAGCTAATATAAATATGTGTAAGCCACAAGTTGGCCACACATATCCCTTGATGTACTATAAGTTAAGGGAAAATAACATTGTCCTCAATGTTAAATTAAACTAGGATGTTTTTATAGTGCTTCATCCTCCCATGTTGCATTTTTAAAATGTTGGTTCTTCTATTTGATTAAATATTGATTAATGAATTTGGTCTGAAATTTCTTAGTGTGCATGTGAAGTATGTCCTCAGGCTCTATAATGACTCTACCTTCTTCATCTAGTTCAGGTAACTCAGTCTAAGTGGAAACTCTATGTCCAATTGTTTTCTTCATGAAAGATACATAGAATAATGGGTGTATGCAAGTGGCTTTGGGTAATTCTAACTTGTAAGCCACAATACCAATTTTATACAAGTCTGGTAAGGGCCATAATAATTAGGCAATAAATTGTTATATTTTTTCTATTACTCCAGAGACATCTACTTATATGGTTGAAAATGCGTAAAGAACCAGTCACTTATGTCAAAATGCCACTCACTATGGTGTTGATTTGTTTATTGATTTATTCAATTTTGTGACATTACTAAATTTTCTCATAAACTGACTAATACCTCTTATTGATGGTGAATGTGTTCCTAAATAGCTCAAACCTTAGGATGCACTATCAAAACTAAAGTGATGGATGGGGGTGATAACCATACAATGCCACCAAAGGAGTCACCTTAGAATAAGTGTGAGAAGAAGTGTTATACCACCATTCAACAAGTGGTAGCCAATGAACCCATTTGTCCTATTTGTAAGAAATAAAATAATGAAGATATTCATCAAGACATTTGTTGACTACCTATATTTATCTATCAGATTGAGGATGATAGGATGAGTTATGAGCCACCTATGTACCCAAACATGAAAATAATTCAATCCAAAAATTACTAGTAAATATAGGATATCTTTCAATTATAATGATCTTTGGAGTGCCATGCAATTTTTGAACTATATTGAGAAAATTAGAAGCTAATATATTGGAAAAAAATGGCTATGATAAGGAGCAAAAATGAGCATACTTGGTGAGTCGATCCATAATTACCATGATAACATGTTTACCTTCAGACCTTGGTAAATCTGTAATGAAATCCATGGAAACATCTTCCCAACATTGGTTAGGGATGGATAACTGATGCAAAAGATGTGGGGTATTAATTGTTTGACTTTTATTTTATTGGTATATCATGCATTTAGCCACATATTTCTCAACATCCCCTTTGGGTTCTTTCCAAAATAAATCTTTCTTGATTCTTTGATATGTTTTAAAAAATCCTAAGTGTCCTCCAAGTGGAGAAGCATGAAGTTCTTGAATTTTTTTATGTTTGAGGATATAATGCTTACAAAGGTATAATCTATCTTTATGCCATAATGTGTTCTTCCATGTAAATTTTTCAAATTCATAAAAACCCAACTAAAGATTGTGAATCAAATCCTTTATATTACTATCGTTCTCTCATTCTGATCTTGCTTCTTCTAGCCAATCTACCCGTGACATGGTAATGACACATAATAATGCCTCAAATGATTCATCTTGTTGAAAGAGGGCATTTGCCACCATATTCTCTTTTCTTTTCTTATACACTATTTAAAAATCATAGCTTAACATTTTAGTCACCCATTTTTGTTATTCCTTATATGACAAGCATTATTATACAAAATATTTGAGGCTATCATGATTAGTTTTGACCTAAAAGTGATGACCCATTAGATATGATCTCTGCATATAATCATAAATGCATCATGCCCATAAATAAATCTTAGATCAAATGGGATAGTGCACACCTACACTTCTAATTAGGGGACTATAATTGTTAAGTAGGAGCATGACCAATTTTAGGATCCTCTAGACCTAATTAGGGGATCACTTATCACAACACACTATGTAAGGTAGGGTTCCAAAGTCTACAGTCTAACATAATCACACAACAACTCTAAAAGAGTCATATGATTTACTATTTTGCTAATCTAATAATAATAAAAGACAATCTAATCTAGTGTGAACCAAAGCTTGTGGCACAAAGTGGGGCTTAGAAATAAAATAAATAAACAACTAAACTAAACATGTATTAGAAGACATATACTCATGTCAATGTATATGAAATCATAATATATGGAAGAGAATAATACAAATGCACTATCTATATACTCTTATAAAGGAGGAATAAAGTTAGGAATACTTACCTTTGAAGATGAACCCCTCAAGCCTCAATCTCCCCCTTGGCCAAGGTTTTTCACAAGAGATTATCATGATATGTAAGGATAGCTAAGATAAATCAGTGCTTGGCTACACAATCCATCCAAGCATTCAAAATACTTATCCATAAGATGAGATTAGAGCTCTAAACAAAGTATTGAACCCTAAAGATTTATTCCCTAATTAAAATGGTCAATAGGCAAATGTTCATTCATACTTCTTCACTTAATTTAAATTTCTTATGAAATGGTGGGAAATGACCTTGTATATATAATAGTATCTTACCCAAAAAGTATTCAGACATGTCGGTTATGCTAGGTGGACCAGGTCAACCTAACATATTTTTGGGTTTAACTCACTAAGTTTGTGCTAAGTCATTCAAGAGGCCAACAAACTAAAAGAGAGAAAAAGTCCTTAAATTGTACTAGGTGAACCTGGTTGATCTAGAACAAGCAATAGGTCAAAAGGGTGCTAAGGAAATAAATGAAGGATAAAACATATTAAGTGATAGGAAAGGATAAAACTAAGAAGAATAAGCTTGGGTTTAATGGTTTCAAGAGGCTAGTATGTGGATGGCAAGTGGAAAAAGGAACACCAATCTTACAAAGCACTGATGGTCTACCCACCCATTTCTCAGTGCACCCCTTAAGGCATGCACATAGATAGATTGAGACTCGATAAGTTACTATAAGATACAAAGTATTAGTAAGTGATAAAAGTCAAAATTATTATGTATATACATATGCCCCAGTTGAAGCTCATCATGTGTCACATAATTGCAACATGGGATGGTGCTTCAGAAATAGAACATGATAACACATAATGTTGATGCTAAGTATGGTGTAGTAATAAAAAAATAAAATAAATGAAAGTATTGAATTGAAAAACACATACCTTTAACTTACCTTAGTGTCATAGATATGGAAATAGATTACAAAAAATGTGAAGGTGTCCAATGTATAGTACACTAGGTGAACTTGTAGAAGTTAGCATAAAAAGAGCCAAAAATCAAAAAATTTGGAAGATAGACATAGGATAGTGGAAAATAATCTCTACTTCATCATGATTCTAATGCATTTTATGATTTGCAAAAAATATGAACAGAAACAAAGATAGAGGCAAACCAAGGAATCTACCTAAAAATAAATGAAAACATTGAGTTACTAAAAAGTGTTTTTTTAAAGGGAAAAAGAGAATTCATTTTGCATTTTGAATTGTGAAAGAGAGTAAAGAGAGATCTGAGACCAAACATGGCTAGGATGGTGAGACGATGACATTCTAGATGAGGAGGACACCCAAAGGAGGCAACATGTGTACTATAGGTATGCAACTACAGATCTCAAACTAGTTTTTGAAATTTGTATAGAATTAAGTGAATTTTTAATAATTTAAGATTTTAAGTATTTATAGATGTCAAAATTGAGCAAACTTATATTCTAAGGGTAGCAAATAGGAAGATGGGAAATGGTTTTGAAGGGTTTAGGAATAAAATGAGTGAAATGCACATTTTGTGAAAAATGTAGTGCATTGGCACACATAATGTCCTAAGTTGACCAGATCGACCTAGTAGGATAAAATAGGGTAGAATCCATATGGTTGACCTTATAGGCATGGGTTGACCTAGTGTAATCTGTAGGTTAAAAATCTAGAATAGAGTGATTAACTAGTTTGTAAGGGCTAGAATGAAAACTCAGTATTAGGAAGGGTAAGATAAGAGGGCTGACTTGGAATGTGAAGTCAACTATGAAAAAATAGTCAAATTTTGGTCAAACTAGGTTGACCAAGGAATCAAAATAAGCATAGAAAAGCATGCAGATTGATGGAAGAGGGATAGAATGGATCAAAATGACCAAAGGAGGGTAAGAGGGACCAAATAAGATAGAAATGGGATAAAATGGATAAAATGAATAAGGTAAAAGCAATTAGGATTGTTTTTAATTAAAATTATAAAAATGATGTATAAATAATGACATGGAGGAACTAATACATCCTTTGTTATTTATTGGTTGCAGAGACAACTAAGATTTTGGAGGTTGGTGGACATGTTTTGGTTACCATATTCATTAGATAGATTATTAGATGGAGATCAAGCTAGACTAATAGACATGGGTCTAAGAGGTATAGCTAATATGTGTAGGATCCCCCTTAGCACTAACTTATTAGTCATGTTCATGAGATGCTGGGAATGACTAACACCTTTAGATTGGAGGTGGGTGGGGATGTGATAGAGGTGGACATCACACTAGAGGATGTCCATGCCATCCTCCAGCTACCCATAGAAAGAGTACCAATGACCATAGGGATACCATATAGATTAGAGGAGAAGAAAGCCTTAGTCATGTGGGATACAAGCTTAGAGATGATATTGAGAGGATGGAGAGTCAATATGGATGATGTGTATACATCATAAACTGTAGACCTCTAGAAGGTGGTGATAGGCCTTGTAACATAGTGGGTGCTCTATCACAAAGGTGCCACTGTATGTTGTATTCATAAGTAGGATGATGCTAAAGAGGGATTACTAAATGATATAGGCTCTATAATCTAGGTCCAACTCATACATGATCTATTTGAGATGCTAGTCAAAAGGTAAAAGATTATGGGACTAATCATACTACTGACATCATGGATATATGAGATATTTACCATGTATCAATTGGTTGGGTTACCCCATGTGGTTGATGATGGGTCACCTTGAATGTGGAGATGAAGAGAGGACTAGGTAGCATGGACCATGCCTCATGTATTATCACTATAGTTGGTGAGACACATAGACATAGTGTGATAGCCATATAAGCACATAAAAACTACATGGATGAATTGGCACATAGTTGCACTAGCACTAGAGAGGAGAGAGGTGGTCAAAAACTATATGTGGTAGAGAGAGTCACATCTAGTGGCATAGGTGTCAAGTCAGATAGGCTTACCTCAACATGTGACACTGATACTGATGCTCAAGTAGTGGGCTCGACATGTGAGGGAGCCTCGAAGGAGGAGAGGACTCAAACCACTGATAGTGAGGTTGACATTGAAGCCATATCAAGAGCGATGTCAGGAATCTAGAACAACAAACAACTCTGATTCCACTGTCAGGATCTAGGAAGCACAATTGATTACCAAGCAACTAAACATAGAATTCAACCAGAATGCACAAGTAACTAGAATTCAAAAATAGCACAGAATATGAGAGACAATACCCAATTGTATTAATACTCTTCCAAAAAAGAATTACAATGAAGAGACGCCACACTCTTCCACACCTTATAGGCTTCCCATACTAAGTGTATAGTAATTCACCTTCAAGAGCTCACTCTCTCAATTACAGTCCCAACACACAACTCAAACACAGAGTTGGTGTTCACCTCCAACCAGTCAGTATCACTACTGCCATTACCACTAGTCAGTATCACTACTACTAGTACACAATTACTCCACATACTTCACGACCGAGTACACACCATACTCCAAGTACATCTCCCATGAGCTTGCTACACTGGTTGTGTTGCTAATCTCCATGATCTTGCTGCCACCTGCAAATCAACTTGGTTTTGCAACACCTGCAAACCTAGATCTCGCACACACAAATACCTGTAACTCAAATGATCTTACTTACCATGTAGATCTTCCATGAACTTGCAACAACCTGCAATTCAAATGATCTTACAATTGGAAGGATCTACCTTGCCTTCCTTTATTACACTCCTATGGAACTAGGAGGAGCTACCCTTGCTCTCTTCACCCTGAAGGAGCTAACCAAGCTCAACTCTAACTAGCACACTTTACAATACAGCCCATGAGTCTATTATATAGATCCCATGCAAACAATAATTAGACATATAATTACAATAATTAGATCCACAGCTCCAAGACTAAAATTAGCCTTTAACATGCAAACAACTAGTTTGTTAACTAACTATTTGTTAACAACCAGTTTTAGAACCGCATAGGCGACCGACGTTAGTCCCTATCTGGCTGGAGATGACTGACATCAGTCGATACCTGACCGATGTCAGTTTCTCTACTCACTGTATATGACCGACGTCGGTTAGCCTGACTGACATCGATTACACTGCAACTCAGCTACCTCCTCTATGTTTGCATCAGTGAGGCTTTTAGCTCCACAACCTAACAATCTCCCACTTGGAGATAAATAGCTACACTGTACCTATACATGTACACCATCTAATTTGTTTCTTGGCTTGTATCCCTCTTCAAGATCAATCTTGAAGACTAACCACCACACAACCTATGATGCAACACCTATCATCCAAGTAACCTGCCACATCTGTATCTACAAACCCATGTAGAAAAGAACTTGACCCTGCATAGCATGTCGACCTACTGCTGGTCCCTCTCAGATACCTAAGAACCCACTGAACTACCCTCCAGTGCTTCTTTCCCAGATTGGCTACAAACTTTTTGACAGGACCCACTACTTGGGCAACCTCAGGTCCAGTACGCATGTACTTAACCTCATCATGTGAATCAGGACACTGTTCATAGAACTGTCCAACCATCATCATGCTGACTAGTTTCACACAATCATCCAGAGACAAAATCAACCTGTGACCTTCCATGTCTCTAAAACACACTCATGCCAAAAAATTTTGCTCTGTAAAATTCTTCATGACACACCTCTGAACTAACTTTACCTTTAGCTCAGAAAAACCTTGTATGTGTAACCCTACATACAAGCAAATACACAACATCCAGTAACATAATGATGTTGCAATCATCACCCACCTGGTAAAGAAACCACAATGGTTACAATGACATTGACTAAAGCCATGCTTTGTCATCCACTTGTCAAATCTGTACCACTGTCTTGGAGGTTCCTCAAGACCATATGACCTGGCCTTCCATCTCACGTATCCATTCTCTCTATTCTTTAACCAAGGTATCCATTCATCTTTCAGTGCTTTCATACTGGCTGACAACCCTACCAAATCTCTCGTTTGGTTTTGCATCCTAGGAATCAAATTCCTCATTCATGCCATGCTCCCATTGTTTCCTAGATCCTTCCTGCTCTACAGTGAGCAATGAGTATAAAGAAGAGGAATAACAAATTTGAGGCCTACTTACCTTTTAGTCCTCCATATGGGCATTTGAGACTCCTTGACAACTTGCTATTCACCTAAAATCCATCTCAGTGACTGACCTCGATCACCACACAGTCTGCATCTGACTGACATCAATTCCATGCGACTGTCCTTTCTACTGATGCCAGTTCTCTAACCGACATCAGTCTTCCCTAGTCACCAATGTCGGTTCCTTGACCGACGTCGGTAGCAACCCTACCCAACACTACCGACTCTGGTCTACACATGACCAACATCGACATCTATCTATTTGATGCCAATTCCTCCTGACCGATGTCGGTACCTATGTTCTCCTGTGAGTGATAACTTTTTACCTGCGAGCTCTCTTTGGATCAAAACCCTGTCCAAACTGCCCTGCTCAGAGTTACTCAGCCTTCTCCACTGGTCTCTGTCCATCATCTCCTCCATGAAAACTAAGGATTTCCAATTCTTAAGTCTATCAAAGACATCTAACATCCTTTTAAGAACATGCATCTCCTTCTTGCTCTTGTGACCAAGCCTACAAAGCCATGTCTTCGCAACAAAAGAAGAATCAGTAATACAAGCAACTAAATAAAGAGTACTTGCTTTCTTACCACATGCTAATTCAAGTGCATCCTTGGTAACATTCCAAGAATCTACTATGAGAGTTACTATGCATCTCTCATCACCCAACTTTCCTGAAGAAATTAGTCACATTTTCAAGACTGGGACCTGCATGACCTCCTTCAACACCCATGTGTTGGCCGTCTGTAATTTCAGCCGCACTTCCCCTTTGCCAAAACTTTGACAAGGCACACCAGCCCCTAAATAAATCTTTCCAAAGTCTCCAAAGACCTTAACATGGAAAAATACTCTATTTCAGGTTGCATGGAAAGAGGCAACAGAATCTATAAAACAAGATTCTACTTTATCCAAGGAACATCCCAAAGCATCCTGTGCAACAACACCTACAACATCGACTTCTTCAGTTCCTTCATGCTGATCTTCTACCAACCAACAATATTTATTTACCTGCTCTTTCTTTCCATAACACCGTAATTGACCATTTGTGCCTTTGAATTCCTCCATTCTTAGTGTACTTTCTTCTGCCATTGCTATACTCCCACTCAATCAAAAACCCCTGAGAGTGACTTATAATCAAACACAAACCGGCTCCCTATAACCTTAGCTCTGATACCACTTATTAGGAATCTAGAACAACAAACAACTCTGATTCCACTGTCAAGATCTAGGAAGCACAATTGATTACCAAGAAACTAAACACGGAATTCAACCAGAATGCACAAGTAACTAAAATTTAGAAATAACATAGAATATGAGAGATAATACCCAATTGTATTAATACTCTTCCAAAAAATAATTACAATGAAGAGACGCCACACTCTTCCACACCTTACATGCTTCCCACACCAAGTGTACAATAATTCACCTTCAAGAGCTCACTCTCTCAATTATGGTCCCAACACACAACTCAAACACAGAGTTGGTGTTCACCTACAACCAGTCAGTATCACTACTGCCAGTACCACTAGTTAGTATCACTACTACCAATACACAAGTACTCCACATACTTCATGACTGAGTACACACCATACTCCAAGTAGATCTCCCATGAGCTTGCTACACTGATTGTGTTGCTGATCTCCCTGATCTTGCTACCACCTGTAAATCAACTTGGTTTTGCAACACCTACAAACCTAGATCTCTCACACACAAATACCTACAACTCAAATGATCTTACTTACCATGTAGATCTCCCATGAACTTGCAAAAACTTGCAATTCAAATGATCTTACAATTTGAAGGATCTACCTTGCCTTCCTCTATTGCACTCCTGTGGAACTAGGAGGAGCTACCCTTGCTCTCTTCACCCTGAAGGAGCTAACCAAGCTCAACTCTAACTAGCACACTTTACAATACAGCCCATGAATCTATTATATAGATCCCATGCAAACAATAATTAGACATCCAATTACAATAATTAGATCCACAGCTCCAAGACTAAAATTAGCCTTTAACATGCAAACAACCGGTTCATTAACTAACTGTTCATCAACAAGCAGTTCTAGAACCGCACAGGTGATCGACGTCAGTCCCTGTTTGGCTGGAGATGACCGACATTGGCCGATACCTCATTGATGTTAGTTTCTCTACTCACTGTATATGACCGACGTCGGTTGGCCTGACCAACGTTGATTACACTGCGACTCAGCTACCTCCTCCATGTTTGCATCAGTGAAGCTTTTAGCTCCATAACCTAACAAGTGACCATGGATTAGTTGAGCATGATGAGTGGAAGAGGAGGAGGGAGAGGAGGCATAGATACTAAATGTACCACTACCAACCCCATAAATAAACAAATAGTGGCCACCCAAGACATGGCGGTGATGAAGATAAGAGAGAGTGGAGACTATAGACATCATAGGTGACCCCATAGATGAACCAAAATAAATGATAGAGAGACCTTTTAGATAGAGGTTGAGATGGACATGATCCATGACAACTGAGTTTGAGCTAAGGAGGTGACATACCTTGAGGTAATAGGAGACCATGTAGATGGGGAGACTATGCTAGGTAATTGTATAGATGATGATATCATAGGAGTTGAGATACATATAGGTATGAAGAGGGTTGAATTATTTCTTAATCTTTTATTTGGTAGTATAGAGATATAGATAGATATTATGAGATATGACAATGATCTTATATCCATCTAGTGTGATTTTGTAGGCATAATTGAGGATGAGGAGGAGATATGGGGGTCCTTGGTGAGGGTAACACTCCATGACATCCTGGATGAGATTCTATAGCCATACAACCCCATGATACTGGAGGATCAAAATTTACCATTTATCCTAGCTTAGGCGAGCTGGTTCAAATTAGTTGGCAAGGCAGTGCAGTAGATATAAGTATATAGAGAGAGGATGAAACCACCATTAGAGATGGGTTCAGGTGAGAGGTAGGCCTAGTAGGCCTTGGTAGATGAGAGAGCTATGCATCTAGACATAGTGACATAGATGATGTAGGTATATACAATAATTCAAACTCAACTAACACAAGCACATATGGTAACTTAGGCTAAGTTGGTGTAGACACATGTGTAGATAAAATGCCTATAGGGATAGGTAGAGGGATTAAGATCTCAGGCTGCCTCATTACAACATACTATTTGGAAGAGTCAGACCGAAGCCTTAGTAGGTAGTGTGGCTAAGCCATGAGATATATATAGGATGGACCCCAGCCCTAGTGCTTGAGCATTGTATATGGTCATGTATGTTGTATCAATTTCATAGTGTGTGTGTCTATATATATATATATATATATATATATATAGAAAGAAATATATCCAAAGCATCGACAAATTGGTATATGGTCATGTATGTTGTATCAATTTCATAGTGTGTGTGTCTATATATATATATATATATATATATATATATATATATATATATATATATATATATATGATGTATCATTTTGACTAATTGGTATTGGTTGTGTATGTTGTCTTTATTGTGGTTATGTTTGTCGATGCTTTGGATATATTTCTTTCTATCACATGTATTTAGCTTTGTTGTATATGATATAAAAAAATATATGTGGTGTGTTTTATTTTATAACATTATAGAGTACACATGCATGGTTAAAAATAAATAGGTGAAAAGGACTTGGAAAAATATAATCAAATAAAAATGTACTACAAACTAGTTCAAGTTGGGAATGTGTAAGAATGGAAAATGACTAAGCACAAAGATCCAAGAAAATGGCAAACGAGTTAGTAAAAAAGGGATTTTGTTTTTAAACCAATGTAAAATATTTTTGCACCAAATTAAACAAGTAAAATCACACTAAATATCATGTTGGGAATTATGAAAAACAATGTAATAAAATGGAAATTATATAAAAGGGCACAAATGGTAATAAAAACAAATCAAAATTAATTCAATCAATTATACTATATCATGGTGGGAAGTATAAAATAAAAACAATTTTTTTAAAAATTTGGTGTTAAATTTATCATACTAATTCAAACTAGGAAGTATGAGAAATTCAAGAAATGGTTGTAATCTTACTTCTACTCAAAAAATAAGAAGATAAAAAGCAAAATTTAAATTAAATAAGCATAAAACATACTAATTCAAGCTGGGAAGAATGTCAATGACATGTAACCTCATAATCAATCGAATCTTAGCTCATATTTGACACATGTAATTTTGGATGGTGACTTGATTATTAGAAACTTTTGTGAGGAGGGTCAGGATCTATCCATGGTCTTACACTACAACCCATAAAAGAAAAACCCAAGGGGTACCAAATCAAGATTGGTAAGTAGAAGGATAAGTAATGGAAAATCAAGGATGTGGATAATAGGATGGAAAGGATGGTAATTTTTGAGGGATGTCAGGTTCTATCTATGGTCTTATAAACCAACTTACAAATGATATCCCATGGGGAGTGTTCAATAAGAAAAATAATATTTCCCAAAAGGAAATATGAAGGAAAAGGAATGAAAAAGGGAGTGTAAGAAGTAATACTTATGAGTCTTATGAGAATAACTTAGGAGGCAAGAGGCATACTAAAGACATGAGAAGACACCAAGTGACTAGTGGTCATCTATGTACAAAGGAGACCCGCTTGTTATAGACATAAAGCTTTGTAGGAAAATAGGTGTAATACTAAAATCAACTCATGATGGTAGATTGGTACAAGGAAAATAAAAAAGGACCTACCTTCCCATGACGTTTTCTTTGCTCCTTAAGACCCTTTACATATCCATTGGTATACTACAAGGAATGGATACTTGTGTGAGAAAAGTAGGCAGCACAAAAAGATTTTTTTATTCTCCTCTTCTGATATACTAGCATACCACACCTCAAAGGACCTTGGATCTATCATGAGGCCAATTTTAGAGTTTTATCTTTGACTAGAAGAAGGATATGTACTTTGAATCACATCTTCTAGTGTCATTAGACTTTTAAGAATATTCAATATTTTTGCCTTTTGATATCATTGCCTTTTGTTTAAATGATTTATATTTTAAATTTACTTTGAAGGATTTTTAAGATTCCTCCTCCATACAGATTTGGAATGAGCAATCATGATAGAGATAGTGATACACATGAATGTGTTGTAGGCTAAGGCTAAAGGAGGCTAAATAACCAAATACAAAGACTAACTAGGACACTTAGGCTTGATAATGAACTAGCATGTGATCTTAAGTCTCAACTATGTATATGCTTAGTTTGTAGAAAAAAGGAAGAAGGGAAAAATGAGATCCTAAGGAAGATAGATGAAAAGAAATAGTAATGAGAAATATTTATTGAAATTTGATCACATGGTGATAGGAGATAGTATCCAAAGGGAAGAGTTTAAGTATAACCAAGTCGCCATGATAACTATCTATGAAAAATAAATATAAGAAAACAATCAATCATAAAGATACAAGGGAAGAGTTTTGAGAAAAACTATAAAGGAAAAGAAACTAATGATAAAGGAAAGACAAACATATGGGAAATGTAAAATGATAACATAAGTAAACTATAGTACAATAAGAAGGAGAAACATGATATAAGATAAGAAAGAATTTGACATGGTGTCAAATGATATAATCAAATAGATAAAAAAATATGAGTGGAGCACATATATACTCTAAATATAATTATGAAAAAACCATGCATGTGATCATAAATACAATTAAATATATCAACACACATTATCCAATACATCAAATAAGTCTATATGAAGCTAAATACACACTGCAACTAAGGTCTCGTTAATCTTCAATGAATACTAGGCAAATACTTCTTTTCTGATCTCCTCAACTGAAAAAGTAGGAATTATTAATGAGGAAAGTTAGGCAAAGGATGGTCTAGAGAATATATGGAAATAAGATCTATAGGATAAGAAGAAATCACAGGTGGAGAAGGGCCCATGGGTGAAGGATTCATGAGTGGGGAAGGATCCATGGGTGAGGGAAGGTACACAGGTGATAGAATCATAGGTGTAGGCATAGAAGGGTGTGAAGAGACCATAGGAGGTGATGGAACCACTGGAGGTGGAGCCATAGGAGAAGAAAGAGGATCCTTATTATGGGAATGACCTATGAGAGGAGTAGTAGAAGGTCCAAGGATAGATACAAGGTGATCCTTGAGATGTTGAAGATGTGATAATGATCAGTGTGATTCATGATAGATAGGTTCTATAGAAAATATACCTCACCATACTTAGGTAAATATTCAAGAAGTACCTTCAGGGGAGGTATGGCTTTGTCTAATGATGGGGAAGAAGGATGCAAGGTATTAAGATATTGTCATAACTTATGACAATGAGTGTAAGAGTGATTATATATCCCATGGAAGTAATAAATATGTTTGTGAGTGGTTTTAGGAGTACTCATAAAAGGAGGTAAAATAGGATCGAAATATGTTAAAGAAGACTTATCAACCCATTTGGTGGGAAAAGGAGCCATATTAGGCAATGCAAGCAAACCATCATCAAGGGACGGTGATGATGAGGAATGAGTGGAACTAGGCTCAATATGAGGATTATTGGGATGAGAAGTAGGAAGAGACTCAACAACAGTAAGAGTAGAAATAGGTTCAATTATAGAGGAAAAAAGAATGGGTTTAACTATAGCTGACCCTATTTAAAGAGGGTTGAGATTTACAAAAGGTCTAAGGATGACTACCCTAGGTGTGGCAAAGTGATAAGGTCTGGTCATATCTTGATCCAAGAGCATAGTCCTAAGTGGCTCCTCATAAACTAGAGGTATCGACAACCCGTTTGCCCTATGATAAAGGGGGAAAATGCAAGAACCAAGAACTATAAATGAAAAATAATGACAAGATGCATGAAAATACTCAAGTAAAGAAGAGTGGTAATGAATAATCTCAGTATCATGGCCCTAGACAAGACCACCTAAAAGAGGATCATCTATATAATATCCATCATCATAATCTAGAGTACGAAGATCAATGGCACATGTCAAGATGACTTTGTCATTGAAGGAAGCTTGGTGAATAGAGTGCCTAGTCTTGGTTAAGACTATGGGAATGTCATCACAAGGAGGATTTTGAGAACAAGGCTGTAATGAGGCAAGAAGCTATGGAATGAGATGAGGTAAGAGATCAAAATTTTTGATCTTGAGATTAATCTCATCGAACTCATCATCATCTGAGTCTAAAATGTTGGGAGGAATGTTACCAATGAGCTTAGGATGCCCATTGTAACCTCTGGTTGAGTTGATAGGAAAGTTTAGATGCTATGACTCATAAAATAGAACACTAGGCTAAGGTTCAAGAGTAAGAATCTTAAAGACACCATGATTTTGGAATTATTCAGAATTAAAATGGTTAGTATCTCCTTAAATCCTATAAATGGCTCCATTATGAGGAAATTTATTGCATTAGTAGGAATAATATGCAATAACTTGCATATGATGAGTCCACGATCTACCAATCAAGATATTATATGAGAGGGGATAGTTAAATATCATCACCTTCACATGAATGGTGATAGGTGGGATGGTAATGAGAAGTCATACACACCCTAAGAGAGGCATTTGAATTCTTTCATATCCTTAGCATGTGCTATGTTTAGACTTGATATTACATTCAAAATATCAAAGAGTCTTAATGAAATTGAGGAAAGTGACATAGATACCATAACCTTCATTGATCAAGGTTCAATTTACTTGAATATCATCGAATTGGGTGTTAATACATAATAGAGGATTATTTTCATGAATCAGAATATCATCTGGAATCATAGATGTGATAGGAAATCATAAAAAAATATAAGTGCCTATAGTTTCATCAACATTAGTAGACATCTCTTCACATTGCTGTAAGATACTATCCTCAATTCTAGATAAAGTGGCCTCCCATCATGCTAGAGGAGGGAAAGGGATATTCATATCGAATAAGATTTTTATGGAGTGTTTTCTATAACATGGAGATGTCTTCATGAGTTTAAGGAAGGGTATCTAAGATGGAAGATTAGTGAGTTCTGTAATGGGATCCCACTCATTATAACCCACAAAGATATTTTTAGATATTAATGCATAAGGATTAAGATGATATTTGGAAGGTATATCTAAAGAACATTGAAATTTATGTTGATAAGAATGAGAAGGTTGAGAAGAAGGTTGTAAATCATTTGGTGATGGATAAATAGTTGGTTTAGATTGATCTTAAAGTTTGGGAGAAGTGTTAATAGAAATTGGATTGTCATTAGTATTAGAAGATGATTGGAGAGAAGTAAAAATAGCATGGGATGTGTCATCCAAGGGAGAATTATAAATCAGATCATCAAAAAAAATAAGATCTTCATTCCCCAACTCATTTAAATGTTTTAGAGAAGAATCCTAGATGACACAATATGTTTGGGATGGATTTAGAGTGTGGATAGGTTGTGAATCAATGAAATCCACCACTCTTCACATATTGGTCATGCTAACCACATTATTTATGTTATTGGTGGAAGAAGTGGGCTTATCTTGAGCTTCTTGGATTGGTTGATGATTTGGAAAGGGATCTTTATAGATAGCTAAATGAGTGTTTGCCTAATTTAAGGATTGAGTTTTGTCATGTAATTTATAGTCTTTGAAACTAATCTCATAAGCTTGTTGATGCTTACAAATAATAAAATCATGATCAAAATTTGGGCCAAGACAAAAGTCCATAGCTAAATTACGGAGTTGTCTACAAGTCTAATGAGAGTGACCCCAACTAGCATGAAACCAGTAAAACTTATTAGGATCATACCATGATTTCATAAGTTAAGTAGGGTCAAGATCTTGTGGAAGAGGCCTAGGTAGATATTTAAGAAATTTAGTTGAGGATAAATGCTTATGGAAATTAATGTTGTTTGTTGAGAAATGAGGATTAGTGTATTGTTGAGAAGGAGCTGGTTTTGAAGAAGGGGTAGGAATGACAGCTTGTACATTATGAATGGTGTCAAATGAATCAGTAACACCATCATTGGTAATATTGTGGTTTTTTTATTTAATAATAGGCAAGGGCCCATGGAAGGTTAGGGTGGCTCTAATTGGCACATGAGAAAATCTTGTCTTTTAGATTGATTGATAACTTCCTCCAAGGTATGTGGAGAAAGGGTACGTACTTGATATTGTAATTTAGGAAATAAAGCATTTGTAAAGAGATGAAAGATATTATCACCCCATGTTATGCTCACATTTATTTGAGAAAGTCTTCCATATCTTGATAAAGGCTTTGGGTAGTTTCATTTTTATTTTATTTGTAGTTAATGAAATTAGCCAAAGAGTTCTCTGGAAGTTCACTAGTTTGGAATTATTGTACTAAAGCATTTACTAAGTCTTCCAAAATAGTGATAAAGTGCATTCTAAGTTGATTATACCAATCCAAGGCATCACATATGAGGGTTTTAACTAGGAGTTTTTTAGTGGCAAAGGTATTTAACTTAACCCAACCCTTGTAAAGATTTCCAAATGTCTTGAGGTGAAGAGTAGGATCGGTTGATCCATTGTAAGAAATTGTAGGTGTTATGCCTCCAATATTAATGTTAACAATTTGGGTGGTAAAAGGTTCATTTTGTAAATGTTTGATGGAATTGTTGACCAAAGGTGGTTGAAGAATGAGATTACTGTGAGAATATTGAAGAGGAGGAGGAAGAAAACTTTGGTTATGTGTGCCCCAAGTCATTGGTTGATGAATGGATTGAATATTAAGAAGGTGTTTTTGCATTCTCATCATTTGATTCATATTATGATCTTGGAGTGTGTTCATTTTGTTGAGAGTTTGCAACAATAGTCGATAAGTTTGATTAGTTTTATTAGAATTAGTACTGGTGTTTGTGTTGGTGTTAGTGGCTTGGGTACCACTATTAGTGTTGATATGAGCTTGTGAAGAGCTATGATAATTTGAGGCACTAGTGGTGAAATTTGCTTGTGAATAAAAAAATGGACTAGTACATGGCTGAAAGAAAGAAGCACTAGAAGCATGAGTGCCTTGGGTAACAATCAATGAGCTAGTGGAAGTATTAAGAATAGTGGATCTTATGAGAGGCCCATTAAAGGTGGAACCTACCATGTTAGTTGTGATACTAGACATGGAGGTAGATGAAGTTAAAGAATAAGATGTCATATAATAATAAGGATTCAAGATTGAAGGAAGAGGTTGAGAAGTAAAGAAATCGATACTCCAAATCCAATGGAGAAAGTGGGAGTAGGAGAATGAGGTTCTTCAACTTGACAGCCAATCATGAGGTTATAGATGGTGGAAGGATCCTTCCCTTTATGTTAAGGGAATTTCAAGATAAAGAAGAGCATTTCAAGAGTATAATATAACTCAAGGTGATCCTCTAAGAGAAGAGGAGGGTTTTTATACAAAGAGGTATGAGGATGGGTCCCATAGTTCATCTTGCAAGTTACAATATGAACATTACTAGCATGTGAGAAAGGAACCCTGCTTTGTCTATGAGATACCCTATTAGGATTAGTTAATTCCATAATGTCTATTGAGTGAACTTTAGTGTTATCACTAAACAAAACTCCATGATGAAACAATATGAAAAAGTAAATAATCAAAAAGTGACTAAAATAGTACTAGGTCGACCTAGTGTAAAACAGGGATTATGAAATTGTGTAGGGTCCATAGGGTCAACCTAGTTTAATGAACAGTTACTGGAGGAAAGGGGTAAATATGTTATAGATAGTACATGGTCAACCAGGTCAACCTAACATAGTATACATGGGTTAAAAAAGGTACATGGTTGATAGGGTTAACCTAGTATAGTAGATAGGGAAGAAAAGAAAGTTGATAATAAACTATGAATTGAAGAAAGATAAGTATAAGTAATGTAAGAAAGTAGTAAGTACTAAAAGGGAAAAAATAGTCAATTTAATTAATTCTAGCCAATCCAATTAATGCACATAAAGAAAAATCTTGCACTAACATTGGATAATGCAAGCATTTATGCACATAATTGATCAAAGAGCAAGCAAATAACTTGAAAGTAAAGCTATCTATTTGGTCAACCTAGAATGTTGATTAGATTGTTAAGAATGATTTTAAATGTAAAGGGAGATTGTCTAAAATCAAGGTACTAGATAATAATCTATGGATAGTTTTAGGTAAGTTTATGATGAAAGAGACTATAGTGGCAATGATACAAACTTGGTATTTGGGCCTACCCCCTCACTTCACACACCATAACGATAAGGGTGTTGGGTGATTAGCCAAAATATACCATTAACCATGATTTATACTTGACCAGAACATCAAGTTAGCTTCCCCCTTGGTGATAAAATCCAAGAAGGTAAACCTAGGTAATCAAATGTTTAAATGCTTGTTGATGTTTATGTGGTTTGGTCATGTGTGGAAAATAATAAAAATATTAAAACTAAGATATTTGATTGAAAATACCCTAATTAGACTATATTAACTATTATAAGCATGCAATAAACTTAAAATAAAGATGCAAATAACATATATGGTTAATTTCAACATTGAAACAAGGTATATTTGAGAAAATATATGGACAATCATATATAATAGGCTCAACAGGGTCAAACCTGTAATGCAAAAGCAAAGTTTGAAAGTGAACTAGGTTGGTCAGGTCGACCTAGTTATTTCATCAAATATAAAACACAAAACTAGGTCCACAAGGTTGACCCAATTGACTATGTAGAGGCATTTCTGAAGACTAGAAACTTGAGAGTATAGAAAAAGAAAGATATAGAGGAAATATAAAATAACCTAAATGGTTCAGAGATGAAAAGGAGAAGATTTCTAATCTGAGACCTTGGAAAAAACTAGAAGTAAATTGCAAATTGGGTCGATCTAGTTGATCAAATTATGCAAGAACTTGTTGCATAATGTTGAAAATGAATTAGGTCAACCTAGTAGGCTAAATTAGAAGTCTAGAAACCTACAAAAATTATACTTGGTTGAGCCGTTTAATCTAGTTATCTAAAAAAAAGTCTACAAGTCTAGAAACATGTACTAGGTCAAGCTAGTCGATCCAGTTGCTTATTCCTACAAACCTGCACACAGAGATAAATAAACTAGGTCGACAGGGTCATTATAGAATAGTAAATAAATGATAAAAATAATGATGAATAAAAATGAAATAAGTGAAATAAATCTTATAAGTGTTTGATTCACATTGGGTTCACCAGAATATATGCAATCATAAGTAAATCATGTCCATAAATCAATCTTGGATCGGATGGGATAGAGCACACATACACTTCTAATTGGGGGCTTCTATTTTTTAAGTAGGAACATGACCAATATGAGGATCCACTAGAGATAATTAGGGGCTCACTTTTCACAACACACCATGTGAGGTAGGGTTCCAAAACCTATTGTCTAACACAATCACACAACAACCCTAAAAGAGTCCTATGATTTAATATTTCACTAATCTAATAACAAGAAAATCTAATCTAATCTAGTTTACACTAAATCTTATGGCACAAAGTGGGGGTTATAAATAAAATAAATAAGTAAATAAGATAAACATGCATTATAAGACATATACTCATGTCAATGTATACAAAATCCTAATACATAGAGTATAAGAATACAAATGCAATATTTAACTACTCTTACAAAAGAGGAATAAAGTTAGGAATACTTACCTTTAAAGATGAACCTACCAAGCCTCAATCTTCCCCTTGGACAAGGTGCTTCACAAGAGATTATTTTGGTATGTAAGGATAACTAAGATAAATCAGCTCTAGGATACACAACCTATCCAAGCATCCAAAAAACTTATCCACAAGATTAGATTGGAGCTCCAAAGAAAGTATTGAACCCTAAAGCTTTATTCCCCAAGTAGAATGGTCAATAAGCAAATATTTATTCACACTTATTCACTTAATTTAACTCTCTTATGAAATGGTGGGAAATGACCTTATGTATATAGTAGTATCTTACCCAAAAAATCATTTGGACATGTCATTTGTGCTAGGTCTGCTAGGTCGACTAGGTAGACCTAGTACATTTTTGGTTCCGATTCACTAGTTTTGTGTTAGTTTGATTGAAAGGCCAACAAACCAAAAGAGAGAAAAAGTCCCTAAACTGTAATAGGACAACCTAGTTAACCTATTACAACTAATAGGTCAAAAGGGTGCTAAGGTAAGAAATTAAGGATAAAACATAGAAAGTGATAGGAAAGGATAGAATTAAGAATAATAAGCTTGGGTTCAATGGTTTCAAGAGGCTAGGGTGTGGATGGCAAGTGACAAAAGGAACACTAATCTTATGAAGAACCGATGGTCTACCCACCCCTTTCCTAGTGCACCCCTTAAGGAATTCACTCAGAGAGATTGAGAATTGATACATTCCTATAAGATACAAGGTGTCAATAAGTGATAAAAGTTGAAAATATTATGTTTATATAGTCTCCATTGCTTTACTGCATGTAGAATAGCCATCATATCTTTATCATATATTGGTTTGAGCCTATTTTTTCCCTTAATTTGGAAAATTTAAAATTCCATTGGTTTAACTTATTACATGAGTACAACCCCCATGTTGTATCTTGATGCGTCATAGTCCACAACAAAGGTTTTTGAAAAATTAAGAGTAGTCAAAATTAGAGTTGTGCACATAGCCATTTTTAACTGTTCAAATGCCTTGGTAGTTAAATCAGTCCACTAGAAGGAGTCTTTATTCAACAAAGAGGTGAGTGGGATTTCAATTATACCATAATTTTTGACAAACCTATAATACTAACAAGTTAGCCCCAAAAATCTGTAGAGGTTCTTGAGGGTCTTGGGAACCTGCCACTCCATCATTGCTTGGATTTTCTCATGATCAACTTTCACTCCATGTGAAATGATATGACCCATGTACTCCACCTCTTGGATACCAAAATCACATTTGGAAGGTTTGGCATAAATTTTATGTTGTTTCAGAACTAAAAGCACCTATTTCACATGCTTCAAATGGTCTTCCCAATTTTTTTTGTAGATGAGGATATCATCAAAAACACTAATACTAACTTTTGTAAAAATGGCCTAAAAATAGTATTCATTAGACTTTGAAATGTAGATGTTACATTTGTGAGGCCATAAGGCATGAACATAAATTCATAATGGCTTTCATGAGTTTTGAAAGCTATTTTAAGCATGTCCTCATTACGGATGTGAATCTGATGATATCCAAATAAAAGATCTAACTTGGTAAACTAAATAACACCATGTAATTTGTAGTCATATAAAATGCAAACATTGGTAACTTGAGCATGGATAATGATTCCCAACCCTTAGGTCCATTTAGTTTTCTCTCATGACCCTCATAGGCATATTTTCACTAATTCTCAGTCATCTATAGCCTTTCATACTTTATCCCATCTAAGCTAGACCCATTTTTTCAAGACTAATCCATCACTCTAGGTCCCATCAACTCAGGACAATAGTGCCACTCTTAGACTATAATGGTGGTGCCACTCCTATCTACTTTTGGTGCTCCTATTCAAGTGCAATTTTGGCCCCAATGGTTATTTCATTCTAGTTCCCTATTGTTATCCTTGGTGACTTAATGCAAGCACATTCAACCCATGACTAATAGATCCCTATAAAATCCCATTCAAAGATCATTTGGAAAGGGTTGGAGAATATCACTAAGCAAGCAAGAATGAAAGAAAGACTACTCAAGCAATCCTACCTATTCTTTGCATATAACCAACTAATATACTTACAAGATTATTTAAATCTTTACACTAATCCCTAGCCACCTCAAGTACATATAGTTTAGCATTTTATATCTTCATACACTCAATTTCACAAAGCACATTAAGTGGGATAAATACATATAGCTCGATCCCTCTTTAGAGTATTGGTATGTAGGCATCACGCCCACACAAGGGGTTTAGATACATGTTTAGTGAATCTTATACACACTAACCCCCCCTCTCAAAATTGGTTAAAGCACAATAGTGGTAGAGGAGGACTATAGCACTAGTTCCACTCCTATCCACTTTTGATGTTCCTATCGAATCATAAAATAAAGGTCAAATCTTAGTTTATTATAGTGTCCTGATCCTACATAATGAATATCAGACCATGTCTTAGCTGTATTAGTCAGTTTCCATCTAAGTCTCCTTTTACATCTCTTATTAGCATTTTTAGAAAGATCAAAATTGTAATCTAATTTACACAAATTAGTAGCTTAATTATTGCATATTTATTTACTAATTTTACTAGTTAGACCCTTTAACTAAATTAGGAATAATACACCAATATTCTCAAAACTATTAAATCATTTGGTGAACGTGACTTACTTTGTTTATGCATAAAAACCCTAAAAACCCTAGGGTAAATTTTTTACTAATTTTTTCTATATTTTTTGATTTTTTACCTACATATTAAAATTATAAATTGGCATTAAAATTTAAAATGTTATAGTAATTTTAAAATAATTATCTTTCAAACCCTAGTTGTCCATATTAGGTCCCAGTATTTTTCTAGTAATTTTCCAATATTTTTTTGATTTTTTAATAGAATATTAAAATAAAAAATTCACTTCAAATTTCAAAAATAAATAGTAAATTTTCAAAAACACTTATTTTTCAAACCCTAGTTTCATATTCGAGGTCTCTTTAAATCACAAATTTTCTAATAAATTTCTGATTTTTTAATCACGTATTTCAATCAAAAATTAACTTTAAATTTCAAATGTTCATAGTAAATATCTAAATAAATCATCTTTCAAACCCTAGTTGCATATACTAGGTCACATTGCTTTTGAGGTATCACCTTACATGTTTGTGAGTTTCGTATCTTTTTTATAAAATTTGCAAATAACTTTTTTTAGGACTTTACATTTCTTATATTTAGTAATTTCATTTTCCATCACTTTGTCTATTAAAAATTATTGCAAAAACTTCAATCAAATCTCAAATTGTTTTCCTAGTTTAACAATTGTCCAATATACTAGTTTTGATGAAATTGATAAAAGGGAACTTCAAGAACTTTTAAATAAACACCCTAACATACAAGATGACATGCTTAAAATAATACAATAAGAACAACAAAGAGTGAACAATGGTAAATATTCCCAAACCACATAAAAACTAGTTACAAATGACACTACAGGGGAAACTATGTCTCAACAACCCCCTATAGTGGCCCAACCTGCCTCTATGCCACTAGTTACAACTATTACATCTTTGTCTCTTGATGTGTCAGCCCTTATGCAAGAAATAAGATTTCTTCAATCTAAGGTGATACATCTTGAGCAAAGTGATTCTAGACCTACACATGCTTTGGATTCTTTTGCTCTAATTCATACACCATTAACACATCACATTACTTCTATACCCTTTCCATAAGGTTATGTTTATCCCAATATTATTCTATATGATGGCAAGGGTGATCTAGAGATACATTTGAGATATTTTCACGTAGCATGCTTGGACTATGTACCAAATGACTAACTACTTACCAAGTTATTTTGACAGAGCCTAAAGGATTATGCTTTACAATGTTCTACAATCTACCAAATCAGTTGGTCAATGCATTCAGTCCTTTAGCTAACATGTTCCTAGCTCATTTTAGCATTAACATTGGTGACAAAGTTTCCTATGGCCAAGTTACAAAAAAAAAACAAAGGTCAAATGAGCATCTCACAGAATATATTCTTTGATATAAGACTATTTTGGTTAAGATGACTAGCCCCATGGCTGATCAAGAGTTACAAGATCTCTTCAAATAAAGTTTCCTATTAGCTTTACATGAATCCATTATTTTTAAAAGATTCTCTTCCTTCACTGAATTGTGTCACACATTAAAGGAAAGATAAGTCAAATTAATTTCAATGGGAAAACTCAAGTACACAAGTATCTCAAAAATAACAAACAAGAATAACAATAAAGTCCCATACAAAGTCAAGGTCAATGATAACAAGAGTCACAATCAACCAAAAGTTAACATAGCTTTTGAGCCCCCTTAGTGAGTGATTTTATTAGCACCTCCTCGGTGAACCTTCACCAATCTACCAATTTCTCCAACTAGAGTTTTACAATATCTATTGGAATGTAACATCATATCTCTCCCTCCTATTTAGGAAGTTGACCCAATAAATCCTCTTCCATGGAGATATGATTATCATGCATTTTATGAATTTTATAGGGTACCAAGCCATACAAAAAATAGATGCATCAATTTGAGACACAAGATACAAAATTTGATAGATGTCAATCATATTGATCTTGATACATCAGATAAGCATCCTCAAACAAAGCAAAAACAAGATAAAGCTTTGGAAATATTCTTATATCCCTTTCCACAACATTCTAAACAAGAAGCAAGGGACACATTAGGGGTTCACCATACATATCATGCACATCCACCACTAGATATGTATAAGGCACCTTCATTTGAGACACGTCCTTTGAGAAACATGATTGGTGTATACAATTTCAGAGTTCTAGATAGACCTTCCATCTTCTTCTCAGAGTAAGATATAGTTGAGGATTATTTAGATTATCTTGCACTATTTTTCAGAGCTTACATTCACAATCATCCTATTTATAATGTTCTCATAGATAATGGATCCAATGTGAACATGTGTACTATGACTTTATTATAACATTTTGGATATTTAGAGTAGGATATTACCTTGAATACAATAGTTATTAATAGATTTAGTGGGTACATATAGATTTCATTTGATGAGATTGTACTTCCTCTATAGGTTGGTCCAACACACATGACCACACTATTCACTATTGTTCCTAGTGTAGGAGTTTTCGATATGTTACTTGGTCAACCATGGACTTAGAAACTTTGATAAGTACCTTCTATAGTTTATAGATGCATGAAATTCATTCATGATAATTATGTGGTTACAGTTAGTGGAGTTCCATATGAGTTACCACTCCCCACTTCAGAGCCATCTTCTACTTTGCAGTCATTAGTTTTAGTTTAGCCTCCAGTTCTAGTTTCTCCACCAGCTATAGTTCCTCCTCTAATTTTGATTTAGACATACTTGAGGCATCCATCACCAGCACAATGAGTCCATACACCTCCAGAGCTTCAAGATTCTGGATAATTTCTAGCTATAGTTTTCACACCTAGGGAAATATCATTGAGATCTCATGTATCTACTCATAGAGCACATGTTTAAAGAGCTTCTCCTATTACCATATGGGTCTCTAAGAGCCCTATCATTGTATCCACTTCTCAGAGTTATAGGGGTACCCCACACTCAGTTTCTATTATAGATATTTTAGATCACTTACAACATATATAGCTTTCAAATCCATAGTCTTAGCATTCCCATTATGCTTCATGATCATGCATGATTCCTTTGCTTGATATAGGACACCATGATAGGGATTCTCCCATGAGACTCATTAGTTAGTATCATCCCTTCCTAGTTTACTTATACATAATTTATCATTATTTATTATACATAGTCTTCCTTTGATTGATTGTACACACTTCAAAACATATAAAAAACACAAAAACATTCAAATATGTTAAAAACACGAAAAAAAATTCAATTGTATGCATCATCCATGATTTATATTTCTACTATCCTGCTGACTTACATTTTTTTCTATGATATTGTTTGTCAATTTATCTACATTACCATGATCCACTTGATCTTATTTGAGTGTGTGCAGTGACATCTAGATATTTGATTTTTTCACTCTATCCATTGAGGGGGCATCCTACTTCTACATTCGAGACACAAATCTATATACATACCCACTGGGGGAATCTTCTACATGACTACACCATCTAGGTTATGTCATTCCTACACCACACACTCTATTTATCATGTTAATGTACATTACTTACTAGCTTACATAGATTAGTCTATTGATACTCACTCGTATATAAAACTTGTGTATTTTTTAGCATATACCTAGTTCTGTACTAACATGTCATGCATACTTTCACTTCTTACTTTGATTAGTTAGGTGTGATTGTATTTCTAGTATTTACATGATTTAATTTCTTAATTTACGTATCTCGATATGATTACATTTTCTTAGTTCCTATTTGTCTCCTATATGTGACTTAAGACATTTTCCAATGTCTTTTGCTTTTATGTCTTGTGTGTACCTTAGGACATTTTCCAATTTCCTTGCTTCTATTCATGTGTATGCCTCAGATATTTTCCAATGTCCTTTGCTTGTACTCTTCTATGTGATAGTGGCTTCCATGCCAACCTAGTTTGTTTCAATTGTATGTGTATATGGTATTTGAACATGCCTTATATGCTTGCCTTATAGTTTTAGTGACATGTGTCCATGTCCCTTATTTTCTTGGCCCCTTGGCCATTTTTATATGCTTTTTTCTTCTTGCCTTGTGTACTTATTATTTGTTTGTTTCTCATTGTTTACAATGTCATGATCCACATCATGCATTATCTTGTTTTCTTAGATGTCATGATGGAAATCATGCTTCATCCCTTCATAGCAACTAACAACTAACACTTCTTGTTCCAATTTGGTACATTACACATTCTATTACATTATTATATCTATCTATAGATACCCCTATTGATCTAATAATATTTCATTACAAACCATGTTATATCTTGAGATATCTTATCTAATATCATTACTATATCATGTATCTTTGTATCATAACACACTTGTAGGGATACTTATTCTAAGGTAGTCATTACAAGGTCTTCATTCATACCCTCATAATAGTTGACAAAAAATAATGGTTTTGTCACAGAGATCATAGCTCCTAACAATAAAAAATCTAGCTTTAAGAATAACCAGACATCAAAATAATTAGAATAGACTAGGCAAATAATAAAAATGTTATAATAGTCATTATTTTGGCCCAAGAGAACAATGAAAAGATTATACTACAACATCGGTGCCACTATTATCCATTTTTAGCACTTCTATCCAAATAATGGAAAAATTAGCCTTTCTATAAATAGGCAAAAAAGTAGGTTCAACTATAGTTTTGCATAGTTAGACCAGTTCATAATTAGTAGTTTTTAGTACACTTTTTCTTAGAGAATCTAGATATAGGGGGAATCATGCATAACATGATGTCTCTCACTTCCAATTTTAGATAAGGTAGTTGGTATAACTTCTAGATCAGAATCCATGTTTTAGACACCAATGATTAGGGATAATGTGTGCAACACATTTTTTTTCTTTTCTTTTTGAATTCAACATTACCCAAGAATTCTCAATAGTTATGTGCCTTATTCCATCTATAGGTGGTTGGCATCATTTTTTAGTGGCTTTCATACAAGCCTAACTTCCAAATTTTGGAGTGGATTTCATATAAGCCTAGTGCACTAGTTTCAGAGTGGGTTTCATACAAGTCTAATCTCCATCTTTTAGAGTGGCTAAGAATGGCCTAGTTTCTAGCATACATTTGGATATACATACCAACATTTTTGGATTATAGAGCTTTCATGGGCTTCAGGTGCCATCTCATTCATACATTTCATATTGATATCAATTTATAGCTTCACTTAGTGGGCAATGATGGAGCCAAAGGACTAGTTATCCTTTGTATTCTTGATCCACCTACTCATAGAGATTGGACACACATTATAGACATCAATTAACACATGAATGATCACATAGCTTCACTTAGTGGGTGATGATGGAACCAAAGGGCTATCCTTTGCATTCTTGAGCCACTTTTAGAGAATTGAGCAATCAGCTTCATTAACAATATTAATCTTGGTAAAACATCATCTAATATTACTCAGCATCAATCAAAATCATAATAGATTCATACTTCATAGCGCGCTCTCTCTATGCACACCCAACATCACACAACTTCATGAGATTCACCCTTATAGGTAGGTTCAGGTATGCTTTCTATTTTTCTTTTATCCTCGTATTTTACTTTGCTGCAGCACTAAAATAAAGGGGCACCAAATGTAGTAATATAAACTATAAAAATTGGTAACTTGAGTGTGGTTAATGACACCCAACCCTTAGGTCCCATTTGATTTATCTTATGACCCTCATAAGCATCTTTTCATTGATTCTTAGTCACCCTTAGCCTTCCAAACTTGAACCTAGCTAAGCCAGACCTATTTTTCCATGACTAATCCATCCCCCCAGGTCTTGCTAGCTTAAAATAATAGCACCATACTTGGATGATAGCATCGGTGTCATTCTTGTCCACTTTTGTCACTCTTGTCTAAGTATAATTATGGCCCCAGTAGTTAATTCCTTTCGATTCTTCATCCTTATCCTTGTTATCCTAATACAAGCACATTCAACCCATGACTAATACATCCCTATAAAATCCCATTCAAACATCATCTAGAAAGGGTTGGAAAATATCACTAAGTAAGCAAGAATACAAGAAAGACTACTCAAGCAATCTTCCCTATTCTCTACATATAGCCATCCAATATACTTATAAACTTATTCAAATCCTTACATTAGTCCCTATCCACCTCAAGTACATCCAATTTAGCATTTTTCATCTTCATACACTTAATTTCACAAAACACATCAAGTTAGAGAACTGCATATGGCTTGATCCCTCTTCGAAGTATTGGTATGTAGGCAGTGTACCCACATAAGGGGTGTGGATACATGTTTAGTGAATCTTACACACACTAACCTCCCCTCTCTCTTGAAACTTTTCAAATCATAATGGAGTATAGGGTTTGAATAGAAAATCTACTCTATAAACATCCAACTATCAAAACTTCATGGACAAGGTTACACAAACCTAGCGAACAAAAACCCATAAAGATCATATCCTCAAGACAATAATGGTAGAGGTGGACTACAATAATGGTGCCACTCCTATCCACTTTCAACACTCCTATCCAATAATAAAATTAAGGTTAGATCTCATTTTTTAATAGTGTCCCAGTCTTACATAGTGAATATTAGAACTTGTCTCAGTCGTATCAATTAATTTCTAGCTAAGTCTTCTTTTACATCTCTTATTACTATTTTTAGAAAGATCAAAATTGCAATCTAATTTACACAAATCATTAGCTTAATTATTTCATATTTATTTACTGAGTTTACTACTCAAGCCCTTTAACTAAATTAGGAATAATACACCAGTATTAACAGAACTATTAAATCACAATTCATCTAACAAATCATCAATTACTGAAATAAGAAACTTATGTTTGATGGTGTATTTGTTGAGTTCTATATAGTATGGGCACATCCTCCAACTATCATCCTTCTTTTGCACCGTGACCACTAGGGAAGAATATTCACTTTGACTATGTCAAATGATTCCTACCTCTAACATCTCGTGTATCATATTTTCAATTTCACTCTTTTGGGCACAAGGATACTTATAGGATCTGATATTGGGTGGTGTACTTCTCAGAATGAGTCTGATGACATGATCATGTGTAAAACTTGTAGGAAATACTTTTGGCATATTACCAAAAATAACAAAATGGTTATCCAACACATTTTATGGTTGAACCTCCATGGAAAATAAGTGTGCCATAAAACCTTATGCACATTTTCTAAGAATCTTCATCATTTAGTGGGAAATAACTATTTATGGATATTTATCCCATAATCCATGTAGTTAAAAATTCATTCTTTCTAAATGGAACCTCATTGATAATTTATGGAAATTCATCTCAATAGTGCCCAAAGTGGTGAATCATTGCACTCCCAAAATAATGTCAGCTCCTCTCATGGGAATAACAAACATAGGGGAATCTAAGAAAGTCTCCCATAGTAAGATTAATACTATAAATTTTTTTAGAACATTTGATCATACCACCATATGCAATCATGACCTAAAAGTCTAGAGATGAGTAAATGAAATAATTCAAATAAGCAACCAACTTACTATTGATGAAGTTATGTGTACTCCCATAATCAATTAACATAGTCACCTTACGTTTCTTCAAAAACTGTAGAACCTTAAGAGTTTGAGGAGTACTAATGCTTGAAAGTGCATGACAAGATATAGTAGGTTGAGAATCTTTAGATTCATCCTCAAGTTCTTCTAACCCTTCTCTTAAAGCCTCCTCATATTTTTCCTTATCATTTATACCATAAATGTAAAACAACTTCTTTTCAGCACATTGATACCCTTTGCTCCATTTTATATCACAACCAAAACACACACCTTTTCTACACTTTTATTCACTTGTTGAGGTGACAATCTGGTAGGCTAATGAAGTGATGGTGTTGGAAAGGTACATTCATGAACATTTATGAAAGGTCTTCATATGATCAAATATTTTTCCTCAACCATGTGTGCCTTTGGTATGGCCTCAGATACATTATTGGGATGAAACATGTGAACCTCCAATTAGATACTATATTTGAGGCCACCCAAAAATAGGTTAGTTGGATTTTCCTCTATGATGTTCGACACATGTAAGGAAAGATTTTGATATTTATGAATGTAGTCCTTGATAGTCTTAGTTTAGCACAACTTGGCTAGCTAATTGAA
The DNA here is from genome assembly GCA_037957365.1 of Torreya grandis. Classification (NCBI taxonomy): domain Eukaryota; kingdom Viridiplantae; phylum Streptophyta; class Pinopsida; order Cupressales; family Taxaceae; genus Torreya; species Torreya grandis. The sequence continues at coordinate 749,587 of JARHVA010006487.1, read as the reverse complement.
GTAATTTTTAGAGATACTATTGTGATAGTGGAGTTGTAACTCCTCAAAAAATACCAACCATGAAACTGGGACACCTTTATTTTTATTTTGAGCACACAACCAATGATACCAAATGAATAGATTAGGTTCTAGAAAGAGAGAGTCCATAACAATTTTTTTCAAACATGGAGTTTGATGTAGATAAAATAAATTTTCAATTTTATTGAGACAAGTGGATAATTACCATCAAACTTGCATAGGTCCACTTTTGAAAATATCATCTTAGGGCCAAAATTGGTATTAGTATTGTTTGGTGTAGAAGAACCAAATTGAAGTGGTGGTAGAGTATTTTATAGTGGTTGAGCTGACAAGTTGACCAATTGCCAATATTTTTTTTTTAATTGATCCTTCACATTATCCAAGTCCCCACTCAAACATATAATGTCCCCTTGAACCATATCAAAGTCATGTTTTCACCATGCCATGAAACTCTAACTTAAGTTATTGAACTACCTCTGAAATAGATAGATCAAAATTTTTAGATTCCATGTCATCCTTATGAGGAGTTTTTGAAGTTTCTTTCCCTTTCCCATGGCCGTGAGTGTTTGGACCAATGATGCAAAAATCATAGGAGGGTTTTAGCCCCCCAAAAAAGTGTAAATGGAATACACCATTGTGATCATCTTGTCGAGATGAATCCAATAACTACTGTTATGCACAAGGGTGAAAATTTTTGACCCAAAAAAGTGTATGCGTAGAATATACCATTATGATCGACATAGAGAGATGAATCCAATGACTACTATTTTTCATAATGTAAAAAAAAATTACATACTTATTTTTTCTTTTTTTGTAAAAACCCTCATGAACAAAACTACGTTGATGAAAAAAATCAAACCTTCTTGGATCACAAATTATGTTTTTTTAACCTTTTGGTGCTTAGGACACTAGATACAATAAAAATGCAATGTAGAAACTTGTCCAAATCGATGCTCTAATACCAATTGAAAATAAATTTCTTAGATGTTTCACAATAATAGAATAATACATGATAGAAATAAGAGAAAAATAAGTAGATCCATAATAATAATTGGTAAAATAATAGAATACTTCAATATTATGACTGAGCCACTTCGAGAGGGTAACATCCACAATAATGTAATAAGAATCAAATTCACAATATGATGATAAAATATTAAGAACTACCTTCTATATATACTCTAATTAGACATGGTTATTCCATAGGCTGACCATAATAAGAACATCAAGAAATGCAACAACTTAATATGAATTTGTGTAAACCACAAATCAGCCACATACATTCCTAGACACACTATAGGTTAAGGGTATTGTTGTCATCAAATTGTGCACCCTAGGATGTTCTATGAGATTCCTTAAATTTGATACAACATTGAATCATCCCTCAAGTTTGTGGGAATGTAATAACAGAGATGAGTCTCTAGGATTGAAAAGGGCTAGCTCCATGAATTCTTCTCTAAGTGTCTATCACCTAATCTAATGCTTGTTCATGAAAAGAGTCAAGAGTTTGCATAAAATAGAAAACTATGCTAAGAGGTGTTCCACCAAGAACTTATCCCACTGACTCTCACACTTCTACTGAATAACAATGTTTTCCAAGACTAATTCTATGCATTGAAAGATACTAAGCTAGTGTTTCAATGTGAAGGTAACATGCTTGAGACAATCAACCTAAGGGGTAGATTGTACACCATAGATACAAATACATACTTGAAAGAGAGTTTAATACATTCAACTCATTTCACATGACCTGTTAACATCAAAACCTTTGTTCAAACATGAAGGATAAAGGGAATACAGATGATGCTATCACTTAGCTCCACTATACATCACTCACATACTCAGATAGAAGTTCAAAACTCAAAATTGGTATTATATTCAATGTTTAAAATCAAAGTGCAATGTAATTTTAGTAGGGATTCACCATACCAAAAATGTGGTTATCTATAATGGTTGAAATGGCTCAATTTATAGAACTTTGGGGAAGAGAGAGAGAAGAGAAGCTGAAGAGGCACAAGGACATGTGTCATTGACATGAAAGTTAGCTATAGATACATGAGAGAGATGGATAAGTGAGCCATGCCATGTCAAGAGTTTTACTTGTCGAAAACAAGTCATGAGAATGGTGGTAAGTGGCATCAAAATTTTAGGAGTGGCACAAGAAACATTTTCTATCAAAGATCATCTATTAGAGTTCAAAACTAAAAATATATAAGCTAACACATTGCATTGTTGTAACTCATGATGATAGTTAGAAAATGATATTTTTAACTGCTAGTTATCCTCTAGATACCTATAGTTATCAATTTCATGGAATTAATGACTCAAATTGTTGACCTATCTATTTTTCTTACTCTATCTGCACCAGATGCTCAAGATTCACACATTTGTTACCTCCACATATGATCTCATATTATTGTCAAGTATTTTGAATAACAAAAACTATTTCTTGTAGTTTGAAATTGACATTCTATGGGCCATCACCTTTTAGGTATTTCATTTAAACTTTTTGTCTTGACCCTTTCTTACAAACAATTTTCCCATAAGAATTCATCAGATAATATTTTTGAAAGAATTCATGTCTTTGAGAGCTTTATTTGTATCAGACAAAATGTCCAAAAGAAATGGACCTTAGCACCTTTTCAAGTTTTCCAAAATAAATCTTTAGATAATTTCTTTGAAAGAATTCCTTTAGACTTTATATCTAGCCCTTTAAGAAAATGAAATGGTCTTTTAAAAGATTTGAAAGTGTCCATTTAGCCATAGAATGTCCCTTTGGAAAAGTTGAAAACTGCCCCTTGAAAAAGTTGCAAGGTCTTTTGTAAAATATAAAGTGCCCTTCAAAATTTCTATTTGGTCCATTTTTTTGCAAAAGAACCCTTCATAATTTTTGTAAAGGGCACTTTCTCTGCAAGAATTTCTTTGGAAAAGTTGAAGTGGACCTTTCCCCAATAAAAGATACCCTTTGAAAAAATTACAAATATACCCTTCAAAAAAGTTGCAAGGGTATCTTTTGGATTGAAGATATCTTTCAAAGAAATTGTAAAGTACCTTCAAAAAAATTGTGCAGATAATTTGTCTGAAAGAATTATGCAAAGCTTAAAACAAAAAAGATGAAATAATTCCTTAAAATCTTAAAAAAAGACCAAAACAAATTTTTTGAAAAGAAAAAACTTGGTATTTTTGTGGACTTTGTCAAAGACCATTTCTTCTGAAGGAAAACTAAGTACTGGACATGGCCAAATTTGAAAAGTGTAAACCTAGGGTAAGAATTTGACCAACATTATTGGTGATTCTTGGGTATGGCATGCTTGATATGCTTAGGACTAGTTGCCTTACACCTACATTTGGTATGGAGTCATGCATATGAGCACTCAAATTGACTTGAGTAGACCTTTGACTCAAAGAACATAAGTTGGTGAATAACACACACAAAATCAAAAACACATACACCAAATAAAGGAAAGGAAACACAATCATGCTATGAATCACTTAGGAAACACAAGAAAAACTGAAACAAACATACTCAAACACTAACAAACCTAATATTAACACTTCCTCTTGGATTGAAGGGGTAGCTTGAAACCTTCTTGACTTCATGACATAGAGGGATGATGAGGCATGCAACCTCTTGATCTTTGACATCAATGCCTCTATCTTCCTCATGGTTCTCAATAAGAAACAAGTAGCTCCAAATAGATTAGTCATAGAAATTAACTTCTCTTATAGCTCAAAAAATTCAAGTTTCTCATAAGATTCTTCAACTTTGACCTCCAATGGTGATACAACAAGGATTGCATTCTTATTTTCCAATATTTTCTCAATGAGATTGGGTTTCTCTTCTTGACATGTGAGTTATTCAATTTGATGCTCTTCATTTTCCAATGTATTTAGGGGTGATTCAAAATTAGGTAGAGGCATGGACTCATCTCAAAGAACTATGTCTTCTACGTTGGTTTCATGAGACTCTTTCAAGATTACAACTTCTTGAGGAGTGACTTGACCTTCATTCTTGATAGTGCACTTTAATTCATGCTTGAGATGGTCATATACAACTTCATGATCAGGCATGGAGTCTTCTTTCTCTTGGTTCAAGAAGGGTGAGTTATGCTTGATACCCCCAAGTGGAGTTCCAATGATAAATTCTTCTTCCTCATCACTTGTGTCATCCTCTTTCTCTATTGAAAACTAAATTTGTTTATCCTTTGATGCTTTCCTTAAAAGAGTTTCTTATTCAAGGAGACGGATGGTGGAAGATAGATATATAGGTCTATGGGTTGGGGATGGAATGTGGTGTTCATGGATGGGCATGGAGATGGGTAAAATTTCTTGATTGGGATCTTGAGGGAGATGTAATATAGGATGAGTAATAAGAAGGGGATCTTATTCATACAATATATCATCATCCTCCTCATCTTCTTGAGGATTACATATATTTTTGGAGATTATTTTATAGCTGTAACTTATTTCATAGCCTCCTAGGGTTCCCATCTCTCTAACCTATCAATCCACCATTGAAAAACTTTTCTTACCATAGACAATCCTTCACTAATGGCATATTGATTCTTTTCTTCAACATACCCACACATGTCCTTCAACAACCCAACTGAAACCCTTAACCAATCCATAAGACCACCAAGAGTTTCATCACAACACTTATCTAGCACACTCATATGCTTTTCCAATTCTAGAAACTTTCGCATAACTGTCCACACATTTTGAGAATGAGAGGTGTAGTAGGCTTGGAAAAAGTGACTGGGCTATTTAACTTCTTCAAGCAAGGTTTTGAAAGATTCATATTTTTCATCCCAACTAATGGTGTTTCTTGACTCATTATGACAAGGCTGAGGTGAATATGGGTTATATGGCTAGTCAACAATAACATACTCATTTGGAAAGGGACTAGCTTGACCATAGGACTACCATGACTCATAAGGAGGATTGTATTGTAGATAATACTATTGAAAAGGGTAAAAAGGGTCATGAAAGGGTTGATAGGGAGGTGTATGGTAAGGATTTTCTTCATATCCATCCATATCAACTTCAGAAGTCACATGAAAAGACAAAAATTGATCAAAATTTTCATCAATAGATACCTAGGCTGCTTACAACAAGAAATTCATTTCAAGTCACCATTGGTTTTTCCTTTGATGCTTCCAAAATATAATGAGAGAGAAGACACACCAACAATCTTCTCACTATTCATAATTTATCCCATCTAGCATGCCAGAACTATTATCAATAAATTATACACCTTGGGACATTCTATGAGATTTTGTGAATTTGATGCAACATTGAATCATCCCTCAAGTTTGTGAGAACTTAATAAGAGAGATGAGTCTCTAGGATTAAAAATGGATAGCTACCTAAATTCTTCTCTAAGTGTTTATCACCTAATCTAATGCTTGTTCCTGAAAAGAGTCAAGAGTTTGCATAAAATAGAAAAACTATGCTAAGAGGTGATCCACCAAGAATTTATCCCATCGACTCTCACACTTATATTGAATAAAAATGTTTTCCAAGAATAATTCCATGCATTGAAAGATACTAACATAGTGTTTCAATGTGAAGGTAACATGCTTGAGAAAATCAACAAGATAATTTACCTAAGGGGTAGATTTCACACCATAAATACAACTACATACTTGAAAGAGACTTTAATACATTAAACATTTTTTACATGACCTGTTAACATCAGAACCTTTGTACAAACATGAAGGATAAAGGGAGTAAGGAGGATGTTATCACTTAGATCCACTATACATCACTCACATACTTAGACATATTTTCATAACATAGAATTGGTCTTGTATTCAATGTTTCAAAGTAAAGTGCAATGTCATTTCAACAGGTCTTCACCATACCAAAAATATGGTTTTGTATAATGGCTAAAATGGTTCAATTTATAGATATTTCTAGAAGAAAAAGAGAAGAGAAGCTAAACAAGCACAAGGACATGTGTCATTGACATGAAAGTCAGTTATAGATACATAAGAGAGGTGGATGAGTGAGCCATACCATGTCAAGAGTCTTACTTGTCCAAAACAAGTCATGAGAATGGTGGAAAGTGGCATCAAACTTTCAAGCGTGGAAAAATAAATTATTTCTATCAAAGATCATCCATGAGATTTTGATACTAAATATAGAGAAGCCAACTCATCGCACTATTGGAAATCATGATATTAGTTAGAAAATGATCTTTCTAAATACTAGTTATTCTCTGGACACCTATAGTTATCAATTTCATGGAAGCAATGACTCAAACCATTGACCTATGCATTTTGCTTTCTCTATCTAAACCAGATGCTTGAGATTCACACATTTATTACCTCCACATCTGATCTCACATTCCCGTCAAGTATTTTGAATAGCAAAAACTATTTCTTGTAGTTTGAAATTGATTTTCTATAGACTGTCACCTTTTGGGTATTTCCTTCAGACTTTTTGTCTTGACCCTTTCTTGTGGATAATTTTACTACAAGAATTCATCAAATAATCTTTTTGAAAGAATTCATGTCTTTGAGAGCTCTATTTATATCGGATAAAATGTCTGAAAGAAATGGACCCTAACACATTTTGAATTTTTTTAAATAATTCTTTAGATAATTTCTCTAAAAGAATTCCTTCAGACTTTCTGTTTGGCCCTTCAGAAAATTGAAATGGTCCTTTGAAAGATTTGAAAGTGTCCATTTAGCCTTAGAATGTCCACTTGAAAAAGTTTAAAAAAGTTGCAAGTGCCTTTGAAAAATACTAAAGTGACCTTCAAAATTTTTGTTGAGTCCATTTTTTTGCAAAAGAACCCTTTGGACATTTTGAAATGTACCCTTCAAAATTTTTGTAAAGGGCACTTTCTTTACAAGAATTTCTTCAAAAACGTTGAAGTGGACCTTTTGTCGAAAAAATATAGCCTTCAAAAAAATTACAAACATACCCTTCAAAAAAGTTTCAAGGGTCCCTTTTGGCTTGAAGATATCTTTCATAGAAATTGTAAAGTACCTTCAAAAAAATTATGTGGACAATTTGTCTGAAAGAATTCGGTAAAAAAAAAAAAAAAAAAAAAACCTGAAAG